>CAUYUJ010002014.1:308414-310914 GCA_963575745.1 Prorocentrum cordatum
GGCCTCGGGTACGCGCCCTGGGGTTGGCGAGCGCGCCGAGAGCGAGGCGCGGGGCGCGGGCTGGAGGGGCAGAACAACGGGGAGGAGCTGCAGCAGCAGGAGGAGGCAGAGGAGGAGGGTAAGGACGGTCTGGGCGCTCTGGCCCAGCCCAGCGGGCAGGGACAGGGAAAGGGACAGGGAAGGAGGGCAACCGAGTGCCGAAACCCAAGCACCTTCGGCCCAGGCCGAACAAAACACCCCGACCCTTCACCCCCTCCAGGAGGAAGGCGGGGCTGGAAAGCCGTGAGCGGAGAAGGAGAGGCCTGGGGAGGAGGAGAAGGAGGAGAAGAAGGAGGAGGAGGAGGAGCAGCAGAGAGAAGAGGAGGAAGAGCAGATGGAGCAGGATGGGAAAATGTAGGGACGGCCTCCAGCCCGGAGGAGGGAAGGGACGAGGCGTAATAGCAGAAGAAGCGGATGGGAAGATGTTGGGAGATCCTCCAGCTCCTCCGCCTCCTGCATTCCTCGCGTCCTTCTCGATCTCCAGATCCTGTTCCTGCTGCTGGTGATCCTCTTCCTGCCGCTCCTGCGTCCCCCTACCCCGCTCGCCCCCCTTCCTCCTTGACCTGCTGCTCCCACCTCCTCATTACCCTCATCTCATACTTCGCCCCACCCCGCCTCTCCTCTCCAAAACACACTTCCACAGCGTATCCTAACACCCGTGCCCACGGAACATTCCTGAACGCACAGAATTTCGCGCCGCACCTCCACGCATCTCACCTTCCGGCCTCTGATCGCAGTGCTCTCGGCCCTGTGCTCTCTGCAGGCCCCGCGAAAGACGCGGTGCTGCTATCGTGAGGGTGGGTGCGGGGACTGGGTTGTGCAGGCTATCGGGCCTCGACCAGCGATGAATGGGCGACGTGGGGTCGGTGTACCCCTCCCTGAGCCAACTCATCTCCCATCAGCGTTACCACTGCCGTTCTCTGCATGCGGCGCGCGTGCCATCTTGTGGAAGCCGCCTCCCCCCCGCGTGCGGTGCGTTCATGGTGGTTATGTTGCATCCTCGGAGGACCTTGTCTGTCCCGTGGCGGCCATATCCGCGTCGAATCCGTGCCGAATCCATGTCGGCCTTGTCGGATCCGTGACGGCTCCGTGGCGAATCCGCGTCGAGTCCGCAACGAGCCCGCGTCGGGCAAGAGGAATGACATCAATTTTGGGGACAGGCGAGGCCCCCCAAAGATGCAACGTAATGGTGGGACCGGGGGAGGAGACAGTCGACGAGCGCGTTCCACTACTCGCAAGTAGGCACTTGTTTCGGACGTTTGCGAGTAGGCTCTTTGCGAGTAGTGGACCGCGCTCGGCGAGACAGCGCAACGGCGGCGGCAGGGAGGGCGGCTGGGGGCCACTCCTCCCCCGCCCTCCTGCCGGCGGCGCGCACCGCGGCCCGCGGGGGCCGATTCCTTCCGAGAAGGCGGGCGGCCTCTGTGGAGGCAGGGCTTTCCCGGAAGGGGTCGGCGCTGTATACACGTAGGTGCAACTGCGTTTTTACATCGGAGCTGGGCCGAAGCCTGTGCACACGGAGCGAATCCAAGAACATGCACGCGCCACAAGAAAACGACGCGTCGGTTCAAGCCTCGGCTCGTGCGAGGGACAGGGCCACGCGGTCGAGCCCGACTTTGCTTCGCAGCCACTTCTGGGGACGGATGTCCTCCCATCTGACTGCGTTGGGGGGCGCGTTGGCCTCCCCCTCGAGATATTGGAATCCAACTTCTGGACAGCAGGAATGGGGAGGAACGATCGAGGACAGCGCTCTGCTCTTCTCAGGCTGGCTGGCGAGAGGCTGGGTGCGCCCCCTCTTTTGGGCAGCGCCGCGCTGTATGCGGTCTGCGTGGTTCGCCTCCTGTTCGTCTGGCGGGAGGGGGCTCGCAAGTCCAGTGCGAAGCAGACCACTACACAAAATGGAACGGCGACCCCATCTCCTGGTCTCAATCGCATGGGCGAGGAGCCGAAGACGAGAAGAGCATTGCATGCGACAACTCGGGCATACTGTACTCCTCACTTGGGGAGGTACGCCATGAACGGAGATCGGAGCTTGTGTGTCCGCCCTCTGATGGGAGGCCAGTGCCTTCTCAGTCGGGAAGCGCGCGGGGCAGGAAGGGTATTGAAAGCGGGCGTCGCAGCGGGCAACTCTGTCTTCTCGACCGGGCTGTCGAGGGGCATATCCGGAGATCAAACAATGCCTGTACAAGCGAGCTCCACTGGGTGGGGACCTGGATGGCAAACGAAGCCCATGCTTCAGCATTTGACTTCGGCGAGCCAAGCTCGGCCAGCTTGGACGCATGAAAACCTGCCATGAGCTCAAGATTACTGAGAACAAGCCGCGTCCAAGGAGACTGCGTCTGCTCTGGGCCCGCCCGGAGATCGAGAAACGAAGGGACGTGGGGTCCTCCAGGAAGGCCCGAAGAGGCCAAAATGTTTGATTATCCTTAGGTTTTTGATAGATCTTGGCACTGGCTTCTGTTCG
>CAUYUJ010002014.1:315914-440914 GCA_963575745.1 Prorocentrum cordatum
GGGCGCCCAAGCACGGCCCATGAGGCGCCCAAGATGGCCCAAAGGGGCCCCAAGACGGCCCGAAAAGGGGCCCCAAAAGGGGCCCAAGAATGGGACCACGAACCGAGAAGCCGAACCTTCCGCCCCAAGAGGCCCCCAGAAGGCCCCAAGAGGCCCCAAGATGCACGAAGAAGCCCCCAAGAGGCCCCAAGAGGCCCCAAAGAGGCCCCAAAGACACCCAAAAGATACTCAAAGAGGCTTCAAAACGGCCCCCAAGAGGCTTCAAACCTGCCTCCAAGAGGCTCCCGAGAGACCCTTGACGGGATGGGACGAAGGCCATTATATATTCTCTCGAGGATCGCAACAAGTCTGGCCTTAATGTCCGCCCAGCACACACATAAAAAACTTCCCAGCAGGTCCTGAGGTTTCTGAGAGGGCTTCTTGGAGGCTGGGGGTGCCTTTAGGGCGCCTTCTGCCTTCTCAGAAGCCCCCACGCCTTCTCAGAAGTCCGGCCGAAGACCCCCTGGAGCGCGCTGCCACGCCGGCTGTCGGGCCATAGCTCAGCCGCTCTGGACAACCCGGAACGCCCCTCAGCTGAGTGCAGGCAGCAGCTGGCAAGCCAACCCCCCCGGCCACCACCGGAGAGCTGCGAGCACCGACAGGGATCGACGATCGATGATTGAGGAACAGAAGCGAGGAGGAGGATCAACGACCGAGAACCGAAGACCGAGGACGAGGAGGAGTAGGAGTAGGAGGAGGGGGAGGAGGAGGAGGAGGAGGAGGAGGAGGAGGAGGAGGAGGAGGAGGAGGAGCAATCCCCCTCCCCTCCCCCTCTCTGCCTCTCTGCCCCTGCAGAGGTTGCAGCCTCGGGGGCGGGGGGGCTCCGTGATCCAGCAGGCTCCCCCATGGGGCATCCCGAGGGGTGGCACGAGAGGAGGAGGAGAAGGAGGAGGAGAAGGAGGAGGAGAAGGAGGAGGAGGAGGAGGAGGAGCAGGAGGAGGAGGACCGGGAGGAGCAGCAGGAGGAGGAGGGATGGGGAGAAGGGGAGAAGGGGAAGGAGCAGGAGGAGCAGGAGGAGGAGGAGGAGGAGGTAGACAAGGGGGACGGTAAGGAGGAGGGGGAGGATGAGGCTGAGGAGGAGGAGGAGGAGGATGAGGAGGAGGAGGAGGAGGAGGAGGAGGAGGGGTGGTCCAATTTTGGTGCTAGAATTGATTTCGATAACTCATGCGTGCTGGAAAATGGAAAACGGTGCTGGCTCTGGTTTCGCTGTTGCCGGCCTCCAGAGGCTCTCGCTGGGCCCTGGGATCGCCAGCGCAAAAACAACCACATCGGATCTATGCGATGCCAAGATGCGTCGCCTTTTGACGCTCTGGCAACTTTTCGTTTCCCGCCTCTCCTGTCGCTTCGGCGCGAGGCTGGGTCGGTGCACACTCTCTCGGGCGTGCGGCTGGCCATGGCTTGCGCGAACGAGGTCTCCGAAAGGGCCAGCTTTCCATTCCTAGACGTGTGTTCACAGCCCCAGGGTCCGGCGAGGGCCACAGGAAGCGGGCAACAGCGAAACGAACACCCGTCCTGCAGATCAACACGTTGTAACTATAAGAAGCGAATCATTTCTAGCACCACCGACGGGCGCCCCCTCCTCCTCCTCCTCCTCCTCCTCCTCCTCCTCCTCCTTGCCATCCCACTGTTATTTTTATTATTCTTCCACGTCCTCCTACGCCTTGTTCTTCTTCTTATTCTCATTATTATGTTTAGTATTATTATTCGTATTATTAGTAGCATCATTAGTATCATTATGATCATCAACATTATAATCATCGTCATCATCATCACCATCAGCATTAATATCATTATTATTAATATTACCTTTATTATCATTATTGACCTTCTCCCCCTCCTCCTCCTCCCCGCCCTCATTCCTCCCTCCTCCTCCTCCTCCTCCTCCTTGTCCTCCCCACTTCTGATGCTCCTCCAGACCCCTGCTGGGATTCCTGGGAGGGGAGGAGGAGGAAGAGGAGGCTGACGAGGAGGAGGAGGAGAACGATGATGAGTGGGATTTCGGGTGGTGAGAAAGCTTCTGGGCGACTTTGGGGTCTCGGGGGTTCTGGAGCTGCTCACCCTCCCGGACTTCTCCCCTTCCCTTCCCCACGTCTCTTCCTCAGCTGTCTCCCCGTGATCATGTTTTACTCGAGCGATTTGCCTGTCAAGTCTGGTTTCGGAGGTTGCCAGCGGTGATATCGGTCCAAGTTCGGATGGGGCCAGGACTAGGAGAAGTCTGTCCCGAAGCGTTCCGGACCGCTTCCGGGGCGCTCCCGAACGCTCTGAGACGGCCGCTGCGCTGGAGTTGGGCGTGAATTGACGGGGGGACGATCAATGGAGCAAGAAAGGTGCACTTCTCGGGCCCTGAAGGCCAACTTCTGGGCCCCAACGGGCCTCCTTAGGGCCCTAAAGAACAACTGTTCTACAGCCCTCGCTGCCCCCTCATTTATCCGCCCCCCCACCATCACGCGACGCCCAACCGAGACGTCCTCTAGAGCGCTGGGATCCCAGAGATTCTCGACTCATCTTCACCAGATGTTAGGCATGTCCTGGCTTCGTCTTTAGAGGCCTCCTAGATGGAGTCGGAGTAGATGGAGTCGGGGGATCGCGCCGCATCGCCGATGCATCGGCGATTCAGTTGCGATGCATCGGCGATGCAGTGGCGATGCATCAGCGACGTGGGCGATGCATCGGCGACGTCCGCGTGAAGGAAATCGGGCTCCACATCGAGCCGCATCAGCGATGCATCGGCGATGCGACGCGATCCTCCGACCCCATGTACTCTGACCCCATCTAGGAGGCCCAGGAGTCTTACAGGTGCCCCCCCGCGAGGGGGCTTGAACCTGGGGGTCAACAACCGGTCCCCGAACCCGTCCCGGGCGGTGTGCGGCCTGGATTTCTTCGACGGGGCGGCCACTCGTGGCACGGAGAGGCCGCCTGGAGGCCCAAGGGAGAGGGCGACCATACGTCCTCGGAGGCGAGCGAAGGGGGGAAGTGAGAATAGGGGGCCACATGCGAACCCTACCCCTACCCCCCACGATTTCTGAGGGGGAGGGTGGGGTTGCCTTCGCTTAGGAGAGCTCCCGAGCGAAGGGAGCCCCACCCTCCCCCTCAGAAATCGTGGGGGGTAGTGGTAGGGATCGCATGAGGAGAATGCCTCCCCAGAAGGCGGCGGAACTTCTCGGGAGGCCTCCGGCTATCTGAAAAGATTACTGTGTCTGACAGGAAGGCTCATAACACTTCTCAGCTTAGCTGCCCCGATACGCAACACGCAACCCGTGACGTGTTCACACGGAGCTCAACACGTAGACTATACACGTAGGTCTGACGCGAGCTCCGCCGAGACGTGGGCTGGCACTCTGGGCCAACACGCAACGTGTCAACACGGACATCTTGACCACGGTACGTGTTGCGATTCAAGGCGGGCGTATCAGGGCAGCTAAGCTTCTCATGGGGCTGGGGACGTCCGAGCCTTCTGCAAAGGCCCGCCCCTTCTCACTCCCCCCCGAGCTCGCCGCCAAAAAAAGCGAATACAAACACATCCTAGCTCCTCGCAGGCCTAGAAGCTGACACCAACACAAATATCGGCGGTGTTCCTCCACCGAGGGAAGAAGATCCCGATCTCGATGATGGTGGCAATATTCTGGCTTCCAAGGTGACCAAAATGATACCACCAACACCGAAATCTAGGATCATCCTCCCCCCTGTGGAGGCAGCCCCCTGTCTTGCTGTTGGTGCCCCTTTCCAGGCCTCCAGCATCCAGAAACCTCCAGCCTGCCTGGGGGTCCGGACTCGTACTCGATCCTCGGAGCGCGGTCCTCGAGATTGGATCCTCCATCGGCCGCGCTCGCGCCCTCCCCCTCCCCCTACAATTAAGTCGGGCCTGTCCCCCTACAAGGGGATTTTAGACGAAAAATCAAAGATACCCCAACCATATTCAAAAATATTGAAAAATGCTCAAGAAATGGTCCCCAGACTAGTCGTTGACTATGTTTGAATATTCCCCTTGTAGAGAGACAGGCCGGACTTAACCCTACAATCATCGTGCTGCAGTACGGACCGCAGAAGAAGGAACGAAGGGTCTCTTGCTGGCCACAGCGAGCCCCAGTCACGAGCAGGTTCCCCGCGCTGCATCCGAGAAGCGGTCCGAAAAACCAAAGTCTGTCCTGAACCCGAGGCGGTGCTCATTTCAGTGCGTTGACAGCACCGGGCCCCGAGGGCAGCGGCCGCGCCTCGCCGATTGTGGCGTTGCGGAGGAACGCCCCGTCGAGCTCACGGACCTGCCGGCGGGCACGCGCGGCGGGAGGGGAATCTATGTATGTATGTATATATCTATATATATCTATATCTATAGTGGAGTCATACAACATGGAGGTGGAGATTCCAGAAACAATTGCCTCTACCCAAGGGTTCTTCCTCCTCATCTGAAGAATTGGGTCTGTCTGGCGGTCCGGCGGCTATGTTGCCGCCGTCGCTGGTCCGCGGCCGCTTCGCCGCCGACCGTCGTCTGGGCCTGTCAGGCGCTCTTAAGACTATGATGCCGCAGTCGCCGCCCCGTCGCCGCCTGTCGTCTGGGCCGGTCTGGCGCTTTTGCGAATGCATTGATGACCGCCGTCGCCGCCTCGTCGCCGCCTCGTCGCCGCCCGTCGTCTGGGCCTGTCTGGCGGCTATGTTGCCGCCGTCGCCGTCCCGTCGACGCCAAATACTGTCCCTCCCCGACAAATGTTAGGATCTACTTCCCCCCCCCCCCCCCCCCGAAAATATCGAGCCCCCTTAGGAACCTGGAACTAACATTTGATTATGCCACATCGTCCACCCTATATATATATATATATATATATATATATATGTATTCCATATGATCCCAGGTGAACCGGTATTCCCCCACCTCATCCTTTGCCAAGAAGTATGCGCGCGCATCCATTTATCAAAACAAAAACAGTTTTACAGACTCCGTTTGCGAACACATGAGACGAAGTGCACACGCGCGCGTCGTCGCACGCGCATGCCGAAATACGTTCGAAACCTTAGCCGTTAAGGATGTCAAAATCGAGCGCCACGAACACATCTAGAACACATGGCTTCGCAACGAAGATGTTCAAAACAGTTTGCGCTCTCGCTACTGCAAACTGCTGGAAACAATCAAATTCACGTTCTCATGGCATGCTACCAAGCGGGCTGTTCGCGCGCGCATGTCGCAATCGTTCGAACGCCCTTGTGCGCGTGCTGTCGTAAGAAGCCGCTTGCAAACAATGAGACGAAATGCACACGAACGCGTCGCCGCGCGCGAATGCTGGAAACTCTCCAAAACCTTAGGTGCCGTAAAGATGTCAAAAACGAGTGCCCCGAAAACATCTAACAACACATGGTTTTACAACATCAGTTTTCAAGAATGCCTGCGCGAAATGTCCTGCGAATCCCATCAGCGAGTTTCCTCTTCCACCCCTCCTTCTTCCCCTTCGGGGGGGGGGGGTACCCCTCCCCCGACCCCCTCCCCATGGACCTGGACAGTGGGTTTCGCGAGTCGTCGGAGCGTCCAAAAAGGCCTCGGCGAGGAAGCCAAAATCATTGGTTTCACTAGGGTTTTGGCCCCATGTTGGCCTCCTGGGGGGGGGGGACGCTAATTAAGCCCCCCCTCCTGTGATCGATCTGACCCAGGATGGCCCAAAGATGACCCCCAAGGCTCCCAAGGGTGCCCCAAGAGGGCCCCAAGAGGTGGCCAGGAAGCCCCAAGAGACCCCCAGGAGGCCCCAAGGATGCCCCCAAGTGGCTCCCAAGAGACCTCCAAGAGAGCTCCAAGAGGCCCCAATAGGCCCCCCAGAGGCACCCACGACGCTCCAAGAGGCCTCGGCGACAATGCCAACATTGCTGATTTTACAAAAAGGTTTTGGCCACATGTTGGCCTCCTGGGGGGGGGGCACTGCTTCAGATAACTCCAAGAGCGCCTGGGAGAGCCAAGTATGATCTCCAAGATGGCTCAAGATGTCCCAAGATGCCTCAAGATGGCGCCCACGATGCTCCAAGAGGCCCCAAGACCGCTCCAAGACGGCTCCAAGTGGCCAAAGAGCTCCCCCAGGAGGCCTCGAAGAGGCCAACATCCTTTCAAAACCTTTGGAAAATCAATGTTTTTTTGATTTCTCGCCGAGGCCTCAAGATGGCTCCAAGATGGCCCAAGAGGGCTCCAAGAGCGCTTCCCAAGAGCGCTTCAAGAGGGCCCCAAGAGGCGCCCAGGAGACCCCAGGAGGCCCCAACAAGCGCCCAAGAGGCCTCCAAGAGGCTCCCAAGAGACCCCCAAGATGCCCCCAAGACGCTTTCCGAGGCACCCAAGACGCTCTAAAAGACGTCTTGGACAGCCAAGGGGCCCCCAAGACGCTCCAAGAAGCCTCCACTGGGGGCCTTTCCTCTGAGTGCTGCCCGCTTCCCTGATCGAGGCAATTTCTCTGGGCATCGTTTCTGGATGGGCTGGTGGGGATTCTTTTTGCGTCGCGGCCGCAGGCGAAGGCGCCAGCGGCGAGTAGGCTGGTGGGGATTAGCGAAGCGTCAGCAATTCTTCAGAAACCCATTGGTTCTGAAACGTTGTCATCGGATGCTGCCAAGCGGGACTCTCGCGCGGCATGTCGAACTCGTCCGAACGCCCTTGCGCGCGTGCTGGGGGGGGGGTCGCGATGTGTGTGTGTGTGTGTCAAAAACACCACGGAGGCCACTCGCGAGCGTCGGCCGCGCGCGCATGTCGAACTCCTTCCATAATTTTCATCACCGGCGCGAACACATCGTCATCGTTCATCGGCGGGCGTGAGCAACTTCAGGGCCGTCATTGGCCTTGCCGTCGTCATCGCCACCATGGCCAACGCCATCGCTACTCTCATTATCGTGTCTACGGTTGTCGATGTCGCTATGATATCGCGCCCGAGTCACCGGCTCGCACTGCAGTGCCCACCGGGATGTGCCCAGCGGTCAGCGCCACCGCGGTCGCGTCGGTCGCGCCAAACTAGTTGGCCGCTGCGCGCGCGTGCGTGCGCGGGTTGGCGCGGCCGCAAACATGCATTCGCCAACGCCAAGCACTCATCGCAATCGCCGCCGCATGGATTTTGCAAGCCAAGTTGCGGGTGGGTGGGTGGGATGATTGCGCGAGTAGTGGAGTTGGCAACTTACTGCGAACACAAGTGGGTTGCACCACGTAGATTCTCCTTTTTAATTAAAGCCTGAATTTCGCAACGCAGATATTCAATCAAAAAGCTTGCGCGCGCGCTCTGAGAATCATCTATTGTCCAGTAAATTCATAACATGCTACCAAACAGGCTTTGCGCGCGCATATGTCGAAATCGTTCGAACGCCCTTGCGAGCGCGCTGTCGCAAGAACCCTTGAGACGGGACTGAGTGCACGCACGCGCGTCGTCTCGCGCGCGTGCAGGAATCCGAAAAATCAGCCTGAGACTTCGTAGGGATGTCAAAACCGAGTGCCCCGAAACCCAAACAAAACATATGGTTTCGCAACAGCTGTTCGCAAAAACGCCTGCATTTGTGCTCGTGCGAATTGCATAGAAAACCATCGGTTCTTCTCAACCTACATTCAATTCGACCAAACGGGCCTCTCGCGCCGCATGGCGACATCACTCGAACGCCCCCGCGCGCGTGCTGTGGGCACGATCCGCTTCAAATAGAAACAATGCGGGCCAGTCGCAAGCGTCGGCCGCGCGCGCATGTCGAACTCCTTCCAAACCTTCATCGCCGATGCGGGGACGCCGTCATCGTCGCCGGCGTGATCACCATCGGCGCCGTCACGAGCCGTGCCGTCGTCACTATCAGCATCGTCGCCAGCATCGCTATGACCAGCATCGCGCCTACCGTTGTCGACCTTGCCATGATACCGCGCCCGCCCAAGTCGCCGACTCGCACTGCAGTGCCCGCTGGGCTGTGCCCAGCGGTAAGCGCCATAGCGGCCGCGACGGCCGCAACAAACTAGCTGGCCGCTGCGCGCGCATGCGCGGGCTGGTGTGGCCGCAGAGATGCACCAGCCAACGCCAAGCAGTCATCGCAATCGCCGCCGCATGGGTTTTGCACCCCAAGTTGCGGGTGGGTAGGTGGAATGGTTGCAAGAGCATGGGGGGGTGAAGCGCGGTGCAGTGTAGGCAAGTGTACCACATAGCTTGCACCAAATTGATTATCCTTTCTCAAAACAATAGACTCTACCCCCCCCCGCGTTATCCCCCCCTTTCGGGTATGCAGATCATATACGATTCTGACCACATGTCCATCCTAAATATGCATTTGCACTATCCCAGGGAGGCCAGTATCGCTCCCCCTGAGGTTTCCTTGTAAAAGCGATACGCGGGGACATCTTTTGTTCTAACATAACACTTCTGAACGAATTCCCCCACAAAAAAACATACAAAAACACAAGGTTTCGCAACACGGCTTTGCTAAAAAAGCTTACGCGCGAGCTCTTGCGAATTTTTTGGGAAAAAACAATCGGTTCTGTTTGTTTTAAATATTTTCACAACATGCTACCAAACGGGCTTCGCGCGCGCATGTCGAAATCTGTCGAACGCCCTTGCGCGTGTGCCATCACGAAAACCATCTGCAAGAAAATGGGACGAAGTGCAAACGCGCGCGCCGTCGCGCGAGCATGCCGGAATCCTTCAAACCCATCGGCTTCGGAAAGATTTCAGAATCGTGTGTCCACAAAGCATACAAAAACACAAGGTTTCGCAACACGGATGTTCAACAAAAGCGTGCGCGCGCGCTCTTGTGTCGTCGTCGTCGTCGTCGCCGTCCTCCCTCTTCCCGCGTCGTCGTCGTCGTCGCCTACGTCGTCCTGTCTTTCGTCGTGTTCGTCGTCGTCGTCCTCTTTGGCGTCGTGGTCGTTTCCGTCGTCGTTGTCGCCGTGGTCGTCCTTCCTCTTCTCACCTCGTCGTCGTCGTCGTCCGTCGTCGGCGTCTCGTCGTCGTCCCTCCCATTTCGTCGCCGTCGTCGTCGTCGCCGTCGTCGTCGTTGTTGTCGTCGTCGTCTTCCCTCCTCCCTCGTCATTGTCGTCGTCGGCGTCGCCGTCCTTCCTCCTTCTTCGTCGTTCGCGTCGTCGCCGTCCTCCCTCCTCCCTCGTCGTTGTCGTCGTTGTCGCCGTCGTCGTCCTCCCTCCTGCCTCGTCGTCGTCTTCGTTGGCGACGTCGTCGTCGTCGTCTTCGTCGTCGTCGGCGTCGGCGGCGTCGTCGTCTTAGTCGTCGTCAACGTCGGCGTCGTCGTCGCCGCCGTCGTCGGCGGCGTCGTCGTCGTCGGCGTCATTGACGTCGTCGTCGTCGTCGTCGGTGTCGTCGTTGTCGTCGTCGTCGGCGTCGTCATCGTCGTCGTCGTTGTCATCGTCGTCGTCGTCGTCGTCGGCGTCGGCGTCGGCGTCGTCGTCGTCGTCGTCGGTGTCGTCGTCGTCGTCGTCGTCGTCGTCGTCGTTGTCGGCGTCGTCGAAGTCGTTGGAGACGTCGTCTGTGTCGTCGTAGTCGTTGTCGGCGGCGTCGTCATCGTTGTCGCTGTCGTCGTCGGCGTCGCTGTCGCTGCCAAGTGCCGTTTGGGACCCACCGCCACGGTCTTAAGAGATTTTGCAAGCCAAGTTGCGGGTGGGTGGGTGGGTGGGATGTTTGCGCGAGCAGTGGAGTGGACAGCTCACTTCGAACAGACATGAATTTATCTTCCTGAAGAAAAAGGGATAGACTCTACCCCCCCCGCTCCCGGCGTTATCCGTACCCTTCTCGGGTATGTAGACCATATACGATTCTGACCACATGTCCATCCTAAATATGAATTTGCACTATCCCCGGGGGGCCGGTATCGCTCCCCCTGAGATTTCCTGGTAAAAACAACAATACGCGGGGACATCCTTTGTTCTAACATAACACTTTTGTTCGCGAATCCCTTTCAGAAAACGGGACGAACGGCGCACGCGAGGCGTCGTCGCGCGCGCATGCCGAAATCCTCCAAGAACCTTGGGTGTCGGAAAGATTTCGCAATCGAGTTTCCCCCCCAAAAAACTATACAAAAACACAAGGTTTCGCAACACTGATTTGCTAAAAAAAGCTTACGCGCGCGCTCTTGCGAAATCTTAAGAAAACCATCGGTCTTCTTCAAGATTTTCACAAAATGCTACCAAATGGGCTTCGCGCGCGCATGCCGAAATCTGTCGAACGCCCTTGCGCGTGTGTCGTCGCGAGAATCCTCTGCAAAAAACTAAGACGAAATGCAGACGCGCGCGTCGTCGCGCGCGTATGCAGAAATCCTTCGAAACCCATCGGCTTCGAAAGATGTTCTCGCAACACGGATTTCCAACAAAACCGTGGGCGCGCGCTCTCTTGCGTCGTCGTCGTCGTCGCCGTCCTCCCTCATCCCGCGTGATCGTCGTCGTCGTCGCCTACGTCGTCCTCTGTCTTTCCTCGTGTTCGTCGTCGTCGTCCTCTTTGGCGTCGTGGTCGTTTCCGTCGTCGTTGTCGCCGTGGTCGTTCTTCCTCCTCTTCCGTCGTCGTCGTCGGCCGTCGTCGGCGTCTCGTCGTCGTCCCTCCTATTCTTGTCGTCGTCGTCGTTGTCGTCATCGTCGTCTTCCCTCCTCCCTCGTCGTTGTCATCCTCGGCGTCGCCGTCCTTCCTCCTTCTTCGTCGTTCGCGTCGTCGCCGTCCTCCCTCCTCCCTCGTCGTTGTCGTCGTTGTCGTCGTTGTCGCCGTCGTCGTCATCCCTCCTCCCTCGTCGCCGTCTTCGTTGGCGACGTCGTCGTCGTCGTCGTCTCCGTCGTCGGCGTCGGCGTCGTCCGAGTATCGTCGAAATGTTCACCTTCATCATCGACCCACGGTGGTGAGCACCGGCAGTGAGGATGTTATCATCGATGTCGTCATCGGTGGCGCCGCCGTCCCCCGCATCATGAGTTTTGCCGCACAGTTTGCGGGTGGGAGGGTGGGATGTTTGCGCGAGCAATGGATGTGGTCAAGCGCGGTGCAGGGTAGTCAATCGCACCACATAGATTGCACCACGCATGTTGCACAACACATAGCGCACCACATAATTTTACAAACCTCGACTGCACCAAATTTGCTGCCCACAAAGATCCTCCTTCCCAAGAAAAAGATGAAGATCTACACCCCGCCCACCCCCCTCCCGGATTTAACCGCCCCCCTTTTTCGTATTGCATTATGCGTACGATTGTGCCCATCGTCCATCCGAAACCTGAATGCAAATGATGCCAGCCAAACCAGCAACGGTCCTCCCTCCCATCCGGATCAAAAGTCACTATACGCGCCAACGCGCATACCAAAAAACAGAATATGTCAAGAGCCCCTTGAAACAAACATATGACGAAGTGCACACGCGCGCGTCGTCGCGCGCGCATGGCGAAATCCTTCAGAAGCCTTCCTTCCCGTAAGGATGTCAAAATCAAGTGACCCGATCACATATGTTAGACACGTGGTTTTCGCAACAATAACTTTCAAAACCATATTTGCGTTCGCGCTCTTGCGAATTCGAACAACGATAATGTTTCCACATGTTCATTTCATGCTATCACATGGGCGCGTCGCGCGCGCATGCCGAGATCGTTCGAACGCAATTGCGCGCGTGCTGTCGCAAGAACCCTTTCGCAGAATACGAAAAGAAGTGCGCACAAGCGCGTCGCCGCACGCGCATTGCGAAACCCAATTCGAATCGAGCGCCCCGGGAACATTTTTGTATATACATAAACATGGTTCTGGTACATCATGTTCCCGCCCAAAGAAACTGCGCTCGCGCTCTTGCGGATTCCATGGAAAATTACTCAATTCAATGTATACTCAATTCGACCAAACGGGCCTCTCGCGCCGCATGGAGCGCCACTACTCGCATCATCGTGTCTACCGTGGCCGACGTTGCCATGATACCGCGCCTGTCCAACTGGCCGGTTCACGCTGAAAGCGTCCGCTGGGAACTGCCAGGAGATCAGCGCCACCGCGGCCGCGTCGGTCGCGCCGCTCTCGCTGGCCGCTGCGCGCGCGAGCATGCGCGGGCCAGCGCGGTTGCAGAGATGCACAAGCCAACTCCAAGCACTCATCGCACTCGCAACCGCATGGGTTCTGCAAGCCAAATTGCGGGTGGGTGGGTGGGATGATTGCGCGAGCAGCGGATTGGACAATTCATTGCGAGTAGGAATGAATTGCACCACATAGATTGCACATCAGGTGCTGCACGACACAGATTGCAAATAAGACGTTGTCAGGGTCCACGCCCGCTAACGTAAAACTGCACTTGTATATGTTCAGACATTTGTGTGTGCATATGTAAAGATGTACATACACATGATTTGATCATTGGAGCACTCATGTATACATATATATATGTGTATATATACATATACATATACATATATACATTCCATATATGTATGTATACGCACGTGTGATTTATATATATATATATATATGTATGTGTTTACGTATGTGTGTACGTGTTTGTGTACATACATGAGACCCACAAATTTATGGAGAGAGAGGGCGGGGATTCTGGGGGTACATGTTAACACCTAAAACAAATTGTCGGAGGAGATCTGGGTCTGCGGAGCCCTAGACATCTGGCGCCTCGAGAACATCGGGGAGGCGGGTTTGGCGAAATTCTTTGTTCTGAAAGCCTTGGGTCCGGCGAAACACCACCCACGATGAAAAGCTGCTCCCAGTCAATCGGTCTAGACCTCTGGGGTTCACGGCGATGGATTGACACAGATCACCAGAAAACATCTGCACACAGATAACACGAAAATCTGCGCATTTGATCCAGGGCCACGCGCTTTTACACAGATCGAAGGAGGAACTGTGTACACAGATCACAAGAAGATCTGTGCATTTCGAAAAGTCAAGCGCGCCACCTCGACTAGCCGAGGAGGCCCCGCAAGTTACCCGCACGTGACCACGACGGGAGTGGACGACGATATATTTACACAGATCAAGGGGTGAGGTGTGTACACGGACCATGAGACAATCTGCGCATTCGGACCAGGGCCGCGCGCTTTTACACATATCAGAAGAAGAACTGTGCACACAGATCACAAGAAGATCTGTGGATTTGGTAACGTCACTCGAACGCCATCTCGAAGGCCAACCCCCATTCTTCCCCTTCGGGGATGGATCCACACCTCCCCTAGCCTCCCCCGGGACGGGTTAAGGGCAAGAAGTCCGCAATAGGTGAAATGTCCAAGATGGCCCAATATTCCTCAAAACTGCCCCGAAGAACCCGATATTGCCTCCAATAAGGCTCAAGCGATCCGCGCATGCATCCACGTGGCTTCCAATTTCCCACTCTCATATAATTATGTGTCCCCCTTTTTTCTCCTCCTTCTCCTACCACCTTCTCACCGTCCTCTTCGCCCTCCTCATTCCCCTTTTCTCGTCGTCCGTTCCCTGCCCCTTTCCGCCTCAGATCCAGAAAGGTAGCGGCCAACCCGCGCCGAGTGGGCCCCAAGAGGACGCCCAAGAAGGTTGCAACATGATCCCAAGATGGCCCGAATAGTCCTCCAAAACCTGTGTGATAAAAAGGTCCGAGAATGCGTCCCCCCCTTCTTTCTTCTGCGCGTTCACTTCGCCCCCCCCTGCCCCCCCCGATGCCAGCTCCTTCTCCATCCTTCCCCCCTCTCCCCAAGATGGTTCCAGGAGGCCTCTGCGACGCTCATGACACAACTTGCCTGGGCATCAGTTATGAACGAAGTTGGTGCGCAGCTGGATGAGTTCCCGATGGCGGATGGGATTCGGTTTCGCACGTATCCCTGAGGGCGGAGATCCGACTGCATGCATCTACACTTCCCTGGTCACAGGAACGCACCTGGCGATGTTTTTGGATGGGCTGGCGGGGGCACGCGAAGCCTTAAACATTGGTTCCCAAATTGCCTCGTGGACAACATTCACGCAACTTTGCGACGACACTGCCAAACGCATGGTACACTTACTCGGATGGCGGTTGGCAGCCCCCTTCGACATGACTGCTGCACTGTTTTGAAAATCGCGCGGGCTGCAACCATCTGACGCGAACGTGCGGCGCGCGATATTTATCCAGCTTTCTTCTGGCGAGGGGGGGGGCGAAGGAAGGGAGACAAGACAGGCGCGGGGAGAAGGGCATAACCGCGATGGCTAAGAGGGGGGAGGATGGAGACGCTCTTCCGCCCACCCCGCGGATGCCCCTGGCACCTTTCAGGGAGAGAGAAAGGACGAAGGGGGTCGCGAGGAGGGGGACGACGCAAAGCGAACGTTCACTGGTCCTTATATGCAGCATAGGTTTGTGTTTGGGGCATGCGCGTTTTTTTTGACACATTGCAAATCCGACCCATACTCAATTCACGG
Source organism: Prorocentrum cordatum (assembly GCA_963575745.1). Lineage (NCBI taxonomy): Eukaryota > Dinophyceae > Prorocentrales > Prorocentraceae > Prorocentrum > Prorocentrum cordatum. Next base: position 330,257 of record CAUYUJ010002014.1, read on the forward strand.
ATTCCTCAAAACTGGATACACCCTTTGCCCTCCGCGGCCCGTCCTATAGAACTGCCCCACAACAGAGGGGCATTGGATTCCAACCTCTAATCGAATCCCATGAGCAGTGGATCCACCTCTGATGACATTCAAATAGACCACGTTCCCAATCGGATTAAACAAAAAACTGGGTCCGCCTCTAATAAGGTTATACTCCAGGTGTTTCCATGCTTCATATGGGATTCGAATGGAGGTGGATCCACCTCGATTTGGCTCGCATTAGAGGTGGACCCACACTGCATGCAATTCAATTACCCGTGACCCCGTCAATAACTGGGCCCCAGTAGAGGCGGATCCACGGCTACTGGGGTCAGATTAGAACTGGGTCCTTCCTTGATCGGATTGTACTACATGTTGTTTCATCCTGTGTCCAGGATTATGTTAAAGGTGGGCCCACCACTGATCGGATTCCATTCGCACTAGATCCATCCTTGAGAAAATTTAATTAGATGTGACCCCGCATGGCTCAGCAGGCATCGCATGCCTTAGCGGGTCACCGAGGTGCTGGCAAAGCTAAGCAAGGCCAGCAGGTGTTAGCAAACATTTGCAAGTCTCAGCAGGGCATATCAGGGGCTAAGGCATGAACGATTCTTGCCCCAGTGCCGGTGCCGGTGCCGGTGCTGCCGGTGCCGGTGCCGGTGCCGGTGCCGGTGCCGGTGCGGTGCCGGTGCCGGTGCCGGTGCCGGTGCCGGTGCCGGTGCCGGTGCCGGTGCCGGTGCCGGTGCCGGTGCCGGTGCCGGTGCCGGTGCCGGTGCCGGTGCCGGTGCCGGTGCCGGTGCCGGTGCCGGTGCCGGTGCCGGTGGCCGGTGCCGGTGGACGGTAGCCGGTGCTGGTGCCAGTGCCGGGGCCGGTGCCGGTGCCGGTGCTGGTGCTGGTGGCCGGTGCTGGTGCGGGTTCTTGTTTTCCCAGAACATCCTCTCCTTCTCCCTCCCGCCTCCCGCCTCCCAGTGCCCCTCCCGCCCCTCCAGGGAGGCCCCGCCTGAGCGAGGAGGGTATCGGAAACTCCTACTATTTACATGGTTTCGTGCCCTTCCCACCTCTCCAGGGAGGTCCCGCCTGAGCGAGGAGGGTATCCCACCCCTCCAGGGAGGCCCCGTCTGAGCGAGGAGGGTATCGGAAACCCATACTATTTACATGGTTTCGTGCTCCTCCCACCCCTCCAGGGAGGCCCCGCCTGAGCCAGGAGGGTATCGGAAACCCATATTATTTACATGGTTTCGTGCCCCTCCCTCCCCTCCAGGAAAGCCCCGCCTGAGCGAGGAGGGTATCGGGAACCCGTACTATTTACATGGTTTCGTGCCCCTCCCACACCTCCAGGGAGGCCCCGCCTGAGCGAGGAGGGTATCGGAAATTAATAAAGATTACATGGTTTCGTGCTCCTCCCACCCCTCCAGGGAGGCCCCGCCTGAGCCAGTAGGGTCTCGGAAACCCATATTATTTACATGGTTTCATGCCCCCCCCCATCCCTCCAGGAAAGCCCCGCCTGAGCGAGGAGGGTATCGGAAACCCATACTATTTACATGGTTTCGTGCCCTTCCCACCTCTCCAAGGAGGCCCAGCCTGAGCGAGGAGGGTATCGGAAACCCATGCTATTTACATGGTTCCGTGCCCCTCCCACCCCTCCAGGGAGGCCCCGCCTGAGCGAGGAGGGTATCGGAAACCCATACTATTTACATGGTTTCGTGCCCCTCCCACCCATCCAGGGAGGCCCCGACTGAGCGAGGAGGGTATCGAAAACCCATACTATTTAAATGGTGTCGTGCCCCTCCCACTGACGTGGGTGAGGAGGAGGGGAGAACATTACCTATCCATCTCACGTCCTACCCCTCCCACTGAGGAGGGTGAGGAGGAGGGGGAGTTCTGCGATGAGGAAGGCTTCATCATGATGATGGTGATGACGATGGTTATACTGCTGTTCACGATGACGATGAAAATGGCGATAATGGTGATGCACGATGACGATGGCGATAACGGTGATTATGACGATGATGCGGATGATGATGACGATGATGATGATGACGATGACGATGATGACAACGATGGCGACGACGACGAGGATGATGATGCAGATGCTGGTGATGATGACGATGCTGCTGCTGATGCTGACGTTGCTGGTGCTGTTGATGATGATCACAACGATGATGCTGACGATCATGACGTCCACGATGATGCGGACGATGACGAATTCAAGGACGGTGATGGTGATGATGATGACGGTGCTGGTGCTGATGATGATGATGATGATGATGATGATGATGACGATGGTGGCGACGACGATGATGATGATGACGATTACGCTGGCGATGATGATGATGATGTTGATAATGATGATGAGGATGATGATGATGGTTATGATGATGCCGATGATGCTGACGATGATGATGATGATGATGTTGATGATGTTGATACTGATGATGATGACGATGATGCTGATGATGACGACGACGGGGTGACGACGATGCTACTGATGATGCTGATGATGACGACGATGATGCTGGTGATGATGATGATAATGATGATGATGATGATGATGATGCCGTGGATGAGGAGGACGAGGAGGAGCAGGACCACGAGAAGGAGGAGGAGGAGGAGGACTCGCTTGAACGAGGAGGGTCGCGGACAGCATTACTCTTTACCAGGTTTCGTAGGCCTCCCCCCTTCCAGCGGGGCCCCGCCAGAGCGAAGAGGGTATCTCGGGTCGGGCGAAAGGGGGGGATAGCAAAGGGGGGGTTTGAGAATCAGCTCACGTAGCTGATTTTCCCGGCGCCTCCCGGCGCCGGAGGCGGCCATGTATCGAGGGATGGGCCCCTCGGTGGGGCCGAAACCAGCTGCATGCAGCAAATTTCGTAACCCCCCCTTTCCGAATCCCCCCCTTTCGCCCGGCCCGAGTATCAAGAACCCGTACTATTTACAAGGCTTCGTTTCCTGAGCACCTGTCCTCCCTCCTCCTTTCTTTCGCCGGCCTTTCGTGCGTACTTACTCGTTCGATGAGATTCTCCTTCGTGTTGATGTTGTCGTACCCCACGGGTCCAACGAAACTGTTAATATCTTTATGTGGGGAACTCCGTTTGCGTAATTTTACCATTGATTGGACTGCAATCGATTCCACTGGGTTTGCACTTGATTGGCTTGCAACCGATTGGATTGCAACCGCTGGGGGGGCCCACAGGGCAGCGACGAGGAGGCGGCGACGGGACGGTGACGGCGAGCAAGGAACCGCCAGACCGACCCTCAGGCCAAGACGACGGGCGGCGACGACGCAGCAAGGGGGGGCGACGGCAAGGACGGAAAAACCAGACCGCCCCTCAAGCCCAGACGACGGGCGGCGACAGGGCGGCAACGGCGAGGAAAGAGCCGCCAGACCGCCCCTCAGACCCAGCTACCAGGAAAGAGAGAAGGCCCCCTAAGTGCAAGCACTGTTTGGGAAAGGTCATGATGTTCAATGTCAATGATGTTTTTCATCCGGTGCCAATGCTGGCGCCGGCGCCGGTGCCGGTGCCGGTGCCGGTGCCAATGCTGGTGCCGGTGCGGTTGCGGGTGCGGGTGCCAAAGCCGGTGCTGGCGCCGGCGACGGCGACGGCGCTGGTGCCCGTGCCAGTGCCGGTGCCGGTGCCGGCGCAGGCGCCGGTGCCGGTGCCGGTGCCGGTGCCGGCGCCGGTGCCGGTGCCGCCGGTGCCGGTGCCGGTGCCGGTGCCGGTGCCGGTGCCGGTGCCGGTGCCGGTGCCGGTGCCGGCGCCGGTGCCGGTGCCGGTGCCGGTGCCGGTGCCGGTGCCGGTGCCGGTGCCGGCGCCGGTGCCGGTGCCGGTGCCGGTGCCGGTGCCGGTGCCGGTGCCGGTGCCGGTGCCAGTGCCGGTGTCGGTGCCGGTGCCGGTGCCGGTGCCGGTGCCGGTGGGCGAGAATCGTTCTATAGTGCAGGGGCTAGCAGGCCCTGCCAGGGCTTGGTCAGGCTTATCAAGGCTTCGCTGGGCGTGGCAGGTAGCTAGCATAACTTGTCAAGGCTTAGCAGGAGGGCGGGCAAGGCGTAGCCGCGCTTAGCAGTGCCCAGAAGGGCTTGGCTAGGCCAAGCAGGGCTTAGCAGGGGCAAACATGGCTTGGCACGGCATCGCAATGGCTAGCAAGGCTCAGCGGTGCAAGGCATAGCAACGATTAGCACGGGCTTAGCAGGGCTTCGGGATGATTCGGTTAGAGGCGGCCCCTTTCCCCATTCAGTTCAACACAAGACATGGGTCCACATCGAACGCGATTCGACTCCAGGCGCTGCCATCCCTCATGGGATTCTTTTGGAGGTGGGCCCACCGTTCATGGGATTCCAATAGCGGCGGTCCCACACTGCATACAATTCAATTATCCGTGACCCCGTTCATAGCAGGATCCCAGTAGAGGTGTGGGTCCACTTTTCATGCGGTTCTATTACAGCTCAATCCCTCCTTGATCGGATTTACCACACCATCCTTCACAGGATTCTGTTAGATGAAGATCCACCCCTGATGCGATTCCATTAGCAATGGGTTCGCCCATGATAGTATGATATTAGGTGTGGCTCCGCGTGGGCTAGCAGACGCCGCGTGGCTTAGCAGGTGATCGAGGTGCTAAGCCGGGCCCGGCAGGTGGCTGGCAGCATTTGTCAGGGCTCAGCAGACAGCCGGAGGGCTTCGCAGTGCCAAGCAGGGCTAGGCGATGCGAAGCAGGGCTTAGCAGGGACCAACAGGGCTCAGCACCGCACTGCAGTGGCTACTCACAGGTGGCTTCAGGGATCCTGTACACGTGGCGCCATCCTTAACAAGATACCTTATACAGGCTGGCCCATCTCTCATAAGATTATACCACACGTGGTGCCTTCATTGATCGTATGGACCTTCCCCAATCGGATTACAATATAAGTGTCTTCACCCCTGCTCTGATCGGATTGCAGGTGGTTCCAACCCTGCTGGGACTCCGTTCGAGGTTAGGCCGTACTTAGTAGGCTTAGATTACAAGTGGATCTACCCCTGGCCAGACATCCCCCGAAGTGGCGGCATCGCTAATGCGACTATATCGAAGATGGGCCCATCCTTAGTAGGACGCTGCGAGAGGTCCCGATCCCTGAAATGGTTGTATTAGAAGGTGCAACAGCACCAGTGGTATCATATTAGAGGTGGCTCTATCCTTTATTGGAAAGTACTAGAGGTTCCCCCATCCCAAACAGGAGTCAACCAAAGGTGCCTCCATCGCTCAGGTGGCCCCATCCTTGATCGGACTATGTTAGAGGTCGCCATACTTCTAAGACGAGGTGTGTCGAACCGAAATTTAAACTAATACTACTCGGGTGGGTTAATCCCTGACCGGGCTCTATTAGAGGTGGGCCCATCCAAATTAGGATTCCATTCGGGCGGGATCCATCTCACAGGGTCTTATTAGAGGCGGCTCCACCCCTGATGGGGTTAGACTAGATGTGGCTCCACTGCAAGAGCGATATTAGAGGTGGGCCAACTTCCAATCGAATTATTTCACAGGTGGCTCCATCCCTAACAAGACCCCACTAAAGATGGATCCACCTCTCAACGGATTCCCTTAGAGATAAATTCTTCGATTCGGATTTTGTTTTGCCAGGATGGCTATACCCGTTGCTAAGAATCCGTTCGAGGTGCAACCACCCTTCGTATGCTCTCATACGTAGAGATGGGCCCATCCAGGGAGAGGGAGAGAGAGAGAGAGAGAGAAAAAAAAAAAGAAAGAAAGAAGGATAACAAGAAAAAAATGAGAGAGAGAGGGAGACAGAGAAACAACACAAAACAGCCCAACACAATCCCGCGCTTTGGCGGACAGGGCGGCGTGCCGCCGAGGACGCGTTGCCCCTCACCCAGTTCAGGCGCTGCTCGTACAGCCTGGCGACTACAGGAGGAGGAGGACAAGGAGGAGGAGGAGGAGGGGGAAAACCGGGGAGGGTGGAGGGGGTGGATGGGGTGGATGGGTGAAGGAGGGGGAGGGTGGAGGAGGTGGATGGGTGAAAAAGGAAGGGTCGAAAGGGGGAGCGGGGGATGGGAGGGGGGGGGGGGGAAGCCGGGAGAGGGGGAGGAGAATGTGGAATGCGGGACACGGGAAGGGTCGAAAGGAGGAGACGGGAAGGGGGAAGGGGGGGCGAATGGGGAAGATGGGCGGTCATGGAGCTCCAGACTAGATGGACATGGGGTACTCGCTTCAAAAAGTTTCGAAAAGAACCGCTCTCTTTCCAACTCCGTGTCGATCCTCCGCTCTCTCCCTATCTCTCTCTTTCTGTCTCTCTCTCTCTCTCTCTTCTCCACTTCCTTTCCTCTTCCCCTTCTTCTTCCTCCTTTTCCCCCCCCCACCTCCTCCTCCTCTTCCTCCCCCTCTTGCTCCTCCTACTCCTCAACCCCATAATGCTCTTCTTTCCCCTCCTCCTCCTCCTCCTCCTCCTCCTCCTCCTCCTCCTCCTCCTCCCTATTCCTCCCTCTTCCTCCTCCTCATCCTCCTCCTCCGTCTCTGCATCCTTCTGCGGGTGGACATCCGGTCCCGCGTTGTGGGCGAAATACAATTTCATTCCTCACGTTGGCGGTGGACCCCCCAAAAAATAAAGTGTCGTTCCGTCTTCTTTTCGTCCTTCTTATTATTCGTTTTCTGTTTCCCATGCCAGCGGCGGAGTGCGGACTGGTGCAGGCGGCGACGGCTCGGCGCGGGCGCGCCGCGGGCTGCTTGAGCCTCGGTCGTTGTCCAGCATGTCTGCTCGCGTTTGCTGCCTCCTCCTCCTCCTCCTCCTCCTCTTCCTCTTCCTCCCCCTCCTCCTCCTCCTTAGAGCAATGCCGTCACATCGGGAACACCCTCAGAGTAACAAAAAGAACTGAAGCGCTGGAGGCTGTAGGGAAACCATTGGCAGCCATGGGAAAACAAACACCCCACCACTCCCCACAAAAAAAACAACAGAAAAAACATCGTCCAAAGGGAACCGTCCGCAGGGGGGGGGGGGGGGGGGGGGGGGCAAATCTCGGTGGAAGATGTCGCTGTGGCTTTCCAACGGTGTCTCTGAAGTTTCAACCTCCAGCAGTTCAGTTTATATGGCATTACTGTTATGTTTGTTTCCTGACGAGAGTGTTCCCAAAGCTCTGGCCTTCTTCTAGGAGGGGGCGGAGGAGGAGGAGGCGGAGTAAGGAGGAGGAGGAGGAAGGAGGAAGGAGGAGGAGGGAAGAAACGAAGGAGGAGGAGAGGGAGGAGGAGGAGATGGAGGAGTAGGAGGAGGAGGAGGAGGAGGAGGGAAGAAACGAAGGAGGATGAGGAGAGGGAGGAGGCGGAGGCGGAGGCCGAGGAGGCGGAGGAGGAGGAGGAGGAGGAGGAGGAGGCGGAGGAAGAGGAGGCAGGCACGCCTCACCTCGACCGAGATTCCAAGAGCCCGCGGCGCGCCCCGCGCGGAGCCAACGCCGCCTGCACCGCTCCGCCATCCGCCCCCTGGCATGGAAAAACATCCCAAGCACGTTGGTTTCCAGATCCGGCCAGGAGGGACACGAGGAGGAGCAGGAGGAGAAGGAGGAGGAGGGAGGAGGAGGCGGAGGAGGCGGAGGAGGAGGAGCAGGGAGGAGGGAGAGGAAGAGAGGGGGGGAGGAGGAGGAGAAGGAGGATCAGAAGAAAGAGGAAGGGAGAAGCGCCGAACCCATCCAGTCTGGCGCCGAGAATTGGGGGGGAAGGAAAAGTGAAAGAGAGGAGAAACGGCAAGTTAGGTGCGCAAGCGTCGTATCTGACGTCCTACCCTTCTATCCCATGGCTTATCATTGCGTAGATCTCCTCTTGGTTCGCACGCTCGCTCGGATGTAGAACTGAGCAATGGTCCCGAGAGAGTGAGCGATGCAATACATATATATATATATAGCACGGCATAGTATGGCACACCAGAGCAAGGCCACAGTCGACGTCGTCGAGTCGAGAACGCGACTCATCTCGACAACCAGGTCAGAATAAACCCAGCAATGACATGAGGGAAGATGCAAATGGACGGTTTGGAAAGCGGGGGGCGCAAAATGAGATCAGCGCTGCAGCGGGAACACGATTTCGAAGGACTGGAACCGCGGAAACGAGACCGAAGCGCTGCATTAGGAGCGCGATTTGGAAAGACTGGAAGCGCGGAACCGAAGCCAACGCTACAGCAGGAGCGCCATTTGGAATAACCGAAACAATAACATGAGGTCAGCGCTGCAGCGGACGCATGATTTGGAAAGTCTAAGAACGGGAAAATTGAGCCATCGCTGTGGCGGGACCGCTATGCTGAAAGGACTGAAAACGGTCGGATTGGAACAACACATACACATGCTCAATTCGGCGGCATCCTGTTTAAAAACGTTGCGCGGAGGAGGCACGACCACCTCACCAGCGTCTCCGGGAGACGGACCTGGAGTTCCAAAAAGGACCCCATCGTGATCTGCCGCATCGGGAAAAGGGACCTGTGCCTACTCGAAGAGGAGACGGTGGCGGATGGGCAGGAGGATGAGCAGAAGGGAAAGGACGAGGATGAGGAGGGAGAACGAGGACGAACAGCAGCAGGAACAGGACGACTAGGGGAGGGCGGAGGAGGGGGGGGCAACGACGATGAGGAAAGACCCAGATCCAGAAAGTAGTGGCCCGCGCTGGGGCGAGAGCGCAATTCAGAACGACGGGAGCTAAACGACTATCCTAAAATTAGGCCAACACTGCAGCGGCAACAACATTTTGAGACACTGAAGACGATCCGATGGGAAATCCATGGCAGAAAATGTTGGATATCATGCGCGTGTGGAAACAATTCGGGGAGGGAAGGGGCAAGTTAGGTGCGCTCGGGACATATCGGACATCGGACCCTTCCCACGCATTCCCCATTCCTTTCCAGTGCGCTGAATTTTGTTGCTGTCCGTCGACGGGTGTCATAGCAGATCTAGAACACCAAACCGAATCGAATTATGACATGCGCAATCGGAGTGGGGGGGCTGCGAAAATTGGAGGGGGGGTGGCGAATGAGCAGGAGAAGGAGGATGAGGAACGAGGACGAGCAGCAGCAGTAGGAGCTGGAGTAGAAGGAGAGTGAGGAGCAGGATGACCAGGGGAAGGCGGAAGAGGGGCAAGGAGGTGGCGACAACGATGAGAAAATAGTGGCCCGCGCTGGGGCGAGAGCGCCATTCTGAACGACGGGAGCAGAGCGCCGATCTCAAGATGAGGCCAGCGCTGCAGCGGCAGCGCCATTGTTGGACGCAGCCTCCCTCATCTCTATCGGGGGGTGTAGTGACCGAAACTGTGCCCGAACAACTGCCCCAGTGGCCGAAACCGAAACCAACGCCAGATTGTTTTTCGAACGCGATGGAGTGTGACCGAAATTCGTGGTTTGAAGCCAAAGCTATTTTAAACTTTCGGCTGCACGTTCGGTCAGGCTACGTTTTCGGTCGCACCGTCGGGCACATGTCCAATCACCGTTTTTTTCGGTCACATACCTTTTCGGCTGACAGGGGCTAGGCGCCATGACATTTTGAGACACCGAAGACATTCCGACTTGAAGCACATATGAAATACCAATGTTTGAAACCCTGTATGCGGTCAAATGGAGGAGGAGGAGGTGGCGCATGAGCGGGAGTATAAGCAGGAGGAGATGGACAAAACGGAAGGAGGAGAACGATGACGACCAGCAGCAGCAGCAGCAGGAGCTGGAGTAGAAGCAGCGTCAGGAGCAGGATGACCGAGGGACGGCGGGGAGAGAGACACGAGGGGGGCAACAAGGGACGAGGAAAGACCCAGATCCGGATGGCAGCGGCCCGCGCCGGGCGAGAGCGCCGTTCTGAACGACGGGAGCACAGCGCCGATGCTAAGATGGGGCCAACGCTGCCGCGGCAGCACCATCCTGAGACTCCGAAGGCGTTCCGGTTGGACAGGCAAGCGCAAGAAATACTGCGGTTTGATAATCCTGGGGTGAGAAAAGGACCTCGCAGGGGGGAGCCGGCAGCTCCCTGGCCCTCTTCGGGGGAGCGAGGAAAGCAGTGTTCATAAGCGTTGGGTGGTTGCAGGCGGGAAGGAGGGGGGAAACGGGAAAAGCAGGGGGGAAGGGCGTGGGAGGAGGGGGGGGAGACGAGAGGGGAGGGGCCAGCTAGGCGCGCTCGCGCCATACCGGACATCCTAACTACCCCTCCCGCCCATCCCTTCCTATTGCGCTGATTTCTTCTCTATCCGCCGACGCGCGTCATAGAGGGCCTGGAGTTCCAAAAAGGATCCGATCGTGATCTGCGAGAAAGGCAAAGGGAAGCTGTGCCTACTCGAAGAGGAAGAGGTGGCAGATGGGCAGGACGATGAGCACAAGAAAAAGGACGAGGATGAGGAGGGAGGACGAGGACGAACAGCAGCAGGAGGAGCAGGATAAGAAGGGGAGTGTGGAGGAGGGGAAAGGAGGGGAGCAACAACGATGAGGAAAGACCCGGATCCAGAAAGTAGTGGCCCGCGCTGGGGCGAGAACGCCGCTCAGAACGACGGGCGAAAGAGCCGATCCTAAAATTAGGCCAACACTGCAGTGGCAGCAACATTTCGAGACACCGAAGACGATCCGATGAGAAAACCATGATAGCCAATGTTGGATCTCAGGCGCGTGTGGCAAAATTTCAGGGGCAAGCTAGGCGCGCTCGCGCCATATCGGACATCCTACCCCTGCCACCAATGTTCCCCATTCCTTCCCTGTGCGCTGCTTTCTGTTGCTGTCCGCCGACGGATGTCATAGCAGATCTGAAATCCCCCAGAGAAACCCGTCGCGTCAAGCGCCCGCAAAAGAGTGAGCTGCAGGAGGTGGCGGATGAGAAGGAGGATGAGCAGAGGAAACAGAAGGATAAGGAGAGAGTAGGACGAGGACGAACAGCAGCAACAGGAGCTGGAGTAGAAGGAACGGGAGGAGCAGGAGGATAAGGGAAAGGCAGAGGAGGGGAATGGAGCGGGCATCAACGATGAGGAAAGACTCGGATCGAGAAAGCAGGCCCGCGCTGGGGCGAGAGCGCCGTTATGAACAGCGAGAGCCAGACGCCGATCCAGAACCGAGACCAACGCTGCAGAACAAAACCTTGAACCACCGAGAACGTTCAGAGATGCGTACTACACAAGACATATCATTGGTTTCGCATCCAATGCAAACAAGGAACCCGGCGCGACCCTATTGCACGGGCGCAGTGCTTGGCATTGCGCGGCATTGCTTGGCATTGCGCGGCAGTGTTTGGCATTGCTTGGCATTGCGTGGCAGTGCTTGGTATGGCATTGCTTGGCAGTACTTGGTATTGCTTGGTATTGCTTGGCCTTGCTTTCACAATCAGAATGCGAGGCACCTCGAGCGGGGAACCCAAGGAACCGGGGGAATCCGAGGAACCCGGGGAATCCGGGGAACCCGAAGAACCCAAGACACCCGGGGAACCCGGGGAACCAAGAACCCGGGCAACCTGGGGAATCCGAGGAACCCGAAGAACCCGGGGAACCCAGGGAACCCGAAGGACCCGGGGAACCTCTGAGGGACGGGCAACGCAAGACTCGGAGGAGAGAATCCCAGGGACCCCGAAGAACCAGGAGAACCTCTGAGGAATGGGAAAGGTAGCCACCCAAGGCATTAACCTTCAATCAAGCAAGAACCCAAACCTACTTGGGGAATAGAGCATGATTTTCATATTAGGTAAGTGTTGAAGGGGAAGCTGCGTGAGTTCCCGCGCCTCGTCTGGCATCCTCCCCCGCCCTCCTCCCTGTCCACTAAGCTGAATCATTGTGCCACCAGCCGACGGGGGTGTCCTGGCGGATTTCGATGTTCAATTTGTTTGTTTAGGGGTGGCCTGGTGCATCAGGCAAGGAGGCGGATCAGCAGGAAGCGGAGGAGGATGAGAGGGAGGATCAGAACCGAGGAGCACGAGGAGGACGAAGGGAGACGTGAGAAAGCATGGGGGGTGGCAGTGACGAGGAACGAATCGGATCCAGAAGTGTGGCCCGCGCTGAGACGAGAACGCCACTCTGAGCGACGGGAGCGCAGCACCGATGCTGAAATGTGGCCACCGCTGCAGCGATGACATCATGTTGAGAAGACTGGCGCTGCTCCGACCAATGAGAGACCGAGGCGGGAGCACGCCGACACACTGCCAGGGGGAGAGGAACACCGTCACCATATTGATGAGTTGTGGTGGGAAAGGAATAGGAGGAGACGGAGGACGTGGAAGAGGGAGGGGAGAGGGAGAAAGAGGACTGGAGAAGGAGGGACAGGAGGGGGATGTACGACATATACATGTCTACATATATGCTAGAACCATCACACGCTTCGCGCGGGATGGTCGAACTTTCGGGGACCTCTATTTGATGAGACTTGTTCAAGGCTTCCTACGGTCCACCCACGGAGGCCTGAGACCCTTCTTTTCACTGCGGCTGGACGTAGCCAGAGGGAGAGGGGAGGAACAAGGAAGGTGATTGGGGTTCCCTGGGGGAGAACGGAGGGGGAGGCCGAGGAGGAGGAGGCGGAAGAGGTGGAATAGGAGGAGGAGGAGGAAGAGGAGGAGGAAGAGACGGATAGGAGGAGGAGGAGGAAGAGGAGGAGAAAGAAGAGGAGGAAGAGGAGGAGGAGGAGGAACGGGAGGAGGAATATGAACTATGGTATTCCCGTTTCCCCCAAGCGCGGCCAGGCTGCCAAGTGAACATGAACAAAAAGGACATGTTGGAATTCCCTTTTTGTTCAAGTGCCGTCGGGGCCTCCCTTGGGGCTGTTTTGGGCTTGTTTGGGGTTTCTTGGGGACCACTTGGGGTCTCCTGGGGGGGCTCCTGGGGGCGAAAATTATGGGTTCTCGGTTCACGTTCCCGATTCTGGACCGCGGCTGGGGCCCTCTCGGGCCGTCTTGGACACCTCTTCGGCCGTTTTGGGAACGTCTTGGGGCGCGTGTGAAGCCTATTGGGCCATCTTGGGGCGATCCTCGGCGCCTCGGAGCCCCATGTAGGGATGCGGAACACGCGGACATGCCCAAATTGTTCACAAACCCGTGAGAAATCATTCCCCGCATCCAACGTAGGGTTTTTTGTTGTTTCTGGACACCCCGCGCAGGATCATCATGGAAGGAACACTCCCTCTCCTCTTCTGCCTTCGCACTTTCACTCGTTCAATCACTCGCACACCGCCGTCAACATAACACCTTCAGCTTCATCGCTCGCATGTGTGTCATCTCGTGCGGGAGCCTCGTCTGTGAATGAATTGCAAGGAAGTCTCAGGCAAGAACCCCCTCCCTATGGGGCCCGCGCTTTACGTTCGAAGCCGGGGCGGGCCATCGGCCTCGTGTAAACTGTCGTCACGCTTGGGCTCCTGAGGCTTGAACATGGAGGAAGTATGAGGCGGGAACCTCGTCTGTGAGTGGATTGTGATGAATTCTCAGGCGGGGGCCCACCTCCCTATGGGGCCCGCGCTTCATGTTCGACTCCGAGGCGGGTCATCGGCCTCTTGGAACCGTCGTCATTTTTTGTTCCTGAAGCCTGAATAGGATGAAGTAGAAGGCGGGAGCCTCGTCTGTGCGCAAATTGCGAGAAAGTCTCGGGTGGGAGCCCCCTTCCTATGGGGGCCGCACTTCATGTTCGACTCCGAGGCGGGTCATCGGCCTTTTGTAACCGTCGTCACTTCTGGGTTCCTGAGGCCTGAATATGGAGGAAATATAAACCGGGAGCCTCGTCTGTGACTGAATTGCGAGGATGTCCCAGGCGGGATCCCCCTCCCTATGGGGCCTGCACATCACGAGCGTTCTCCTGGTCGTCCTCCGGCGCGCGCTTCCTCTGAGTCGTCCTCCCGCGCGTAGCCGCTGGGACGCACGTCGCGTGTTTCCTCCAAGTCGTGTTCCGCACGAGGAAGAGGAGGAGGAGGAGGAGGAGGAGGAGGAGGAGGAGGAGAAGGAGAAAGAAGAGGAAGATGAGGAGGAGGAAGAGGAGGAGGTATGGGGGGGAACAGGAGGAGGAGGAGGAGGAGGAGGAGGAGGAGGAGGAGGAGGAAGAGGAAGAGGAGGAGGAGGAGGAAGAGGAGGGGGAGGAATGCCCTAGGAGGCCCTTTGAAGACCCGGGAGGCCCAGAAGGCTCCAGGAGGCTCCAAGAGGCCCCAGGAGGCCCCAGGAGGAGGCAGGAGGCCTAAGTAGGAGGCAGGAGGAGGAGGAGGAGGAGGAGGAGGAGGAGCGACCGTACCAAGAAGGAACGAGACGAGGGCAGGCGGGCAAGACGCGAGAAGAGGGCAAGTGTCCGCGTGTCCGCTTGTCTCGTCTATGGCCGCATCGCATGCAGTGCAGCAGCTAGGCACTCAGTGCCTGTAGTGTAAAGAAGCGCGGCGCGGGGCGCGGCGTGCGTAATGATACGCAGCTTGTTGTAGAAGTGAAATGAAAGTGCTGTCCTGCGAACAGCTTCTGAAACTGTGTGCTCTGGGTTTGCGTGTTGCTCTGACGTCACTAGGCCAATTCGCACGAGGGGGTCCGAGGAGAGAAAGGAACGAGGTAACGCGAGGAAGTGAAGAAGGCGAGGACAGGTGAGGTAGTGGCCGAGACGGTCAGGGCAAGCTTCGCACCCGAGCAGACACGTGCGGCGCGGTCCAAATGGGAATCGGTGACTGGTCCACCATGCTCCCGCTAGCGTTTTAAAGACAGCCCAGCGGATGGCTGGAGCTTTCTTTGAAAGGTATTCTGATAGCTCCTTCCAGCGGGTTGGTAGGGCTGGGGGGAGCACGATTTCTGGGAGAGCCGACGAGAGGCGGCGCGCTAGGGTCTCTGCGAACTTGTCGGGGTAGAGGGAGGCGTGGAGGACCGAGGCAAGAGTTCGCTGGACCCTAGAGCGGCGCGCTTCGTTGGTGGCAGCAGCGTGCTCGTCTGCAGCGGATTGTTGCGCCGAGCGCCAGATGGGCAGTGAAACGTCGTATGGCGGCTGACCGTCGGCGAGGTCTCGCCAGTATTCCACGATGCCTGGACTTTTCCAAAACACAGGCGAGATCGTGGCCCGAATACGGGCCTGCCCCAAATCCGCCATAGACAGTTCTGGATTGAGCTGGTCCTGGGCGAGGACGAGAGCGCGATACAGCGGCTTCCAGTCGGGAAGCGTGGCAGTGGCGGCGCGCCAGGCAGCTGCGAGTGAAAGCGTGACCAGTGAATTGGGGGAGGACGAGGGCGACCACGAGCGAGTACCGAGGAGGTCGACGAGGCGCCAGGAGTTGGGGGGTGCACGTAAAATTTTGTGCAGCGCGCAGCGTTCGTGCCGCAGAAATGTGGCAGGGAACGGGAAATATTGCGTGAAATACGATAGCACAGTTATAACACATGTGTGATATAACTTGATGGCAACTGAGGAGCCAGGCGCGCTCGCCGCAAGCTGCACCACCCGTAGCCAGTATTTGTCGAATGCGGCCTTCCATTGGATGTCTAGAGTGACGGCGGGACCGATGAGTACCCCTAGATAGCGGGCGTACTCGGCAATTTGAATGCGTTGCCACTCTGGGACTAGAAATTTGAGCAAGCGCTGAGTGAGGGATTGCACGGCAGGTGAGAAGGCGGCCCACAAGGGCACAATCACTGTCTTCTGAATCTGAAGTTCGAGTCCTGCGAGAGTAGCAATGGCCCGAAAAGGGGAAGGAGGAAATGGAGAGTTCCAAGGCGAGCGAGGACAAGGCCCAGATCATCTGCGCAGGCCCCGAGCTTATTATACCCAGGAAGAATGTTTAAACTCTGGACGAGATGACGGATGGGGGCATCAAACGCAAGGGCCCGGATTGATCCTGAAAGAGGAACAGCCCTGAAGCACCCCAGAGCCGATTTCGAACATGTATTGAAGCTGGCCACCGACGCGGGCCCACGCCCCTGGAGAATGGTAAAGCGCACGGATGACATTGAGATACCCTGGGGGAACTCCGTGAGCCGCCAAAGAAGCAAACAGGAATTCCCATCCTAGGGATGGGAAGGCGGCCTTGATATCGAAACTGACTAAGATGGGAAGGGCATCTAGGGCAGCTGGGGAATGGCCTGCTCTACGGGCTTCAGAATCTAGCGTCAGAACGTGTTGTCCAAAATTACGGCCCTTTACAAATCCCTGTTGCGTGTCTACCGTTCTCTCTTTGACCATATCCACTAAGCCCATGTTCACGACGTGGGCAATCAGTTTGGCGTCGCAGTTCTTTAGGGAGAGGGGGCGAGTGGCACCTGGAGCACGAAATACGGCGTATTGGTCCTGGGGCTCATCACCTTCTGGAAGAAACGCGAAGACGGAATCGTTGAACTGAAACGGGGCCATTCCTGTTTCGAACATCTGCATCATGAGGTCATATAAGATCTGAGAGGAGCCTGGAGAGGTAGCCCATGCAGCATAAGGTATCTGGTCAGGGCCTGGTGCAGTGTGACGTACCTTACGTAGGGCTCTCTGAAAGTCCTGAAGAGCTGGAACCCGCAGGTCCGCGCAATCGAAGACGGGGAGGTGCTGGGCCAAGTACGACTGGACCGCGTTGGGGTCCACGTTCTTGCTCGAGAAGATGGGCTGCCAGAACTTCTGAAGACCTCCGAAAATGCCCTCGGGTGAGCTGGTGGTGGGGAGGGCTTTGGTGGGTGTCCCCTCTTTCGGAATCCTAAGTCCTGCTAAAACGAAGCGACGACGAAACGGGTGCCAGGCCTGCGCCCGGCGCATGAGCTGCAACGCGGCCTAGCGGCTGCCGGCCTGGTCCATCTGCATCTCGGCGTGGGACTGGAGCTGGCGCTTCGTAGCGATGGCGACGCGTCTGTCATAGTCTGCGGTAACTGCTGCATCCATAAGCTTGATGTACCCGTCTCTGTTGATGAGCTCGGGCCCATTGTCGGCAAGGTGAAGGTGAGCGGCGCCAATGTCCGTCGTGGCCATGAGGAGTGCAGCTGTGTCTGAGTCTTTTCGCCATACCGTCCGAGCAATGGCACGTAGTGTAGTAAGCCTCCCATGCTTCGCCCATCGGCTTTGATCATGTAGGGTGGCTCGCTGTTGAAGATTACGAGTGAGGCGAGCCGCTTCTTTGATGATGAGCTTGTGTTGTCTCCAGGCTCCAGTTGGCGTGAGAGCTGCCGAGGCGATGTTGTCCCTCAGGAAGTTGAAGTGGCGCAGGTACGTGGGGTCGTGGAAGATGAGCGGATCAATGGCCTGTTCCTCCTTCTGCGCCGCCGATGCGTTGACCAGCAGCAGGTGCAGGATCGCGTGGTCACTGAGGCCTTTATCTGATAAGGCAGCGCCGTCTTTGTGGATCTTGAGGTGAGCGTCAACATGCATGAGATCGATGCCCGACAGCGATACGAAGATGCGGTCTATGGCGGTAGCCGCTTGTGTGTTGGCCGAGAAGTGCGTGGGCAGGTCGTGCGTAACTTCCGTGAGTGAGGCGAACAATTGGCGCCAACGTGCTTGTTCGCGCTGATACTGTCCATCAGGTGCCATTGGGCGCCAGCGTGCTGATGGATCCTTGAAGTTAAAGGAGGGGACCGCGCTGGTGTTGAAATCGCCCATGGCAATGAATAACCGCTGATGAGGGTTCTGCGCTGCCCATTGACGGGAAGCATGCCACGCTTCCGTCACTCTATCCATATCCTTAGCCTGCAGGTCGTGATTGTGTACATTCATGATGAGCGTTTCGAGGCCTGTGGTGTGGTTGGCCACATGGAGGACAGCCACCCTCCCGCGTATCACTGGCCAAAGTGAGGTGGAGGTCGTCGTCATCGATGGCGTCGGTACTAAGAAGGCAACGCCGCCCTTGCCGCGGTTGTGAGGGAAGCCGCTGAAGAAGACCTGACAGTCGTAGGGAAGCTTGCCGAGGTGTGATTCGAGATCGAGCTGTGCGCTGTGCACCTCTTGGAGAGCGATGAGCGACTGCTCGCGCATGAAGGGAACGAGCTGCCGTATCTTTCCCCAGCGCTTGGCGTCATCATGACAGAGTAGCCCGCGAGCGTTCCAACAGATGTAGCTGCCTGCCGTATCAGCTGTAGAAGGGCGTGTACGTGTACGCGTAGTCCGTGACCGACAGTTGTGGAATGACGAGCTGGGGTCCGACGAGGATGAAGAAGCGCAAGAAGAGGACGATGACGAAGAAGCCGAAGATGAGCTGAAAGTTGAGGCCGAGCCATTCTGAATCATATCTATTTTGAGAATGTGATCTTGTTCGGGAAGAAGTAGAGCTTGCGCGGGATGAGGCAGATCACGCCGCGGAAGTAGCGAATCTGGTGGGCACTCCAGGCCCGAGAAATCTGAAATAACATCTGAATGGTTCTCCTGTCCCTTGGGGACACCAGGGGCGTCCCAATCCCCATGTGCCTGTCGTCGCGGTGCAGGTAGATCTGCTGGTGCTCTATGATGCTGAAGATCTGATCTGGGTTCCTGTGGCGCACATTCAGGCTGAAGAGGAGCTTGCGCAGCTTCGGGACAAGGAAGCTGGAGGTCAGGAGCTGGCCGAAGGTGCTGTAGAAGATGAGGTCGATGTCCTCGTGGTGCTTCAGACCCAGGAGGTCTAGCATGGTCTCCGTCTGTGGTCGTGGTTCTCCATGGAGTCCAGCGTTTGTTAAAGCCATTGTACTGCGTCCTCAGCTTTGTAGAGAGCGGCAAATTCTGCAGCGATGGTGGCTTTGTTGATAGGAACTTTGGCCAACGCATCTTGATTCCAACGAATGACCGTTGCCGCGTCCATGCCAGTGAGCTCCAGTTTGGCGGTGGGGATGGTGTTGCAGAAAATACGTCCTTGATCGCGACGCGCGCGCCAATTGTGCGTGGGGTAGTGGGCCTGACAAAGAGCGAGTAGCTTTTTAGTTTGAGTTTCCATTCTGATGCGCTTGATGTTCTTATCGGGGTTGACGTAGAGCGGGGCGTACTGGCCGTGGTTGATGACGCAGTTGGTGGGGGTCTGAACTGCGAACTTTCTGTAACCTCCTCGTCCTGGAAGCTGAAGGGCACGAGCGAGCGCAATGGATTTGGTAATGGCGACAGATCGGCCGCCCAGAAGCTGAAGTATGTAGCGCCGATTGGGTCCTTCACCGTGAATCTGGAACTGCTGCGGGGCCACTCCTGCTGCATCCAACCATTCTGTGATGGGCGTGCGAACTGCGGCAGCGTCGACGGGCGGCGCGGAGGAGAGAATGTAGATGGTGGGATCGGGCTCGCGATCCCAGTCTGAGAGCTTGGCCATGTCCAGGATGGGAGCATCGGCTTCGCCCAGGCTGAGCTGCTGATTGATACGCTGGATGGCACTCCAGACTTCCTTATGTTGTGATTCTTGTTTGGCTTGAGCGATCTTGATAGCCATGAGGTCTTGTTCTTGCCCATCCAATCTGCGAGTGGTAGCTGCTTCGTGTCGCTGTAGAGCGGCAATAAACTGCGCTTGCGAGGCGGATACTGTTTCTCCAACTGCGGTATTGATTGCTGCCACTTGTGATGCCATGATCTGCTTGAGCTCGCGCTGAATGTCTGGGTCCAACGTTGATTGAGACCACGGTCCGCCTGCTGGCGTGGCGGTGCCTTCTGCTGCATGAGCTGGGGCGGCAGGAAGCTGTGCGGCGGGTAGCTGTGCGGCTTCGTGGGTGTCGCGTGCGGTTTGGGCTTCATGGTGTTCACGTGCTTGTCGTTCTTGCTGTGCGTGTTGATGAGCTTGCCCGTGAGCTTGTTCTTGAGAGGGAAAAGTAGGTGCTGCATCGAGTTCTTCCAGTGCTGCTCGCTGCCATGCGTCTTGCGCGGCTGCTGAATGAAATCCACGAGGGGCGCCGTTAGCTTCACGTTCGAGAGGGCCTTTAGAGCGTCCACTGTGTCCTTTTGTGCGGCGGGCGTGAACCTTCAGATGAAGAAATGCGTTGGCGTCGATCCTTATCACGTCGGTGATGTCGATCACGGTCGCGGTCTCTATCTCTGTCGCGCCTTTCTGAATGTCTGCGGCGATCCCGACGGTGCCCACTGGCCTGACTTCTGCTCTTGGAGTCACTTCGTGAAGAAGCGGAGGCGGAGTCCATACGGAAGTGTGGTACAGCACTATGCCACGTGTTGCCTGTCCGATGCCAAGCGAGAGAAGAGCCAATCCAAATACCTGCAATCGAATTAGTTGAATTAGTAATTGTGTGACGGTGAGCTTCGTCTTGCGAATGTGGAGCGGAGCCGTGGGCTGGGCGGCCTCACGGTCCAGTGAGTTATGGAATGGAACCGAGCTGAACGGCCAGCTGCCTTGGGACATGTTTTACTTGAGGACGAGGAGACGGACGAGGAGAAGGACGAGGAGACGTGCTGCCTGAGGAGGAGGAGGACGAGGAGAAGGAGGAGGAGAAGGCGGAGAAGGAGGATGAGGAGGAAGATGGAGACGAGGAGGAGGAGGAGGCGGAGGAGGGAGATGGAGACGAGGAGGAGGGAGAGGGGAGGAGAAGGAGGAGGAGGAGGAGGAGGAGGGAGAGGGAGAGGGAGAGGGAAAAGGAGGAGGAGGAAAAGGAGGAGGAGGAGGAGGAGAGGGTGGTGGAGGAGGCAAGAGGAGGAGGAGGAGGAGGCGGAGGAGGAGGAGGAGGAGCAGGCAGGAGGAGGAGGAGGCAGGAATAGATGGGAGAAGGGAGGGGGCAGGATGAGATCCCCAGGCAAGTTCAACAGATTTTCATGCGGGCTCCTACCGTCGGAGTCATTGTTGTTGTACATCTTCGAGCTTTGTTGGGAGACCTCTTGGAAACCTCTTGGGTATCTTGGGGGCCTTTTTGGCCGTCTGGAGGCCGTCTTAGGCGTCTTGGACCGTCAAGTGGCCTTCGACCCCTCCCGCCACCGTGCCTGGGTTCTTGGTTAGAGGCCTCTTGGTGGTTCGTTTTGATATCGTGGAAGGCCTCTCGGGAGCCTCTTGGATGCAGTTTTGGAGGCCTCCTGGGGTCCGTTTGGGATGTCTGTTGGGGGGGGCATCTTGGGGGCCTCGTGGGTCCTGTAGGAAGCCTCTTGGGCTCCCTTGGGGGCCTCTTGGGGCCTCCAGGGGGCCTCGGGGGGCGAAAGGCTCGAATTGTTGTTGGTTCGTGTTCCACCTCTTGGGCGCCTCTTGGGGCCAACTTGGGCGATCTTGGGCGCCTCTTGGGGGCCCCTCTTGGACAGTCTTGGGGCCCTCTTGGGGCCCTCTTGGGGGCTTCTCGGGCCGTCTTGGAGCGGTCTTGGGAGCCTCTGGGGCCATCTTAGAGCGTCGGAAGCTCATGTCTCGAGAACGCGCAAAAAAAATACAACAACACGCGGAAAGTCACTGATGTTCCCCAATCAGGGCTTGCCTCTGTAGGGGTCCTAGCGGATTCATATGGTTAGGTTAGGTTTGCCGCCGATGTTCGCCGCACGCCGTGGTACCCGGGTGCCCAGGTGCCCGGTAGCCCTATAGCCCTATAGTCCTGTAGCCCTATAGCCCTAATAGCCCTATAGACTTATGCCCTATAGCCCTATAGCCCTACAGCCCCATAGTCCTACAGCCCAATAGCTCTATAGCCCTATGTCCCTGTAGCCCTGTAACCCCATAGCATTATAGCCCTATCGCCTTATAGCCCTAAAGCCCTAAACAAATAATGAATGTTTTTTTATCAGGTAATCATTTGTCTCTTGTTGGTCCTCTTGAGTGTCCTCTTGGTGGGGCTTATTTGGGGCCTCTTGGGCCGTCTTGGGGCCATCGCTGGCGCCTTGGAGCGCCCTCGGGCTGTCATGGAAGCCTCTTGTCCCGTCCTGGGCCCCCCTTGGCCTCTCCTGGCGGCCTCTGGGAAACGAACCAGGAGGGTATGAAAAAATGTTCCCGGATGGTTGCGTACTGGGACACTCCAGGGAGGGGGCTATTTGTTGAGTTGTGTATATATATATATATACATATATATATATAGGCATTCTAAGTATAAAGAGAGAGAGAGAGAGAGAGAGAGAGAGAGAGAGAGAGAGAGAGAGAGAGAGAGAGAGAGAGAGAGAGAGAGAAAGAGAGAGAGAGAGAGAGAAAGAGAGAGAAAACAACAAAAAAAAAGAGAAAGAGAAAGAGAAAGAGACAGAGAGAGAGGGGAAGAGAGAGAGAGATAGGGAAGGGAAGGAAGAAATGGGAGGAAACGGAGGTAGATCAAGGCAGATGGGGAACCATAGGTGGAGGAGGGAAGCAGGGAGCCTGGTGGCTCAGCGAGGCTCGCACGGGCAGGGGGCAGCGCCCGCGCAGAGAGGCCGCGCGAGGGAGCCCTGGGCTTGGGCGTGGCGTGATGAGACGGGAAGCGATCGGATCTGGGGCAGGGCGAGTGGAGGATAATAGGCCTGTTTTCCACCACCACCATAAGTTGGATGGGGGAAGGAGAGGACGATGAGGAGGAAAACGAAGAGGATGAGGTGGATGATGAGGAGGAGGAAGAGGAGGAGGAGGAAGAGGAGGAGGAGGAGGAGGAGGACCCCCTTCCCCCTCCAATTTATGGCTGTGGTGGTGGAAAACAAGCCCATCAGAGGAGCAGAGGGATCTCACGGGGGGACGACATGACGTTGCAGACATCTGATGAAAACTGTGCCGTCGGAGCCCAGGCCAAGAGCGTCAAGGAGAGGCGGCACGCCCGAATGCTGGCATAACTAGATCGCGCACGAAGGGAACCGTGAAGGGGGGATGAAGAAAGGTACACCTCTCGTGCAC
This sequence comes from Prorocentrum cordatum, assembly GCA_963575745.1. Classification (NCBI taxonomy): domain Eukaryota; class Dinophyceae; order Prorocentrales; family Prorocentraceae; genus Prorocentrum; species Prorocentrum cordatum. The sequence goes on from CAUYUJ010002014.1 coordinate 352,866, forward strand.
CTTCGGGGCCCCAGACGGAGGCCACTTCAGGGCCCCTCCCCTGCAGCCCTCGATATGCCCCATTCCCAGAAATCACCCCCGACAAATTCCCGACCTATTTCCCTGGGATGATGCTTCGTTTCGGATCCATGCGTCATTGTCCAAGAGGCCGAATCACGATCCACTGTCGTGATTTGCGAATAAAAAACCCAGGAGGGAGGATCAGGATCAGGATCAAAACTCCGAAGCACCTCTTGTCTTGGTCAACTACGGGATTGAAGCCAGGTTCGGAGGAACACCCCAAGAGATGGGATCAAGGTCAGGGCACGAATGCCCCCGGGGCTTACGCCGAAGGCTAGCGTCCTGCGCCTCAGAGACCGTCCCGGGAACGCAGTACCCAAAACGGGGCCCAGCAGGGTTTAAAACACCTGCTCGAATTCCTTTCTCGCTAGTGTCAAAATCTGACGGCTCTGAAACATGACTGGATATGTCGGGTGGCTCTTGTGTATCCCCCGTTTCGCTAGATAGTTATTTACACACACCGATTCGGGCGCCTCAATTTTCGGGATTCCCAGAACTCAGCCGACGACAACGAAGGTCCGCGCCTGGGGCTTCGGGTCCCAAGCCTCGGGGCCGGAGAAGAGGAGGGGGGTGCCGCCGTCGAACCCCTGGGAGTCGTAGCAGCACTGGGAGCCGTAGAAGGTCGGGGAGGCGCCGCCGTCGAACCTCTGGGTCTCGTAGCAACACTGGGACCCGTAGAAGTAGTGACCGCCGTCGAACCAGAGGGTCTCGTAGCAGCGCTGGGATGCGTAGAAGAGGTGGCAGCCGTCGAACCTGAGAAACTCGTAGGAGCACTGGGGTCCGTAGAAGGAGGAGGGGCCGCCGTCGAACCACTGGGACTCGTAGCAGCACGGGTGCCCGTAGAAGGAGGTGAGGCCGCCGTCGAACCAGTCAAAGGTCTCGCAGCAGCACTCAGAAGGTACGATGCAGCCTGCGGTCCTGCAAGTCTCGAGGCTGCTCTCGGCACGGCAGAAGGTCGGGGCGTAGAGGAAGATAATGATCGATAGCCCCGTTCATTCTCGGGAGGCAGCACCATATCCGCATCATGCACATCACCATCATTACACTCAGCACTCAAACAGGCGCCTCGATTCCCACGGGTTTCCACTCTAACGGCAGGCCTGCCTCGATCACTGGCAGCACTTACAACGTCAGGGTCGGCCCGATCACTGGCAGCACTCACATGTCCGTGAAGGCCTCGAGCCACTCCTGCAGCTCGCGCTCCATGTGCGTCGGGGGCGCACGGCCCTGCTTCAAATCTGCCCCCGTCTTGGCCAAGTTGTCGAGGATGACCGCGCGGAACGTCGGGTCGAGGTTCAGGAGCACCTTCTTTTGTTCTGGTCGTAGCAGCGATCCATCTTGCAGAACTTGATATTGTCGGCTTTGGTGGCGACGTCCATCTGCTCGGTCGCGGTGCGGATCTCGGCGAGCTTCTTCGCGTTGGCCGTGCCGACGGCCTCTTTCCGCTCCATCTAACCCATCAGGAGGCCGCCGGAAACCCAAAGGTGGGGGGGGGCCCAAGCTGTGCCCGCGGCCTGCGGCGCTAACCGCGTCTGAGTACCTGGTGCCCATCTCGCTCATCTCGGTCGCCTTGTGGCTGTTCGCGTCGATGAGGACGCAGTCAAACACGACGCCCTCTACGTTCCGCTTCGGCTGGCCCAGCTGCAGCAATAACTTCAAGATGAGGACCTGGAGCTGCTTCTGGGCGCCCTTGAGCCCTGGGTCGGTCTTCTTTTCGCCGTCTCCGCGCGGGCGGACACGACGATCCTGTCCACGAGCGGCTCCCTTGCCCCCGGGCTGCGCCGCCGCTGCCGCCCCCGTTCCCGCTGGTGGGCCGAACATGGTCGGCAGGTCGCGGGGGGCGAACTCGGCGCGGCGGGTCTCGGGGCACCTGGTGGCAGGAAGAGGCCTGGGAAGAAATAGCACCTTGTGGAGGATGGGGTAGATGTTGTTGGACGGCGTGTTCGTTGCATTCATCAATGGTTTCGAATGTTTCGTCGCAGTAGAAGCATATGATCGTGTTTGGGGTCTCCAGGGGCCACGGAAATCGAGAGCGCCCGATTCGGCAAGTTAGACTACCCCAAAACGAACGGACATGTTGTCGAACACTATCCTTAGTCGAGAACGTCGAACGACACCGCGGACACTGAGTACATATCACACGCGTGCACAAGGGGTTCCGCTTGCCGCGCCCCCCGCCCCTGGACTGAAACATGTGGGATGTCAGGGCCCCGCGGGAGGAGAAGGTCTGACTGCGTCGTTCTCGTCTCCGAGGGTGCACGCGAAGGCTGTGAGTTCTTTTTCCGTCGGAGGCGCGATCGCACGAGCAGGTCCTCGCAGGTTCTGGAGAACAAAAACAATCTCGCCCCGCGTCAAGATCGCGGCCTTAAGGATCGACGGGTCTAGGCGAAGCCGCGCTTCTCGCACCTCGTCGTCAAACAAGGCGATATAGGAATAGTTATGCTCACTCCAGCGCTCGAAAAAGTCCTCGGTGCCGCTGACCCCAGCGCACAGACACAAATCGGCTTCTACTTGGTGCGCAAGTGGCGGGGCTTCTCGAGTGAGGCGTCCAAGAAGGTCCAGAGCAGGACGCCCGTCATTAAGGGTTCCCCAGAGAGCAACAATAACCTGGGCGTGGGCCTCGGGGTATCGGGCCATCTTCTGGGTCCAGGCGAATCTTCTGGAGGCTCGTGCGCACCGAGTAGGAATCACTTTCCACCTGCGTCGAAGAACAGCGTGCGGAAGACTAAGAGGATGGCTACCACTCCAGTCGGTAGCCTTACCTCTCTCCAGTGCTCTCAAATATCTAGCGGTGATGGTGTCCATCTGGTTAGTCATGTTTGCAGAGAAAACGTAGGCCCCGTTTGCCGAAAGTCCAGCTTCAATGGCGTGCCCCTGGGAAGCCAGAAGTTTCACCTTGCTAGATATTCGGCTGCCCCACAGACTCCCCGCCTTGGCCCATCCCGCCCTCGTAGCAGAACACCTGGACTGGAGCTCCTCCATTGTCGCGGAATTCCAAGCGTACCTACCACCAAGATATCGGGCCCGTGGTAAAGCCTTCCTATCCTTCGTCAACTCCTTAACCCTCTTGGTCTCCTGGGAGCGGTGAAAACACGGATCGCTTTCTCGTTTCCCCTTGTTCCGGAGGAGGCCAACCTGGTCCAATTCCTCATCAAGCGTCGCGTCGCTCTGCTGTGTGAGAAGGTGGGCCTCTCCAGCCTCGCCGCTGTGGACAAATATATTGCCGAAGATGCCGTCAGCAAAGACGCCCATGCCGCCGTCGAGCTGTCTCGGAGAGAGGCCGCACTTCAGCGTGACGGACAGCGCCTCGGGACGGGTCGAACGCCAAGCGAAAAAGGGCCTCTGCATGATATTGGCAAATATAATAAGTGCCTCACTGGATCCCATCAGACCTCCACAACCGTGTCCGACCACCAGATTACTTGTGTCCCTCCATGGTTCCTCTCCCCCTTCAGCAAAGCCCAAGAAGAAAGCAGCGTGCTCCGCTCGACGTTCAGACAGAACTTGATCTCTAGGTGAGACGAGATCGCGAATCGCACGACGTCTAGCAGTAGGTGTAGTGGAGGCGACAGCGTTAGACATATCATGTAGATTGCTAAGGTGAGCTAACTTTCGCTTCCGAAGACGGTGGCCTACACAAAGCTGAACAGCCAGGGCGCCTTCTCGACGCCGGGCGGGCAGAACACCATGAAAGCTAGCTGGTCAATCCTGAGGTTGTGAGGTCATCCTTCGGCGGATCGCGGATAAGGGCAGAAGACGTGGATAAGGCGTTTCCCTCCAGGTCCGCGTTTTCCGTTCGGCTTCAAAATCGGGCACCTCCAGAAAAGATGGGCTAACTTCGGAACTCGCTGCAGAACTCGAATCCACCAGTGAAGATTTTCTAGATGTGTATATGCCTGAGACTGGGGTAGTTCGCCTATTCTTTCAGCGCCTAGACCAAGTCGGGGTTCGTCCACTCGTGAGACATAGCTGGGCTCGGCAGCCATCAAAAAGACTTCCGTGGGTGCACTCCAGGCGGGGGCAGCTCGACGTTTAGGGCGCTGTTTGAGAAACCGCAGGGTACATCGAAAATCCCGTTCGGCCCAAAGCCAGTGCTCCTCGTAGGTTTCGAGGGGCATCGTCGTAGTGCCGAAGGCCTCGGGGCTTCTCTCGAGCTCGGTCGCATAGTCGATCTCCTGGGCACTCATACCTCCCGCATGTGGTGATCCCTCCAGATAGCTCCTCCATTCCTCCCGTGAAGACTGCGGGTTCGGGATGCGGTATTTACGCTTTCGCCCCCCCCCCCCCCCCCCCCCCCCATCGAGCTGCCAGTGGGAGGAAAGCCGAAGGGCCTCAGCGAATCGACGGAGTCGGTGAGCCTCGTGCATATCACGTTCAAGGCGTCGACGACGTTCGGCCCGCTCGCGACGAACCAGTTGTCGAAGTGCAATACGAATAGCATGTAGTTCTTGATGCACGGGCTGGTGACGCAGCACGGCCGCGTACTCCTCGCCCTGGCCCCCCAACCTCTCTCTCGCCTCAGCGCGGAGACAAACGAGTTCGCGTCGGCGCTCTCGAAGGCACGCGGCCTGAGGATCGTCGGTCTTGCGCGACTGGCCGAAGAACCGTTGGGCACAGCGCCGCACGAGATTGACCCACTTCTGCCAGTACTTATCGATGTCGCCGCTGTCGCCGAGCACGGTGAGCTCGTCGCACTGGGTGAACTCTTCCTCCAGGGCCTGCTGGAACTCCAACCGACTCGTGCCCTCCTGCAGTGCCGCCGCCAGCTTGTTACGGTCCCACCTGAACGTGTCCGAGGTCGAGCCGCGATGCTGGTCCCGTGGGGCGGCACTCGGTATACATTGCAGACGTCGAGCCGAACTCCAGGGTATAAAACGGCGTCGAATCTGATCATGTAGCGCACTGGGTATAAGTATGTGGCCCACTGTGCTCGCCGAGCCGTCGAAGTGATAGTAGGTCGGTCCTGCGCGTGCATGAAGACTACCAACGTTCATCATGTCAAAGGGCACCATCAACTCCTCCCAGATCTGGTCGCCTATGATGGTCTGGTTGCCGAGGTGGTGGCCTCCGACGTGTTCGATCTGGTCGGGGCGCTCCACCTCGAGGGTGTGTGGGGAGAGCAATGCCCCATTCTTCAATCCGATGCCCGTGTTCAGGTCGCCCAGGGCGATCGGCGTGGGGCGTGCTGGGGCCGTCTTGACCTGCTGGGTCGCGCACCCCACGAGAGCTCGGACAACTTTTTTTTCCAGCGCCCGCCGCTTGCGCGCGCAGTCGCCCTTGAGCGGCGGCAGGTACACCAACGCGATCGTCAAGTCCAGGGATCTTCGAGCGATGCGAACTGCCAGTCCACTTCCATGTGCCGCGGGAGGGGGCGTGGATATAGTTCTGACTCCTCTGCGCATCCTCTGGGTCATCATCAACATACATCCTGCCGATCTGTTCGAGACAGGAGCGGCCGACCAACCTGCCGATAAGCCGTGGCCTCCCCGATCAAGGTGCCACTCCTGAACTGGATATCCTGGCGGCGCTCGAAGACGCGCGCCCGCCAGGCCTATGATGTCTGCGTGAATCTCTCGCCAGATCTCTGATGGTCGATCCGCTTCCACCAGCGAGAGAGGATTGTATAGCGCCAGCCGAAGGAAAGAACTCATGGGCCCCAAGGGCGAGTGCGTCCCGTGACGTTCCCGCCCCGAGATCGCGAGCGGCAAAGCAAAAGGAAGTGCGTTATGGAGAGATGTGCGGCATAGTACATGAATGCTGCATGGTAGGGGGGTCTGCGCCAGGAGCAGCTCCAGGACGGAAAAGGGAGGAGGGGGGATTGAAACTAACGGCATATCCTCGAAGATCTGTGCCGACCCCCTCGAGAACTTAACGCATGGGGCGGCAGCAGCGAAGCGTGCTCTGGGGTGACACGTCGACCCGGAACCGGCGACGCATCGTCGACAGCTCGGCGATAGACCTCCGACAGCAAATCCGAAAAGTACTAAGCGGGTTGGGCCATCGGGCCCCTGTCGGGCGAGTGGGGGTCGATGAGCCCCCGTTTTAGCCTATTCAGAGGCCTCCCAGTAGCTGGGGTCGGAGGATCGCGCTGCATCGTCGAGGCATCGGCGACGTCGGCGATGCGTCGGCTACGGCGCAGAGAAAGTCGGGCCCCACATCCAGTTCCATCCCCGATGCATATGAGATGCAGCGCGATCCCTCGACCTCATCTGCTCCGTCAACATACGGGGGGGCCACGCTATGCCCCGGCGCACCTTGCCCGCGAATGCAACGCCAACCCCCATCACAGCATGTTCGGACCCCTCGCGGAGGTCAGGATCCGGGGGGCGGGGCGCAGGGAGGTCAGGGGGAGGAGGCGGACCCCTTCCGAGGTCCCAGTCCCCTACCCGCGCGGCGGCCCGATGGCCGCGGCCCGCGCCTGGCGAGACCATCGTGCGCTGGCGCGAAATCGGCCAAGAATGGCGGCGCGGGCGGCGGGCAAAGACGGGCGACGAGAACGAAGGCAGCAAAAAACATAATGAATGCAATCAGGGGCGATTGCATGGCTGAGTCGCTCTTCAGACGCGCTGGCCCGCCAGAGGTGAGGGAGAGAGAGACACAGAGACACGAAGATGATTGGCGCCCCAGCTCAGAGGGATATGTCGGAGGAGAGAGCTAACATATGCAACAATGGCAGGACATCGAACATGCTGATCAAGACGGTCAGCAGCGAGATTTTGGCAACCGAAACATCAGGGACCAACTTGCAGTCTGCAGCAACGGGTCGTATTCCAAGCATTGCAGACCGTTTTCAAGACCGACGTTCGAATAAGAGGCGGTAACTTCTGCCCCATGCGGTCAATGCGAATGATGCACAGGTATTCGTTGACCCTGGTGGCCTCGGGGTGGGGCTTCAAAATCATGGGGGCCTGAACTTTGGTAAACCGAGCAGTTCATCGTAGATCGTTTCAGGTCGAGCATGCTTTTCTTCTGTGTACTCTTTCGATTAGATAAATCACCCCCTCCAAACTTAGCCTCCGGTGCCTCCAAGGTTCTGTGCATCTGGAGAATGATCGAGTCGGACTAAGCACGGGGGCACTCATATTACAGCCAGAAGTCACCACAGGCAGCTTTCGCATTCCATTCATTGACGAGCTCATAGGAGACGTCGAGGTGAGAAGCTGCACGTAACATCGCCGAGCGAGGCAGAATAGCAAGCGAGTGGCACTCAGTCCTCGTGCCAATCGCAGTAGCTTTTAAGAATGATTTGGGTGGGATGCTATGCTTTTTTTTTTGGGGGGGGGGGGGGCAAGTTCGGAGCTGCTGCGCCTCTTTCTCCCGCGCCAACGCTTCGCCCGTCGCGACGTGGAATTGACTGACGTACGAGCAGACCGTGGCAGCGAACATGTTTAAAGCACCGCAAGCGGTAGTAAGCCAATTGGCCATCGTTTTGACCTCGCCACCTCGAGTCTGGAGCTTTTGGTCAACTCTACACCAGGCGGACTTGGGGGCATTCAGGCCCACTTCCACCCCAATATGCACCCCTGACTGCCCGAGCTTCCATCCCGTTATAGCACGCCCAGAACTGTTGCACTGCCGAGTGATCAACAGCGGGTCGAAAGGCCGCGGGATCGCGATCGCACACTTGGGGAAGTTGAGGGCTAGCCACGAGCACGGCGTAGCAGCCGTCAAAAAGCGCGACGACGCGAGGGTGAGCACGGACGAGGCCACCAGCAGCAATAGCTGAATCATTTGCAGCAGCTGTAGGATATACACCAAGAGAGTCTCGCAATTCGGCAATGGCACGTAGAATAAGGCCGAAGGCGAACGCGAAGAGTAGGCCACTAAGAGGATCCCCTTGTTTGACCCCACGGAGACCCCAGAAGCCACCGGCCTCGCAAGCGCGAGTCGGAATGCTGCGCCACGCGCGTCTGCACAAATATCGCATATAGGAAACGAAGAAGGAGGGGAAGCCCCTGCGCTGCAATAAAAGAAAAAAACAAATATGATGCACTGACGGAAACGCACTCTTCATGCCAAATAGGGCGCCCCAAGCGACTTGCGAATTAATTTTCTAGCGCCTGCCGCATCATCAATCACCCGTCGAACTCGACATTGTCGTCTGCGAGCGAGCAACCCGGTATAACCCCTCCCTGAACACTATGTCGTTTATCTGTGGCCACCGGGATGAGCGAGCACGCCAAACACGAGGAGGCGATCTCGTTATCTGCGTTACTCAATGCAAGCGGCCGCGTGCCCCCACGCGCTGTAGCAACCGCGCCGGGAGCACTGGCGCCCTTTGGCAGGATAGCCAATTTGGAATAGTTAAAAAATCGGAAAGCTGTTGGGCATTCATGAAGGCAAGGTAGTGCTCCCAGAGGGCCTCCTTAATCAGCGGATGCGGGCGCTGCCAGGCGCTGTGCGGGGCGCCGCCGGGCCCTGGACTGGAGTCGACCATGTATTTCGGGGGGTTCGAAAACGGCCCTCCCGTCAGGACCCACGGGAACCTCTGGCGGGTGGAGTTCGCGAACTGGCGAAAGTCAGGAGGGAGGGGCGGGGAAGGGTCCAGGAGCTTGGAGGCGCCCGGAAAGTCACAGCCGACCCGAGAAATTCTCATGGCGAAGGACCCAACCATGCGAAGTTGCGGGTGCAGCAATTGTGAACATCTTCTTCGGTGAAGCTCCATATAGGGCCACGAGGCGCCGCGCTGGGCGGGGGGGGGGGGGGGGCGCGCGCGCGGGCGGCAGCGCTGGGGCCGCCGGTGAAGCTCCCTTTCAGGCCACGAAACGCAGCGCTGGATGTGTGTATGAAAATGCCGCATTAGGCGCGTGGGAAGCACGCAGGCGGTCCCATTGGGGGCTTCGGTGGAGCTCCCCATGGGGCCGCGAAGCGTTGTAAAAGGTGCGTGGACATGCGCATTCGGGCGTGGGGGGGCGCATGCGAGCGGCCCCGCTGGGGGCTTCGGTGGGGCTCCCTGTGTGGCCACGAAGCGCTGTGCTGGGTCGGTGAATATGACAAGTTGGGCGTGGGGGGCGCATGCGGGCGGTCCCACTGGAGGCTTCGATGGAGCTCCCTGTGGGGGTCGCGTGCGGGCGGTCCCACTGGGGGCTTCCGCGGGGCTCCCTATGGGGCCACGGGGCGCTGTACTGGGTGGGTGACAATGCAAAATCGGGCGTGGGTGACGCATGCGGGCGGTCCCACAGGCGGCTTCGGTGGGGCCCCCTATGGGGTCACGAAGCGCTGTGCTGGGTGGGTGAAACTGCCAAATTGGACGTGGGGGGCGCATGCGGGCGGCCCCACTGGGGGCTTCGGTGGAGCCCCCTATGGGGCCACGCAGCGCTGTGCTGGGTGTGTGCAAATGCCAAATTGAGCGTGGGGGACTTATGCGGGCGGTCCCACTGAGGGCTGGGCTCCCTATGGGGCAACGAAGCGCTGCACTGGGTGTGCGAAAATGCAAAATTGGGCGTGGGGGGCGCACGCGGGCGGCCCCACTGGAAGCTTCGGTGGAGCTCCCCATGGGGCCACGAAGTGGGGTACTGGATGTGTGAACATGCCGCATTGTGCGTGGGGGGGCGCATGCCGGGCGGTCCCGCTTAGGGCTTCGGTTGGGCCCCCCCCATGGGGCCACGAAGCGCTGCACTGGGCAAATGAAAATGCTAAAGTGAGTGTGGGGGCGCATGCGGGCGATCCCACTGAGGGCTTCGATGGGGCTCCCTATGAGGCCACGGAGCGCTGCGCTGGGCGTGTGAAACTGCTAAATCAGGTGCGGGGGGGGTGGGGGGGCGCACGCGGGCTGTCCCATTGGGGGCTTCGGCGGGGCTCCCTATGGGACCACGAAGCGCTATGAGGGGTGGGCGAAGGCGCCAAATTGGGCGTGGGGGCGCACGCGAAGGGGAGAAGAGGAGGGGGGAAGGGGGCGAGCGAGCGAGCGAGCGAGCGAGAGACGCGTCTAAGTTGCCCAGACACGCCCTGCATGAAGAAGAATGGCCCCGCCGCCGTGCACCAACCGAGCTTCCGAGAGAGGCTCGCACGTGGTGCCGACGGACGGGGAAGGGCCTGCCTGGGAACACCCAGTGCGCGCCTGGGGCATGCAAGCAGCGGCCCAACCATCGGCGGCAGTGGGGCCCAGACAGGCCAGGCCCTCAGCGCTTGCCGTGCGCCTCCAGGAAGGCGCGCAACTGGGCGGTGGACATGCCCTCGACGAACGCGACGGAGATGCCCGCGTGGGCTGACCTGATCTCCGCCACGACTGGCAGCGCGACGATCTGCGCGATCAACTCCGCGCGCACGGCCGTGTCTGAGCCAGGCCCCTCAGCCGCCGCCGCAAGGCCAGCCTCCGCCTCCGCCGAGGGCCGCGCCACAGGAGCCGCCACCGCCTCCGCGGGCGCCGCCAGCGCCAGGGGGGCAGCCGCCACCGCAGCGGCCCGAGGCTCACCAGCGAGAGGAACATCACGACCAGCAGCGTCGCGCCGCAGGTCATCAGCCCACTCATCGTTGATGACGTCCTCGTCCATGGCGTCCGCCGCAGCAGCCGCCGTGCGCTTCGCCTCCGCCAGACGCTGGCGGCGGCGGCGTCTCCGAAGGACCTTGCCCATGTTCTAGTCCTTGCCCTTGTCCTCGGAGTCGTCCCTGACCTGGACCTCGGCGCAGGCGCCCTCGGCGCGTCCGGAGCCCGCAGGCGGCGGCGACGGCGCAGCGCGTGCCGAGAGCACAGCCGCGGCTGTCGCACGAGCCACAGCGGCCACCGTGCGCCTGGCGCCCTTCGCCAGGATTGCCGCGCGAACGGCCGCCTCCACGAGGTCGGCGCCGCTCGGCGCAGCAGGAAGAGCCCCTCTAGGCTTCGCCATCGCGCGCAGGAGGGCACGGGGCGGCACCTTGCGGTCGCTTGAGCCAAAATGGGAGGGGGGAAGGGGGAGAAGAGGAAAGGAAAGCGGGGACCGTCTCTTCAAAACGAGGACCCAACACCACATGATGGTTGGGGGGGGAAACATCCCCCCAGTGTTCAGATAGCTGTCAACCCATGGCGGCGCCCTCCTCAAGCTCAGTGCCGTCGCAGTCTAGCACGGCGGCGAGGGAGATCTTCGGGCGGTTCTTGGCCCAAGCCTTCGCCATGCTACGAATTCGTGCAAGATGTTGGCCCTTCTTAGACCGCGCCATCTCGCTGGAAGCGACTCCGCGCTCCTCAGCTTCAAGCGCTCGGCGAGATAGGGCGCCAACATGCGCGCATAACCCGGGCCTATCTGTCCTTTCACAACGGGGTCGGTTATAGCATTTGGCAAGATCAGGATATGCACGAATAACAGATTTAGCTTTTCGGAGAAGGTGGAGAAGATGAGCAGGGCAAGAATCCCGACAGGCACGAGCAGGTAGAGAGCGGGCAACACGCAACAGCTTCAACGAGCAGGCCAGGCGATCGCCGTCGGCGCTCGCACCGTCAAAGAGCACACCAAGTCTAACTTGCACAGCTGAATGTCTCATGACTTGTTCTATTTCCTGAAGTCGTTCGTTCGGGTCGGCAGAGAAGTCCGAAGGATGCAGAAGGATATAGATATGCGCGTAAAACCGTGGTGTCTTTCAATGCAAGGTGACATATTTTGAGCATGTCGTCTTCGCCCAGGACGCTGTGATCTAAGACAAAGAGGGGCATGATCGGAGGGCTTGCGGAGGTCCGCATGGCGCCATGCCGTGGAACTTTCGGGGGCCAACTCAAGAAAATCAGGCGTCGGTAAACTCGCGTAAAGGCGATCCACTCGTGCCGCAGAAAAAATCTTCGTCTGTCTTCGCGCGGTGGGCGAGGCAAGCCGGGGCAAATTCGAGCAAGGAGGGGGGGCACTTCCGAAACTCAATCGCGAACCGCGGCGGCGCATGCCGCTCCATATCCTCCAGAACAGGGTATCTAGCATCGCCGGCTTCGAGGAAATTAAAAACACCACAGGGCAAAACATCGGCGGTCGCCGTCGACCACATCGCGCGCTTCACTCGCTGGAGGTGCCCGAGAAGATCGTCATGAGAGAGCCCAGGGACGAAATTGATATTTGTGATATGCAGTGAAGCGCGCGGCCTATGCAATCTCAACTATCCCGGCAAAGCAACCTAACAGCGATGGGTAGGCATTCCCCTTAAGCTTCAGATGATAATCCTGTTGTAGAATTCTGCTGTTCTCGCAGTCGTAGTCGCATTCGCGATGGCAGTCGCAGTGGCAACGGCAGTCGCAGTCACAGCCTCAGCCTGCCTCCGCCTCAGCCTCAGCCTGCCTCAGCCTCAGCCTGCCTCAGCCTCAGCTTCAGCCTTCAGAGCCATCAGCCTCAGCCTCAGCCTGCCTCAGCATCAGCCTGCCTCAGCCTCAGCCTCAGCCTCACAGCCTCCTCAGTCTGCCCCTCGGCCTCAGCCTCTCAGCCTCAGCCTGCTCAGCCTCAGCCTCGGCCTCAGCCAGCCCTCAGCCTGCCTCAGCCTCAGCCTGCTTCAGCCTCAGCCTCAGCCTCAGCCTCAGCCTCAGCCTGCCTCGGCCTGCATCAGCCTCAGCCTCAGCCTCAGCCTCAGCCTCAGCCTCAGCCTCAGCCTGCCTCAGCCTCAGCCTCAGCCTCAGCCTCAGCCTCAGCCTCAGCAGCCTCAGCCTCAGCCTCAGCCTCAGCCTCAGCAGCCTCAGCCTCCTCAGCCTGCCTCAGCCTCAGCCTCAGCCTGCTTCAGCCTCAGCCTCAGTCTGCCTTCAGCCTCGGCCTCAGCCTCAGCCTGCCTCAGCCTCAGCCTGCATCAGCCTCAGCCTCAGCCTCAGCCTGCCTCAGCATCAGCCTGCCTCAGCCTCAGCCTCAGCCTGCCTCAGCCTCAGCCTCAGCCTGCTTCAGCCTCAGCCTCAGTCTGCCTTCAGCCTCGGCCTCAGCCTCAGCCTGCCTCAGCCTCAGCCTCAGCATCAGCCTCAGCCTCAGCCTCAGCCTCAGCCTGCCTCAGCATCAGCCTGCCTCAGCCTCAGCCTCAGCCTGCCTCAGCCTCAGCCTCAGCCTGCTTCAGCCTCAGCCTCAGTCTGCCTTCAGCCTCGGCCTCAGCCTCAGCCTGCCTCAACCTCAACATCAACCTGCCTCGGCATTCAAAATGTGGCCCGGGAATGCAGTTCTGGGAGCTCGAAGAACACAAAGTGGCCTACAGTTGGCTCCGGGCATTCAAAATGTGGCCCGGGAATGGTGTTCTGGGAAGCCCAAGAGCACGAAGTGGCTTACAATTGGCTCCGGGCGTCCAAAATGTGGCCCGGGAATGGAGTTCTGGGAAATCGAAGAACACGAAGTGGCCTACAGTTGGCTCCGGGCATCCAAAATGTGGCCCGGGAATGGAGTTCTGGGAAGTCGAAGAGCACGAAGTGGCCTACAGTTGGCTCCGGGCATTCAAAATGTGGCCCGGGAATGGAGTTCTGGGAGGTCGAAGAACACGAAGTGTGCGACTGTTTGCTTAAAACGAAGCCGGTTCTCGCCTGTCCGGCTCCCGCCCAGACCCCCCTGGGGAGTCATCAGATGCTCTTTTTTGACCCCACTAGAAACGTATCAGTCTTCGCTGTTAAATAAAAATGCGATTCTTCCCTTCGCAATCCCGGAGAAGGCTGCAACCCCGAACTGTTGCCCAAGATCTTTCCGAATACTGGCGGCGACGCCTCCAGCGCCAGGCTGACCTTCACAGAAGCTGCCAAAGTAAAGGAGGTCCTTAAAGTCGCGCTCGAGCGTGGCAATGTCGCCACTCGTGCCGCCAATGTCGCGCGCGCCCAAAAACTCACCCGCGCAGCTATGCGCGCGAGATTGCATGCCATGACTGCCCCGCGCGGACCCGAATACGGCGCGCGCGTTCCACGTGACAATCGAGAACTTCTGATCTGGGACGCACGGGACACATTCCTGGCCTTCTCGGGACAAGACGAGAGAACTGTCGTCAGAGCTGGAATCGGAGTTGCACGCGGTGCTGGAATCAGTAGAAGAGGACGAAGAGGGAGGAAGAGGACTGTACACAGGCACAGCACGCTGGGCAACAGTAGTTGCTTGCGAGAGAGGCTGTCACTCGTCGACCTCGATGGCGCCTCCAGGAGCAGAGGGCTCCTGGGTCCCGATCAGAGCCATGACCGTGTCCTCGGCGATTCCCCGCTCCTCCAGCTCGGCGTAGTTGGGCTCGAAAATACACTCCCCTTCACCATTGCGGATGTTGACATGCTTGATCTCGATGAGCACCCATGCGCCGGTGTCATTCTTGACGCGCGTGACTCCGCGGAACCCGTCGATTCCCAGCTGGCAGTCGGCGGGCCACGTGTGCGACAACTGCAGGAGGTCGCGGATGGGGATGTCTAACTTGTGGAACGCACGCTTCTCGTTCCGAACAGGCTGCGGGGGATCTGGTCTGACTCGAAGGTGGCGCTGCACCTGAATGCGAAGATCAGTCCAAACAAAGCCACCCCGATTGGACTCGCGCTGGAAGGCACTTGCCTCGTCCTTATTCGGGGAGATGATCTGGTAGCTCTGGGCGATGGCATAGAACTTCGCGACGTCGTTTTCCAGCAGGTCGGGGCACTGCAATAGCAGGCCCTCGAAATGCAGCTTGCGAATGCGCACGGTGACAGGGCGAGGGAGAAGGCCAGTGAACTTGGTCGTCGGGTCTCCACCCGCGTCATCCTCACCGCGACGACGAGCGTTGCCATCCTGGGCGCGCAACCGAGACGCCCGCGACTGCTGGCCCCCCGACGCCGTTGATGCTGCTGGCGACGGAGGGCGCGCATTCAGGTGCTGGATCCCATTGGATTGCTGGTTCTGGGTCTTGGCCACCTCGGAGAGCTGGGCGGACAGCGCGGTGATGTGGGCCTCTGTGTTCCCGACGCGGTGCGAGGGCGTGCCCGCGTTGGTCTCGACTGTCAGGAAACGAGCTTCGAGTAGTGTCTGCAACCCCGCGACAGAACTCTCGAGGACCTGCGTCGACTGAGCAGCGACCCCAGCATCCCCCGCGGCGGCGGCGCCTGGGGAGAAACCCCGTACAATAAACGACTGAATGTGTCCGCTTGGGCTCGACCCCAAGAATGCCCCCTTCAAGAAGGGCTGCCCGCTCGAATGCCACAGCGCGCAGGATCCCAATGTCCTGCCGCCGCTGTTGGCACTTGATCCAGAATGGCTCGGGCCAAAATGGCCGCGGAAGGTCAGGGGGGGGATGGGGGAGGAGGAGGAACGAACGCACCCCGAGGTCGAGCCCCGAGTCAGCTAGGCCCGCAAAGCGGAGAGGAGGAGGAGGAGGAGGAGGAGGAGGAGGACAAGCAACAACAACAAGAAGGAGGCCAATAAATGAGCATGAGAGGAGGAAGAAGAGGAGACGGAGGAGCAGGAGGCAGAGGAGAGAGGAGGAGGAGGAGGAGTGCACGCACTCAAAAAGAGACGAGACGAGGGCAATCGGGCAAGACGCGGGAAGAGGGCAGAAGTTCGTCTCGCCCCCTGCCTGCTGCCGCTACGCCTACCTCCGGATGCACTTTGTACGCTCGACGCTCTGGCCGCCATGTAAGTCATGAGCTGCATTCGGGAACGAGGTAAATGCAGGGACGGTGGGAAGGGCGGGGGACAAAGGGCAGAGATGAGTGTGCCAGGTGGGGGGCGCAGGGCTACGTTGACGGGCGGCCACGGGGGCCACGTGCGCATCATCAGCCACGCGAGGCGGCCGAGCGACGTGAGCATCACCATGCAGAGGTTCAGCGACAGCCGCGCCAGGCGCCAGGACGGCGCGAGCAGCGCGATGCAGGCCGTCTTCGGGATCCACTAGATCTTCTGCCAGATAAGCGAGAGCCGTGCTGCAGCAACGAAGTTGAAGAAGGACCGCCGAAGACACGGAACGCCAGGAACAGCCCAGTCATGCTGAGCTTCTTGAGGAAGGGTGTGGGCAGCAGCAGCGGCTCCACTTTCGTTTCCAGGACGAGCTAGTCCGGGAAGAACGCCACTCGAGGCGGCGTCAGAAACGCTATCAGGATGTAGCCCAAGCTGGTGGATGAACGTGTCGAAGAACAGGCGGCGCCGCACGTCCACCACGAGGGCCCATCCGGGCTCGTGCTGCAAGATCTTATCGGCCTCCGACTACGTCGAGTGAGCGTCGATCTGCAACTTGTCAGTCTGGAGGTGAACCAAGCGGCGCTCGGCGACAATAGGTTCTCCAAACTGGGTGGCGTCGGCTGCCGCGGCCTCAGGAACGAGCAGAGGGACATCAGCAGTGATAACATCACCAGTAGCACGTTGGTCATCATATGCATCGGCAGCAGCTTGAGCGGCGAGGTCATCACCAGCATCACGTTGGGCGTCAGCGGGGAGGTTTTCACCAGAGGCACGTTGGTCATTATGTGCAGTGCCAGAGGCTTGAGCGGCGAGGGTATCACCAGCATCACGTTGGGCTTCATCGGCGAGAACTTCACGCATCCGACGTTGGTCAGCATGTACATTGCCAGCAGCTTGAGCGGCGAGGTCATCACCAACATCACGTTGGGCTGCAGCGGCGCGAGTTTCACCAGGGTCATGTTGGTCAGCACGTGCCTTGCCAGCAGCGTGAGCGGCAAGGTCATCACCAACATCTCGTTAGGCGCATTGGTAAGTCTGTGCGTTGCCAGCAGCTTGAGCATGAGGGTCTTCACCAGCATCCGCAGCGCCAGGTCCAGCGGGAGTCCGGAGCCCTTGGATGAACGCTGCGACCTGCTGGACCTGCGACCCGTCGCACACGCCAGCTGGGCAGAGCGGGGTGCGAGCAGCTGCACGCAGGCAGAAACAGCGAGAGAGGTGTGCAATGGCGCGAGCGAACACTGCAACGATGTCAAGATGTCGAGCTGCTCGCACTTCATCCGCCATGGGACTGTCAACAGCCCTGCCGTCAGCAGCAGATAGAGGAGCTGGACGCGCAGCCGCAACGGGTCCAGGGAGCAGAAGATATAGACGCAGAACTTGTGGACCGAGGGGGTGCCGGAGGCCGTGCTGTTGCAAGAAACGGCAGCGGCGAAAGTGACGGGCCGCCTCGGATCGAGCATGTGGCATCTGCACCAGCGCCAGCACCAGCAGCACGGTCGGGATCACCCGCGCGTGCCCGAGCATGGACATATGGAGCCGCGGGCACTGGCAGCGGGCGGCGCGGCGCTCGGACAGAGGGCCTTGGGCGAAACAGCTGTGGAACTCATTTCAGCCCAAGTCCGAGATCCCACGGAGGGGACGGACTTAAGCCAAAATGGCTACGGAAAGAGGAGGAGGAGGAGGAGGAGGAGGAGGAGGAGGAGGAGGAGGAGGAGGGTCAGGAGAAGGAAGAGGAGGAGAAGGAGGCGAGAGGACCACACAAAAACAAGGAGGGAAGGACGTCGATATGGGAGGAAGAAGAGGTCTAGCCGAAAACGGCGCACCTCCCTCAAAACACCGACCACAACACCGCGAAAACGACGGTGAAAGGAGAACGTTCGGGATACCCGATTGCCCTTTGAACTAGGTTTTCGCCGTCGACATTATGCTGCTACCTCACCTCTGCCGTACTACCAAGCCGCAGGGGGGACCCCCTCCTCCTCCTCCTCCTCCTCCTCCTCCTCCTCCTCCTCCTCCTCATTCTCCTCCGTGTGATGGTGGCACAGGATGGTGATCAGCGTGGGCCCTCACCAGCGGTCACAGTGGCTTCGGCTCCCAGCACATGCACTTGAGCAAGCGTGCGCGCTAATGCTGCCCGCCTGGACCAGAGAAAACGACTGGAGCTTCCTCGGTGAGTCGGTGGTGCGGGCCATTATGATCAGGAAGAGCTGGGGCCCTCGACCCTCCCGCCTGGCCAGCGGCAAGGGGGGCAAGAACAACCAAAGGTAAGGAAGAGAGGGAGAGAGAAGGAAAGAAGGGGACGGACACGAGAACTCCTCCTACTCCTCATCCTTCTCCTCCTTTTCCTTTTCCTCCTCCCCCTCCTCTTCCTCCTCGATCCTCCTCGACCCTCCTCGATCCCATCCCCCAGAAGGCTGCCCCCGACTCCAAGACCTACTGGGCCCCGTGACGCCGCGCCGAAGGGGCCTGCCCGGGCCGCCGGCGGGACGGGGCGGGGCGGCCCGCGCCTGGCGTCCTCGGCCGCCCGCCGCCACGACCTGCCCGCAGCTCCCTCCGCTCTCGGCCGGTGTGATGGGACGCACAGGAACATACTCATACGATATGTCCTCCTGGGAGGCGCGCGTCCAACCCGACCATATAGTATACCCATATTGTAGTAGAGCGTTTCCCGAGCGGTGTGGTCAGACAGCGCCCGCCACGACGCATATACCATAATATTTCTCGGTGCACGCGTCGCCCCTGGGAGGGGGGCGACGCACATATAGTATAAGCATGTTGGGGCGACGCCGATGTTAGGTGAGAAAGACAACCATCGTATTGGCAAGAAGGGGCCAGGAAGGTACAAGGCACGACTGAGACAGAGAAGCTCGTTCACCATACGCAATAGTACGAATGCTCGGCTCATTCTTCGCCGGGCCCCGTCGTCCCAACCCGATGAATACATGTTTTTATGGTTAGGCGAAGGCTACCCGGGGGAGAGAAAAGAAGGGCCCTAGAGGGCCCCTCTGCTACATCGGTTCGCCTCCACTGTGGGAACTGCCGCGTCGGAAGACATCCCTTTGAAGATTCTGCAGCATGTCGAAACATTATTCTCCAACGCCACGGGTCAACCTGACGGTTGCGGTCTGACAAACCTGAGCCACGCCAGAACACCACTCCTGGCACATCAACGCCACGATTTAACGTAACTGTAGCGCCCACTTAATCCTGATTTGTTCCAGAAAGCCGTTTCTGGTACGCTGGTCATGGGAATCCGTGGAACCCTTGCAAATTTGGAAAACGGATCTGCGCGGCGCTAGCGCGAAAACCACATGTTGAAAAGGAGCCGCCCTCAATCCGTGAACGTTTTGCGAATTTGTACTACGAACGCACGCGGCGCTAGGGCGAGATCCACATTTTGAAAACCTGTAGCCCCCAACCAGTCAAACGAGTGTATTTTCCAAACCATCCTGTGGTGTTGGGTCCTCGCTTTGAAGAGAGCGCCCCGCGTCCCACTCCTCCTCCTCCCGCTGCACCCTCCCTCTTCCCCCTCCTCCTTTTTCCCCCTCCTTGCTTTGGTTCTCTGCATGTTTCTGTTTCACCAAACCCTTCACACGCTTCGTGACCCCATAGGGAGCTCCAAATAAGGTCCCAGTGGCGCAGCTCTCATGGCGGCGCTGCCCCAATTTTGATGCATTCCTCACACGCTTTGTGGCCCCATAGGGGACTCAAGCAAAAAGGTCCCCGGTGGTGCAGTTCGCATGGCGGCGCCGCCCCATTCTGGCACACCACTCGCACGCTTCGTGGCCCCATGGGGAGCTCAAATTAAGGCCCCAATGGCGCAGCTCGCATGGCGGTGCCGCCC
The DNA here is from genome assembly GCA_963575745.1 of Prorocentrum cordatum. Lineage (NCBI taxonomy): Eukaryota > Dinophyceae > Prorocentrales > Prorocentraceae > Prorocentrum > Prorocentrum cordatum. The sequence goes on from CAUYUJ010002014.1 coordinate 372,297, forward strand.
CATTCTGGCACACCCCTCACACGCTTCGTGGCCCCATAAGGAACTCCAACTAAGGTCCCAGTGGCGCAGCTCGCATGGCGGCGCCGCCCCATTTTGGCACACCCCTCACACGCTTCGTGACCCCATACGGATTTCCAGTGGCGCAGCTCGCATGGCGATGCCGCCCCATTCTGGCACACCCCTCGCAGGTTCCGTGGCCCCATAAGGCGCTCCAACTAAGGTACCAGTGGCGCAGCTCGCATGGCGGTGCCGCCCTATTTTGGCACGCCCCTCACATTTTTCGTGGCACCATGGGAAGCTCCAAATACAATCCCAGTGGCGCAACTCGCATGGCGGCGCCGCCCCAGTCTGGCACACCCCTCACACGTTTCGCGCTTCGTGGCCCCATAGGGATCTCCAGATAACGTCCCAGTGGCGCAGCTCGCATGGCGGCGCCGCCCCATTTTGGCACATCCCTCACACGCTTCGCGGACATAGGAAGCTCCTACTAAGGTCCCAGTTGCGCAGCTCGCGTGGCCCCGCCGCCTTATTTCTTTCGGTCTCGTGGACTCTCGCCGTGGGCCGTCGGCTGTCTGGCGCGCTGCTCCCTCGGCCGACATCGCCCAGGCGTGATCCTGGACTACGGCCGCCGCGAAGCCGGGCACGGCAAGGAGGACGACGACTGGTGGCTGGAGCTCTACGCGCTGCTCTCGCGCGCCACGCGCCACGAGGACCTCCTGCCCGTGCGGGCGCCGCGCACCGAATTTTTCTTGGCAGTTTGCTGCGCGCACGAAGCGGCGCATACGGGAGGCGACGGCCCTCGCCAGGGAGCTGGGTTTCACCGGGTATGCCCGCAATGCTTGACCTGAATAACGACCCGCCCGAGCCTCGCCATCTCTCGACGGTCTGACTGTTTGGCCTCGCGCCGTGGGCGACCTGCGCGCGTCGCTAAGACCCTTTCGGGGCGACCAGCGCGCCTCGCGGGAACTCCATGCTGCGCTCTGCCTGGCGCCTCGCTCGCCCCCGTCGTCGCTCTGCCCAGCGTCCAGACTTGCCCGCTATCAGCTGGGCTGCTAGCTCCCTCTGTTCCGCACAACGGACGACCCGCGCGCGTCGCCGGGAACCTTTCGGGGCGACCAGCGCGCATCGCGGAGACTCCGCGCGGCGCCGCGCCCGCAGCCTTGGACGCGGGCGCGCGCGGCCAAAGAGGGAGAAAACAAACGGGGAGGAAACGGACGCGATCCTCGTGAGGGGCGTGCCGACATAGGCGCCGACATTTATGCACGTAGACTCACGCGCGCGCAGACTCATTCAAAATCAGACTCACGCGCGCCCACACTCACCCGATCTCAGTCTTTCGCACGCAAACCTATCTTTTTCGTTCGCGCTGTATACCCCGCCGCGCATTTCGTCACGCCCCTCGCACGGTCAGTGGTCGCATAGGGAGCGCGGGCGAAGATGATATTCAGAATTGCAGTATTCACATCTGCAGATGGTTGGGTCCATCACCCGAATAATTAGAGCGAGCGCGCCCGGCGCAGAAGCGAGAACCGCATTTTGAAAAGGAACAACCCGCAATCTGCAAAGTGTTTTCTTCAACTGTTTGCAAAGAGCATGCGCGGCGCCAGCGCGAGAGCCACATTTTGAAAACAAATCGCTCTCAATCCGTGAAGCTGCTGCAACTTCTTAAAACAAATGTGCGCGGCGCTCAAGCGAAAACCACATTTTGAAAACCACCCGCCCTCCAACTGTGAAGCTGTTGCCAATGTTTGAGTTTCAGGGTCATAGCTGGTGAGGACATCTCAAGCGAAATGCCTGGCCCGCCCTAAAAGCTGGCCGCGGGGGCGACAGGGAGAAATTAGTTATACGGAAGAGGACTATGGGGAAAATAGTGAAGAGGAACAGGAGGAGGATGTGGAGGAGCAGTTGGAAGCGGCGGAGACGGAGTCAAGACCTCCGCCGCGAGGGTTTCATGCATGAGTTTTGAAGGTGCCACGGTGGGTCTGGCGGGCGGTCCTGTGTTCCATCTGGACTGCGCACGGTCGGGGTCAGGATGTACACGAAACAGACGGAACAAAAACATGAATACGTTGATATCACACACCTATTTTACACACGTGCGCGGGTACATGTTCCCGAGGTGGGCGTCGCTCGCAAAGGCGAAAGCTCGTAAGACGTGGGTCTGGGGTCTTTCTAGGGGCCCAGACCTGGCCAAGATCGGCGCGTTCCGCATAAATGCCGACCAAGGCGCCCTGTTGTGCTATTTCCATCGATCGGAATTTCGGACAACGCACGTAGAGGTACACATCTATACACATGTACGTACGCGCGCTTGCAACGAACACAAACGCATCGCCGATCTTAACGTCTATACTGATCCAGCGCCTCGCGATCACGTCATGGCGTGGCTCTGGAAATACATTCGTTGGGCCCGCTGTATGATGGTAGCTATGGTGCTTGCGATGACCTGGCCAGCTTCCCACGCATCTCGGCGCTGGCGGGGCCCAGGGTGGCATCCTCAACTGATTGTGACCATCTGCCACAATACCCATGGCCCCCTGTCCCTCCCATGCGCCCTCCCTCCCTCGTCCGTGATCCCTCCTCCGAGCTCCTTCCCATTCCGAACGTTCTCTGGTTGTTGTTGGTGCTGCTATTGTTGTGGTTGTTGATGTTGCTGCTGTTGTTGGGCCCCTACTCTTAGATAGTAAGTACAGCTGGTCCCTCCTCACTGGTGCACATTGCGGTTTCCCCTTGGAGTGCCCCCTCGGGGCTGGCACTCTGTTATTGATCAGGGGACGTCTTCCTGCTTACACTATGTATGTGTCCCCGCGGCTAGAACAACAACGGCTCACGCCCGATACCTCCTCATAGTTCTTCACAAATCGCGCTCTTGCGCGGGACTGCCTCACCACGTATGCAGGAATCGCGCCTTCGCGTGGGGCTTCCTCGCCATGTGTTCACACGACGCGCCCTCGACACGCACGAATCACGCTCTCGTTTTGGATGTCCTAGCGGATCTCTTTGGAACCGCATTATCTCGAGACTCCCCCATGATTCGTGCAGGACTGACGATTCAGCAACCCGCCTGCTCGACCTGGCCGCCTGGGCCCCCGCCTCCCCGACCCGCCCGCTGGAGTCAGCCCGCCCGATTTGCCCGCCTGTTTGGTTCTGCAACATGCTCTCTTCTCCTACTCCCCACCTCCTGCTGATTTCTCCCGTGCTCCATCCATTTCCCTCCCCCCTCCATTCCTCCTCCGTTCCCCTGAATCTATGGCTGCACTAAAGCACGTGGCAGGTAAGGAGGTTGTACCCCGAAAAGGGGTACGATCAAAGACGACAAGGCCGGGTACCGAGGGTTTGGGGTGTACGTATTGAACGGCACGCGACCAGATACGAGCGAACAGTCTTAAAACGATCGTTGTTATTGATGTTGATGGTGTTGTGGGTGGTGGTGCTGGTGGCGTTGGTGTTATAGAAGCTGGTGCTGTTGATGCTGTCGTTGCTGTTGCTGTTGTGCTTGTTGTTGCTGTTGAAGGTGTAGTTGTTGTTTTTGCTGTTGGTGTTGCTTTTGTTGGTGGTGCGGTTGTTGCTGTTGCTGTCGAGTCCTCGGATCCAGCAAATATATTGCTGTTCCCCCCTCTGGTAACCATGATAGTGTTGATAGTGTTCCTCCTGGGGCGCGCACCGTCTTCCCTTATCAGGGAGAGCTGGGTGTCACCAAACTGGGCCCCTGGCCCCCGAGTTAGAACAACAACGTTTCCTGCATGACACGTCCTAACAATTTGTTTCAACAAATCGCGGTCTCACGCAGGACGTGCTTCCGCGTGGGAGACCTCCTCCAACTTATTTGGACGCCGTGCCCTCGGCGCTCAGGAATCACGCTATCGCTTTGGCCTTTTCTCACAGTTGACTGGGGGGTAACGCTATCGTTCGAGACGCCCCCGCGATTCATGCAAGACTCACGCTTCAGCAGCCCGCTTGCTCGACCTGGCCGGCCGGGCCCGCCTTCCCGAATCGCCCGCCAGGGTCTGCCCTTCTGCCGCTGCCACGTTTTTTATGCTCCTAGCCCCCCTCCTGCTGATTTCTTTCGTGCTCCATCGTTTTCCCTCCCCTTCCATCCGCCCTTTCTTCGGCTGTTTTAGGGACTGCGCTACGTGCGCGTGGAAAATAACGAAGATATGCCCCCAAAGGGGTATGCTCGAAGACGAAGAAGGCGGGTACCGAGGGCTTGGGATATACATGTCGAATGGCACGCGACGTGTTTGCGTGGTTGTTGTTGCTGCTGTTGTTGTCATTGCTGTTGTTGCTGTGGTTGTTGTCGTTGGTCGTCGTGTTGTTGTTGCGGTTGTGGTTGTTGAGCTCTCGCTTCCGAAGAATCATCAGTGTTGATCCCCTCCTCTGGTAACCTATGCGTTTTTCAATTGAAATGCTCCTCCTGGGGCTCGTGCCCTGTTATTTCACATATGGGAAGATCGTTCTCCTCGAACTGCGTAGATGGGCCCCGAGCTACATCAACGACGGCTCCCGCCTGATACTTCCTCGCAATGTATTGGGGAATCGCGCTCTTGCGCTGGACTTCCTCTCACATTATGTAGGAATCGCGCTCTCGCGTGGGACACCCTCGCAACTGATTCAAACGATGCGCCCTCGGCGCTCAGGAATCACGCTCTCGCTTTGGGCATTATCAAGATTGTTATTGGAAATCGCGCTATCGATTGAGACTTCCTCGCTATGCATGCAGGACCCACGCTTCAGCAACCCGCCTGTTCGACCTGGTTGACTGGGCCCGCCATCCCGACCTGCCCGCTATGGGTCTGCCCGCCCTACCTGCCCGTCTGGTTATACCACTTGTGTTATGCTCCTTGCTCCCCTCCTGCTACTTTCTCTCGTGCTCCATCCTTCTCCCTCCATCTGCCACCCGTCCTCTCTTTCTCTGCTTTAGGGGCTGCAGCGAATGCGCGTGGCAGGTCGGGAATATGCACAAACGAAGACGAGGACGGGTACCGAATTTTTGGGATAGACGCATTGATTGGCACGTGAGCATATAGGAGCGAGCAGGTTTGAAATTATTGTTGCTGATGATGTTGTGGTTGGTGTTGTTGTTGTTGTTGTTAGTAGTAGTAGCGTTGTTGTTGTGGTTGTTGTTGTGGTAGCTGTTGTTGTGGAGGAGGAGGAGGCACTTCTTACGCCTCCGGCTTCCTCAACCTCCTCTTCCACCTCCTTCTCATGCTGCATCCTCCTGCTCTTGCAATTTCCTCCTCCTCCTCATTGTGCCCCTTCCTCCTGCCCCTTCTTGCCTCATCCACCTGCCTCCTCCTACTCCTGCCTCCTTACGCCTCCTCCACCCTCCCTCCTAATCCCTCCCTCCACCTCCAACCTCATCCATATCATCACCGTGCTGCCTCCTCCTGCCTCCTCATCCTTCGCCTCCTTCGCCTCCTGGTCATCCTACCTCTCTCGTCCTCATGCCTCCTTCTCTTGCCCCTCCGCATCCTCGTCCTCACCTATTCCTGCTCCTTCACTTCCTCCTCCTCCTCGTCCTGCCTCCTTCTCCTGCTCCCTCATCCTCATCATCCCGCGTTCTCCTCTCTCTGCCTCTTCCTCCTGGACCTGCGGTCTCCTCGTGTATCATGTATATTCCTGCCTTCTCTTCATCCTGTCTCCTCCTCCTCTTTCTCCTGCCTCCTCCTCAACCTGCTCATGCACGTGCCTTCTCACATGTTTGGTTACTCCTCTTCCTCTGGCCTCGTGCCTTTCTGCCTCCGCCTCCTCCTCCTTCTGCTCCTCCTCTAGCCTCCTTTTCCTGCCTCATCCTGCCTCCTCCGCCTCCTCCTCGTAGTCCGCCTGCTCCTCTTCCTCCTCTTCCTCCCTCTCCTCATCCGGATGCTGCCTCTACCCTCCTCCCCCTCCTGCCTCCTCCTGCTGCTTCCTTGTCCACCTGCTTCCTTTTCATCCTGCCCGCCCCCCCTGTTCCTCGTCCTCCTTCGCATCCTCCTCCTCATCCTTGCCTCCTTCTCCTCCTCTTCTTCTCGCCTCCTCCTCCTCCTCTTCCTGCCTCCGTCGCCTCCTGATCTTCTCCGTCCTCATCCCCATCCTTTTCCTCCCCCGTTCCTTTTCCTTGCGGGCCGGGCGTTTCGGCTATGACGTCCTCACCTCTTATGACCCTGAAGCCTAAACATTGGCAACGGCTTCACAGATAGAGGGCGGGAGGTTTTCAAAATGTTGCTCTCGCCTTAGCACCGCGCACATCGGTTCTAAAACATTGCAAGTGTTTCACGGATTGAGGGCAGCGCCTTGTCAAAATGCGGCTCTCGCCCCAGCGCCGCGCTCATTCGTTCTAAAATTTGTTAGAGCTTCACGGCTTGAGGGCGGCTCCTTTGCAACATGTGGTTCTCGTCCTAGCGCCGCGCACATTCGCTTTCAAACATGTGCAAATGTTCCACGGATTGAGGGCGGGTGGTCTTCGAAATGTGGCTCTCGCCTAAGCGCCGCGTACATTCGCTCTACAAGTTTGCAAGAGCTTCACGGATTGAGGGCGGTCCCTTTGCAGAATGTGACTCTCGCCTGAGCGCCGTGCACATTCGTTTATACAGTTTACAAGAGTTTCACGGACTCCCATGATCAACGTACCAGAAATGGTGTTATGAAAGGTTTCAGGACTATGCGGGTGCAACAGTTATTCTGGTTCGCGGTGTTGAAATCTCGAGAATGGCGTTCTGTCACGCTTCAGGCTCGTCAAGCCGCAACAGTCAGGTTGATCCGTGGCGATGGAACCCCGAGAACGATGTTTTGGTATGCTTCAGAATCTGGAAGCGGTTTTCTTCCGACGAGGCAGTTCCCTCACTGGAGATAAACCGTTGTAGGAGCCTACGAAGAGGGAGCTCAGAGGGAGGGCTGATTCTAACATCGGTGATGACTCTTGGGTTTACACTGGTCCTCCTCCTCCTTGTCCTCCTCCTCCTTCTCCTCCGACTCGTCCTCATCCATTCCTCCTCCTGCCTCCTCCTCCTCCTCCTTCTCGTCCTCCTGCCTTCTCCTCCTCCTCCTCCTCCTGCTCGTTCTTCTCTTCCTGTGCGCGGCGCAAGCTGCTCAAGCGCCCCATTACTGCTGGCCGATGCAGCCAGAGCAAGCCGCTCGTCGGTTCAAGACTCGAGACTTGAACCTACGAATGGCTTCCTCGAGGTTCACTCACAGATGAGGCCCCTGCCAGAGAATTCCTGCTAATTGAAAGCTCAGGAGCCCAAAAGTGATGACCACTACAGGATCTGGATGACCCTTCGAGTTAATGGAGGCAGCAAGGGAAGGGGCCTCCTTTCGAACGTTTCGCTCAATTCACTCGTACACGACGCTCCCTCTCGAGACTTCCTCGCGACTCGGCCTCAGGAGCCGCAAAACCATTTCCGTTGCAGAGTCTGTATGGCCCGCTCGGCTTGCCAACATGGCGCGGGGGTTCCCTAGTGTGGGAGCCACCCGATTTTTTACTCACAAGCGAGGCTCCCGTTCTAGATTTCATATTCTAGCATCAGGAGCCCAAAAATGACAACAACTGCAGGATTTGTTTTCCGGATTGCATGACCCGCTCGGATTGCCAGAAGACTTCCTTGTAATTCGCTAACCGACGAGGCGCCCCCACGAGACTTCCTGCAGTGCAGATTCAGGCCTCACGAGCCTACATACGATTGGGCCCCCATAGGGAGGAAGCTCCCGCAGGAGACTTCTTCGCAACAACTCGCTCGCACACGAGGCGCCCGCTCGAGACTTCCTGCAAATTCAAGCCTCAGGAGCACAAACGTTACGACAAGATCAAGGTCTGTGTCCCGCTCAGATTACCATCATGAAGCGGGGGCCGCAATGGGGAGGGAGCTCCCGCTGGGGACTTCCTCGCAATTCATTCACAGACGAGGCGCCCGCTTTGAGACTTCCTGCAGATTCAGGCCTCAGGTGCTCAAGCGGGACGACGTATACAACTGTGTATGACTGCATGGTACGCCTAAGTGACTAACATGAAGCGGGGGCTCCATAGGGAGGGCGCTCCTCCTTGACACTTCCCCGCAATTCACTCACCGACCAGGCTCCCACTCGAGACTTCCAGGCGCCCAAAACTAACAACAGCTACAAGATCTATATGACCCGCTCGGATTGCTAACATGAAGCAGAGCCCTATTAGGGGGGCGCTCCTGCTAGATGCATCCTTAGTGCTTACTCATGAACGAGGCTCCTGCTCGAGACTTCCTGAAGGTTCAAGTCCCGGAGCCCAACAGTGAAGACAAGTATCATGAAGAAGGGGCCCCTATCAGGAGGGTCCCCTCGCTAGATTTCCTCGCAACTCACTTGCCGACGAGGCGCCCGCTTTGAGAATTCCTGCAGATTCAGGCCTCACGAGCCCAAACGTGACGCCACTCACAAAGCTAGCACAGCATGGGGACCTCATAGGGAGGGAGCTCATGGTAGAGACGTCCTCGCGATTCGCTCACTCACGAGGCGACCAATCGAGCTTTACTGCAGAGTCAAGCCTCAGGAGCACAAACGTCACGTCAGTTACAGGATCTTTATGGCCCTCTCAAAAATACTAACGTGAAGCGGGGGGCCTCCCATAGGGAGAAACCTGCCGCTAGAGACTTCCTCGCAATTCGCTCACAGACGAGGCGCCCGCTTTGAGACTTCCTGCAGATTCAGGACTCAGGGGCACAAGCGTGACGACAAGTACAACATCTGTAAATGCCGCTCTGACTACTCACGTGAAACGTGGGGCGCAAAAAGGCAAAAAACTTCCGCTGGACACTTTCTCGCAATTCTCTCACAAGCGAGGCGCCCGCTTTGAGACTTCCTGCAAGTTCAGGCCTCAGGAGTTAAAAACGCGTAACGACAGATACAAACATGTGTGTGACCCGCTCAGATTACTAATCTGCAGCGGGGGCCCCGCAGGGAGGGAGCTCCCGCCAGAGACTTCCCCACAGTTCACTCACCGACGAGGCTCCCACTCCAGACTTCCTCAAGATAAGTGTGTGAGGGAGTCTGTGAGAGTGTGCGTCAGTATGGGGGGACGCTGATGATAATGTTGGTGATGTTGGCGATGGTGATGGTGGTGATGGTCATGGTGTGATGATGAGTAGTGGTGACGGGGGGTGGTGATGGTAAAGATGATGGGCGTGAAAGAGAGGTGGGGGTGAGGTTCCTGCGCGGGTTGTGTGCAGAGGCAGCAAAATACCCACCGAGCACGTGGGACAATCGAATCCTCCCTCCACCCTCCCTCCCGCCCCCCTCCCCCTTTCGTTCAGGCCTGCTGGCGGCGCCTGGCTGCCGTTCGGCGGAGCGGCGCGCCACCGCCGGCCGAGGGCCTCGCGTGGGGCCAATGGCGTGCGACGAGCTCCCCTCCCTCCTCTCTCCCTCCCTCCCTCCTCCTCCCTCCTCCCTCCCTCCCTCCCTCCCTCCCTCCCTGCCTCCCTCCCTCCCTCCCTTCCTCCCTCCTCCTCCTCCTCCTCCACCTCCTTTCTCCTCCTCCTCCTCCTCCTCCTCCTCCCCCCTCCCTCCCTCCTCCCTCCCTCCTGCCCTGCCTGCCTGCCTGCCTGCCTGCCTGCCTGCCTGCCTGCCTGCCTGCCTGCCTCCTCCCTCCCTCCCTCCCTCCTACCTACTCCTCCCTCATGCCCCTCCTGCCCCCCCTACCCTCGCAGATGCGAGGTGGAGGAGGAGGAGGAGGAGGAGGAGGAGGAGGAGGAGGACGAGGAGGAGGAGGAGGAGAAAGGGGAGAAGGAGGAGGAGGAGGAGGAGGAGGAGGAGGAGGAGGAGGATGGGAGGAGGAGGAGGGGGAGGAGGAAAAGGAGGAGATGGGAGGAGGAGGAGGAGGAGGAGGAGGAGGAGGAGGAGGAGGAGGAGAAGGAGGAGGAGGGAAGGAGTAGGACAAGGAGGACGAGGATGGAGGGATGAGGGAGGACGAGGCGAGGGATGAGGGAGGAGGAAGAGGAGGAAGATGAGGAGGACGAGAGGGAGATACCTCCAGGCAGCTTCTAGGCCGTCTCCTGGTCGGCCGTCGGGCGGCGCAGAACGCGCGGGCTCGCCTGGCGCGAAGCCCGCGCTGGAGGCACACGGCCCTGAGGGGCGCTGGCCCCTCGTTTGCCCAGAATCGGAAAGGAGACCAAGGCGGGCCCCAGAGGTCTCGTTCGCATGTTTGACTGCGTGGGCCTCAAGCAGCGAAGTACACTGCGCTATGGATGTGTGAGGTCTGCGGCGAAATCAGTGTGGTGGAAGCCCAAGTGGTGCAATATGCGTGGTGCAAGCGGTGTGGTGAATGGTATGCGGTGTCAGCTGCGTGGAGTAAGCCATGCTGTGTGAGCTATGTGTGAGCTATGAGGTGCACGCAAAGTGGTGCAAGCTATGCGGTATAAGCAAAAGGGTGAAAGGTACCATGGGGTGCAACCCATTTTGTGCAAGCTATGTGGTACAAGCTATAGCGTGCAAGCTATGTCGTGCAGTTCATCTGGATAATGCTACGTGGTCAACGATAGCTGTGCAATGTATATGTGGCAAATGCAACGAACGTGTGGTATCTTGTGTGGTCGCTTCTGCGTCAGGGCAGGCGCAAACTCTGCAGCCGCTCACGTGGGGCCTGCGAGGGGCCCCTGGGCGAGCACCCAGCGAAACCCCAGCGGACCCAGCCAGCGCACCGGGCGCCCACGAGGCGCCCACAGGCGGGGACCAAGCGAAATCCCTGCCGATGCACCAAACGCACGGGACGCCCACGAGGCGCCCACGATCGGCCACCAACCGGGCACCAGGCGAAACCCCAGTGGAGCCGTCGAGTTCCTGGGACCAGAACGTGCAAGAGCCAGCACTGACTGGGGAAGAAAGGCGAACCCTTGGAACCGAACTGGTTTTGAGTCGGGCCTGTCCTCCTACAGGGGGATTTTGGACAAAAAATGAAACATAGTTTAAATAATACCCCCAAAATTGTCAAAACATGATCAAAACATCGTCCCCAAGAGTATCTTTTAACATATTTTAGAATACTCCTCATGTAGAGTGACAGGCCCGACTTGCAATTAGTTGTCAACCGCCGTCCCTCCTGCATTCGACGCTCCAACTGGGGACGGACAACAAGTTCGATCGCCCCGACCTGCCGCTCGGGCGCCGCTGCTGGCTGGCGGCGGCGGGGGCGGCACAGGGGTCGGCCGCGCCGCTCGCGGTGCCAAGCGGGCGCGCCACGACGGGCCAGGCTCTTTGAACCGGGGCCCACCAAACGGGGGGTGGACCCTGAGTCGGGGAGGCGTAAGACTCGGGTACGGGGGACTCGGGTTGGCCTGGCGGGGGCCATCATAAAAATGACGAGACCCAATCTGAAATTTGACGCAGGCTCCCGCTGCAGACATTCCACGAAAACGGGACCGTCAAAACCTAAGACGCGCTCGTCAAAAAGAAATCGGCAAACCCGAGTTCCGGCTTACTCGAGTCTTACGTTTCCCCGACTGAGGGAGGGGGTGAGTTCGATCCGAAGGTGTATCGAATTTCCGAGAAACGATGTCCCCGGCGCGCCCCGATTGTCGACGCCTCTCGGATTCCGGCGGCGGCCGGAGACCTCGTTTTGCATCGTGTTTCTGCGGTTCGATGCGCCAACGGACCGAACTCACCCCCCCCTGTGGCCCCTCCCCTTTGCGAGGTCCCGACTGAGTTCGGGTGAAGATGAATCGGGGATCTCTGAGGTCCGGCGGCTCTGGAGGATGTCTCGGGCGCCGCGCCCTGCTCACAGCGTTCGGTAACGCTCTGGGAGCGTTCTGGAACGCGCTGGAACGGATTTATCCTCGCCATAGCCCCGTCCGATCCAGGCGTGAATTGGGGAAACGACTGCTGTTGCTACTCCCCAGACATCTCCTGGGGTGCGTTCTGACAAGAATGCTGAGGCAAACCCATTCGTGGCGACGAGGACCTTCCAATGCTGAGGCCCCAGGTATCACAACGCTGGCACGTCTCAAACGAGAGCCCCATCTTTAAACACACAAGGCACGGCCCCGCTCTGTGCTTTTCAAACAATGCGCGCGGCGCTGAACCTGAATCAAAAAACACGTACGGGAAACGACCATCCCTCCATTCGCGTCACGGTTGCAAGCGTTGGACGGAAACGACATTGTTGGCGCTATGGCGAGAGCTGCGTTTTGAAAGCGGCTGGCTCGGCAGTAACTGTTGTGTTTGCTTTCGAAACGCACGCGTTCGGCGCTGAGGCGAAAGTCACGTTCTAAAGACTTCCACTCGCTGTCAATGTGCGTACGTAGATCCTGGAGATGCCAGAAAGGATTCGGGACCCGTAGGTTGAAAGCTGCGCTGCCCAGCAAAAAAAGGGAGGGATGGCGAGCATCCTGCCTGGTCAGGCAAAGAGGAAGAGGAGGAATTGAATGGAATGGAACGGACATTCCGAGCGGTCAAGACAACACAAGCCAGCACGGGAGCGAGAGCGCGTGCCCACGACCCCAAATTTACGACAAGCGTGTAGGCGAGGGGCCACCGGGGTAACCCTGGCAGGTCTCGCGGCCCCTGCGACTGTGGTTCACACCGTGCGGCTGCTGCAAAAAAACTGCGATGATCAGGAGGTGGTGGAGGCGCAGGATGAAGAGGAGCACGGAGAGAGGCGAGGGGCAAGAAGAGACGGACGGAGGCTCCGGGAGGTCCCATGAGGCCTCGAGGGTTCCCGGCGGGAGGAGGGAGGGAGGCGGGGAGCAAGGGGGGAGACGGCGGTGGACGGGCGCCGAAGCCGTCGCATCGCCGACGGTCGTCCCCGCCCTCGTCGTGGTCGTCATCCTCATCCTCCTCGCGCTCCTTGGCCTCGGGCTCGATGTCGTCGCTCTCGTCGTCTTCCTCCTCATCGTGGTCCTCCTCTGTCTTGTGGTCCTCCTGCCTCTCCTCTCCCCTTCTCCTGATGCCTCTTCTCTCCCCTCCTCTTTCCTCAGCTTCTCTCCCTCCCATCCCTGAACATCCACCTCCTCCCCCTCTTCCACCCACTCCTGACCTTCTTATTATCCTACTCCTCCTTGCATTCCAAGGCCGTCGGATCGACAAGCAGCAGCGGACCGCGTCGTGCTTATGCGACCTAGAATAGGAGGCTTCAGGGGAACGACACACTGGAGTAACAAAGAGGGGGCAAGACGGAGAAGGCCACTGTAAAGGAGGTGAGGGATGAGGAGGATGAGGCGAATAATGATGAGCATTGTCAAGAGCGAGGGGTGCTCAGGGTGATGATGAGGTGGCCGAGGAGGAGAAGGAAGAGAAGGAGGAGGAGGACGACGACTAGAGGGGAGGGGGACAGAGGATGGAGGGCAAGCAGTGAGGAGGAGGAGGAGGAGGAGGAGGAGGAGGAGGAGGAGGAGGAGGAGGAGGAGGAGGAGGAGGAGGAGGAAGAGGAGGAGGAGGAGGAGGAGGGAGGAGGAGGAGGAGGAGGAGGCGGAAGATACGAGTTAGCATGAGGAGGATCAGCAGGAGGAGGGTGTAGAGGAGGAGGGTGGGGATAGGGATAAGGAGGACAATGTCTCAGCAAAAACCCTGCCAGGCCAAAATGGTACGTAGGAGGTGACATCTCAGCCCGCCTCATGGGAGCCAAAGTGCGGCAGCAGCGAACAAGACGGCAACACAATACCGTACGACGCCGTGCGGTACGATCGGGAATCGCCAGGAGGATTTTCCCCCACCGCCCAGCACAGGGCCAGGAGAGCCGTGCGAATCCACGAATCCCCCGCCCCGAGGCGCAGCGGCGGTGCCACCCCCCCCCGCCCCCCGCGCGCCGGCCCCCGAGCAGAGGGGCGCGGGAGAGAGCAACAAAAAGTCCTCGCGCAGCATTTGCTGCGACGGACGGCAGCCCGTTCAGGCTCGGGCGGGAACAAGAAGGCCACGGGCCCATCAGGCAAAGTCCCTGCCATCTCTCCCCGCCACTCTCCCTCTCTCCGGCCTCCTCTTGACCCTTTACACGACCCCCCGCCACCCTCCCTCTCTCCTGGCCTCGCTTCGCAGAGCGACACTGATTTTGAGTGACACCGTCCGCCCCCTCTCCAGTCCGTTGCTGTCTCTGTCTCCTCCCCCTTCCCACTCCTCACTGTCCGCGTCTCTCAGCCGTTTCTTCCTCCTGTTCCTCCTGCTCCCCCTTCCTTTTGTCACACCCCGATATTTCCTCACGATTTGGATTCCGGAAGCTTACAATGTGCAACAAATTCACGGATAGAGGGCGGATGGTGTTCAACATGTAGCTCTCGCCACAACGCCGTGCACATGTTACGGGTGGAGGGCGGGTGGTTCTCAAGATATGGTTCCAGACTTAGCACCGCGCACATTCGTCAAAATTTGCAAGACTTTCAAACGTGGTGGGCGGTACGTTTTCGAAATGCGGCTCTCGCCTTGGCGCCGCGCGCATTCCTCTCACACAATTGCAAAACAAATTCACGGATGGAGGGAGGTTCCTTTTCAACATCTGGTTTTCGTTTCAACGCCATGCGCATTCGTATCCAAAGTTCATTAGGGCTTCGAGGATGGAGGGCGGGTAGTTTTCAAAATGTAGCTTCAAATGTTGCGTGCGCTTCGCAGATGGAGGTGGCTCCTTCTCCATGTGTAGCTCTCGATTGATCTGCACGCGCATTCGTTTCACAAGTTCGTATGAGCTTCCCGAGTGGAGGACGCCTCTTTTTCAAAATGTGGTTCTCGCCTGAGCGCCGCGCTCATTCGTGTTTTTCAAAGAGCTGCCACGAATTAACAACGACGTTTGCAACATCTAGATTTCGCTTCTGCGCCGCGCGAATACGTCTCAAACGGTTGCATGAGCTTCAGTCGCGGAAAACGGTTATGTTTCAACATGTGGCTTCCGCCGAAGCGCCGCGCACATTCGTCTTAAAAGTCGGCAAACGCTTCGCGGACGAAAACCATATCTTTTCAATCTGTGGCTGCCGCATAAGCGCCGCGCACACTCGTGGCAAAACCTTAAGCCCCGATGAGCGGATTCGTATGTATGGCCGTTCCAGGAACAGTGTACAGACACGACTCAGTATTGTCAGGGCGCAACAATGGCGTTGGCTCGCGGTGGTGACGTCCCAGGAATGGTGTTCTGGCACGGTTAAGCATCGTCAGGACGCAGCAGACCAGTTGATCCGCGGGGCTGAACTCAAATGAGTGGTGTGTTGGCACGAGTCAGGGTTCTCAGACGGCTCTTTCTTCCAACAGAACACTTCAAGATGTGGCGAAGAATCGTTGTGGGACATATAAAGGAAGTGATCGTGGAGGAATGGTTTCTTGCAACATCATTGATGCGCCTTGGGTTTACACTGGTCCTCTTCCTCCTCGTCCTGTGTTGCCCCCAGGTGGCACGAGTGATCCATCTCTAACTCAAACCTTTCATATGCTTCACATACACACACACGCACACTTCGTGTTACCGAACCCTCGCAGCAGACGGTCTCGGGAGAAGAGTCGCCGCGGCTAGCTGATGTCTTTGCTTCGATTTCTGCATCGAAATCCATTGAATACACATTGAATTGGTCGCCACGAAAAAATACCATGACGACTGCCAAGGATTTCCGTGCGTGTATTTTCATTGGTTCGGAAATACGTGCACTCCCTGGGCATGCCGTTCAAAAGCGCAAGCTGCACGGCACTCTACTGATATAAGCTGGTTGGGGTCCTGGAGCGTATGCGAACAAGCCTGCTGGTATACGTATGCAGTATGAGTCTGAGTTGCGGGGCCAAGGAGCAACATAGTGTAGGGTAAGGTTACATCAACCAGATCTCGCTGGCCGTGTATTTGGTCTTCGTATGAACCGCACTGGGCTCGACCTCGCCGTCGTGGGTGTGTACTTCTCCCCGCGCCAACGGGGCAAGGCGGGAAAACCATAACACTTCGCCGCGGTCAATCGTTTGGCCTCGTGGCTCCGAAATGTGCTGGTGGCTCTCTCGCGTTCGTCACGGACGATGCCCCTGACAAGTATGGATTTGAATGACGGCATTGGGCTTGTCTGTGCGGATGAGCGATGGCAAGCGTGCGGTTCCACTGTCATCCCGCCTCATCTTTCTACGAGAGAGAACCTGCTGGGTGCAACTGGTCAGCAGGCAGGTACGTGAATTGATGAGGGGGTTGGCTACGCGGTGCTTGGGGTCAGAGATAGGGTCGAAGACACGAGGTTCGGCCATGACGGGTGCTCGGGTCTGGTTGACTATATTTCGGCCCCATAACTACGCCGAGCCTGATCAATACGGCGGGACCTTCAATGAGAATGAGAACACAACATCAACGTATCCCTTCCCGTCACCCTCGCGATCACATGCCTTTACACTTTAATACGAAGTGCTATTTGTTGAGCCAGAGCAGTTGGGACTGTCGCGCTGCCATTGGGACCTCGATTGCATGACGAATGCTTCGTTGTGAAAGCTTGCTCTTGATCGCACGGCTGCCAAGCTTCAAGAGCAGGAGGCGGTCCTCGAGGCTGCGGCTGTTGCTGGCCGCCCTGATGCCGACATGTCTTCCTTAAATGATATTGTGCGGGA
Source organism: Prorocentrum cordatum (assembly GCA_963575745.1). Taxonomy (NCBI): domain Eukaryota; class Dinophyceae; order Prorocentrales; family Prorocentraceae; genus Prorocentrum; species Prorocentrum cordatum. The sequence goes on from CAUYUJ010002014.1 coordinate 388,776, forward strand.
GCAGGCTCGTGCGCGTTTGCGTGATTCTCCGCCAAACGCGTCAGAGGCGTATCCAGAGCAGGCCCCTGAGAAGAAGGACTTGTTGCAACAACACCTTGCTTATCGCATGCGCCTGGCAAACACTCGGAATGATGTAGAAGATGAGGAAGAGGACACCGCTAACAAACTGAATCAAATCAACAAACAGCGTCAGCAATTACGGAAACAGCTCAAGGAGTGGAGGCAGAAGACAACGGAGGTGTTGGAGGAAACTTGGCGGAAAAGAACTCTGACAAAAAACATCGCTTAATACGCGTTCTTGCCTGCAGGGTGGCGTGGGCCCCGTGGTCGAAGCTACCGCCATCTGGAAGGAGCACCTCTCAGTGCTCTTGATTGGCTTGAGGTATGGGAGGAGGAGGGGTCACAAGGGGGTATGCAGGTTATCGAAGGGAACGGGGAGATGGAGGAGCTGGAGGAAGGAACATCAAATAATCTGGGTGTTGAAACGGCTACGGACTTGCTGTCGATAGCCAAGTATTTGAAGCGGCATCCCAAGCGGAGATCTTGCCCGCCGTGGAGCATGTCTGCAGAGGTCTGGGGAATTATCACAGACCCTACGTTTGGTCGTTCTAAGAGTTTCTCTGGAGTTGGCTATTCCGTCGGGTTTGCGCCTGAGCCGCTGCAGGATGCGTTGTCTCGCGGTCTGCAGTGTACTAGACTGGCTAACAGGTTTCTTACGTTATGGAATACAAGCTATGACTGCGCCCTCCCCAAGAATGCAACGCCAGACCCCAAAGGAAAGCGACTGATTCACCTGCTGGACTGTTGGGAAAAGCTTGGCTGTCTGGGGCACTGGTCGCAATAATCCGTTCCCGCTCGGCCCCAACAATTATGGCTTCTGCAAGGGAGGAAATGTGTTCCCGAATGTGGCCTCGAGTCTTTTGGAAGAAGCAAAATATGTTCTTTTATATTTTCCGGATAGCAAGTTTGGACGTGATAGGTTCGAATCTGCGAGTATCTGCCTTCCTGCACGTGACCGCGCCCGCGTGATCAAGCCCAGGCATGGAGCGCTCGTGGGTGATCCACACGCAGTTGGGAGCTTCGGCAGGGCCTGCGAAATCCTGTCTGCGAGTGGAGTGAAGTATTGTACGCCCAGCTGCCGTCCGAAAATTCATTGGCAGCGACGTGTCTGAACACAGGCATGGTAGAGGATTTGTCTTTGACGAAGTATGCCGACGATTCAACCAACCTGCATATTGCTGGCGGTCCGTCTTCTTTGCATGCTGACGCGGGCTCGGCAGAGGTTTCTGCCATCAGCTGTTACTCCAACCAAGTACTGGATGAGGTTCTTAAGATAGGGGAATGGGCACAGAACTGGAGTAAGCATACTACGTTTGTCTATCTCTCTGGCCAGGGCTCAGCTGCTGCGAGTCGCCGTCTTCGGGCCTCTATAGCTACACTGTTTGAAGGTGGTGTTTCTCCGTCTTTGAGGGTGCTGGGAGGGGAATCGTTCCATGGGCTCGATTGCCCCTGAGGTCACAAAACGTCTTAACGCGATCAAGAGTTCTTTTCACTCCTTGAGCAGATTCTCGTCGACTTCTGGGATTTCGATTCATTTGAACAGGTCCTTCCGTATCGGTGTACACAACGCTGGGGTCCAGAACTTAAAGGCTTTCTTGGTGACGGAAGGGCTAGGTAAGAAACTGGACTCTCTTGATATTATCGGGTTACTCTGAGGGGGGCCAGCTACGAGGGTGCCGCACATGTGCAGAGTTACAGCAACGAGCAGGTGCTCAGTCACTGGCGTCTCACGCCGGCCTTTGTGGAGTTACGTGTTCGCCGCCTGGGATGGCTTGTGCAATTTATTCGCTATCCCGCTCGGCACGCTCAGATTTTAGCATCGTTGCTTGCCGAGCTGCCCTTTGACGATCGGCCGCAGCACTCCAATTTGGGACGTCTTACGGCTTACGCCAACCCTTGGGCGAAACAGCTTGTCGGTGACGTACATGCGCTGGAGGATATTGAGGAGGGTCGAGATTTGCTCGATCGTCTGCAAGGATCGTTTCTCGCACTGTGTTGGGATATGGAGCACGGTAAACCTTTTTTGTGAGATCTACTTCACTCTCCTGAGACGTCGGCAGCACACAGCCTCGATCCCTCCACCCGAGTATATGATGGTCACCACAGCAGCGCTCTCTGGCGAAATCGTTCGAGGTGGTACAATTACATGGGTATGTGGAGTGTTTGACCAACGATTCGATGCGAAGTTCCCTGGTAAAACATTGCACTTAACAACCTGCGTTTCCATCACCACTACCGTTCCCTAACGTTCCCCAACACACGCAGAATACCACACGAGTCAATGACCAAACTATCTTGGGATATGATCTGGGGTGGTTACTGCTAGCAGGCACTTGGTGGGTTCTATGAACAGGGGTTACTGTATTGCTGGGGGTGGAAGGTCTCATGAAGCACGCTTTCCTGTAAAATATTTGGCCTGCCCCCTTTGCGAATACCAAGCATCGGACACCGACGATCTGCAGCAACATGCCCGTAGTCAACTTCCTCGAATTCTCCATACCGTAGTTCGTTCACGAATCAGTGCTCGCCCGACACTTTCTTTTTCGGCCAGAGCCAGTTGGAGCCGCCAGGCCCAACGTAGCAATGAACCCCAAGTGGATGTCGCGTCCGACGCCCTGCTGGTGGAGGGGTGTCAGCGGCCAAGGCGGTCGTTTAGCGAGGCGGCAGGGAGCAGAACATAGACGAGCTCGCCATCGTGATGGCAAAGCTGGTGCGCAACAACGAGGCGCAGTACGAGACGTGACTGACGCCACTGGACAGTCGGACGGTACAGTTCGTGATCGGCGAAGGCCAGAACTTCACTACGCAGAGGCCCAACAACTTCGAGAGCAGGAACAGGCAGCGGAAGAGGAGAGCAAGGAGTTCCCCAGGGCGAAGGTGAACGCACAGCGACTGCGGGCCTTCGCGGCTCTCCTCCTCCTCCTCCACCTCCTCCTCCTTCTCCTTGCCCAAGGAGAGGCTGGCGGCGGCCCAGTGCCGGGAGTCGGTGGCGACGGCGGCGGAGGACCCCACGGTGCTCCGCGAGGCGGTGAGGTTCTGCAGGGCGAAGCGCCTCAAGTCCAAGGGGCAGGGCGGCAAGGAGCTGGTCGAGGTGCAATTCCTCCTGGGCAGCAGCGAGCGCGGCCTCCGGCTCCTCTCGGCGATCCGCCACTGTCTCAAGGCGGATATGGAGGGGTCAAGACCGCCGGCGCGGCCCCGCGAGGGGGTGCTGGTCCGACAGGCTCAGAGGCTCCTGGGCTTGTGTAAGTGAAAGGCTCAAGTGGTCTGAATTGGGCCAGCAGTGAGAGAGCGCAGCAGCTTCTGAGAGCAGGTCTCTTGAGTGAGGATGCGAGTAGGAGAATATCTGGCCTGTCGGGAGATAGTCCTCCTGGCGTCCTCCACCCGTGTCTGCTTCCTCTGCATCCTGGCCTCAGCGTGCCAGTTCTTCCTGCTGCCGAAGCCGTCTCGACTTCCTTCCCTGCTCCTGTGTATTTCCCTACAGCCCCAGAGGCTGGTCCAGCAATTCAGCTCCCCCCCCCGTCCGCGCAACCGTCGGGGCAGGGGCTCAGTACTTGAGCGTGGCACTTCCTCAGGCAGAGGTTCTAGGAGGTTCGTGCCTACGGTGGCAGCAGCAGGCTGCGCGCCGTCGGGTCCGCCATCGGGCCTGTCCCCACACCACCTGGGTCGTGGGGCCGCGCGGTGGCTACATCTTCCAGTCCGTCATCACGGCGAATCCAGACGCCCTTTCTTTTATGCTTCATGCGCGTCTGTGGGCGAGGGTCTGCATTGCTGTTCTGGGAGGAACGGCGCCCCACGGACTTATCGTATTTTATCTGGCTATCCTCCATCAAACTTTCCTTATACGCCACTCCTCCTTGTCACGCCGCCAGATGTGTCCGTTGACTGGCGGATGGAAGCCGGGTCCTTCTCACAACGGGGCTGTGACCATGATACCGCGCACATTCGTTTTTCAGGCTTGCAACAAGACATAATGGCGACCAGCCCCTTTTCACAGTGCGGCTATCGCATGAGCTTAGCGAAGCGCGCTTACGTCCTAAACGTTTGCAGCAATGGCAGTTCGATGGTGGAGGTCAGGTCCGTTTGAAATCGGGCTCTCGCCCCAGCGCCGCGCACATAATTTGCAATATTTCCAAGGAAGATAACGGAATCCTTTTCAAGATGAGGCTCTCTCGTTAGCGCCGCGCGCACGCATTTTCGAAGTTGCCCACACTTACTAGGAAGGAGGCCTGGTCCTCCTCAAAATGTGGCATTCGCCTCAACTCCGCGAACATTCTTCTAAACGCGTCAAGGGTGGAGGCCCGTGCCCTTTCGAACCGGAGCTCTCGCCTGCGACCTCCTCAACAAAAGCACCACGCGTGCAAAAATACTGAATAGTTGCCCCGGTGGATGTCGGTACTTTGATAAAGTGGAGCTCTCGCCGGGGCGCCGCATTCATACGCCTTGAAATCTTGAAGCTGTTGCGAGGATGGAAGGCAGACGCTGATCAAACTAAGCTTTCTCGCTCTAGCGCGGTTTGTCTGCAACATTTGCAGCAACTGCAAGGATGGAGAGCGGAACGTATTCAAAATGGGACTCTCGCCTTCGCGCCACGCGCATTCGTCCTAAAATGCCACCACCGGTTTCAAGGTCTAAGGTGGTAATTTCTCAGCATGGGCCCCTCGTGTGCGACGCCACCTGGATGTATTGCCAGGAAGCATGAATATAAGTAACAGCTGCGCGATTGGAGGGATCCTTAAAACAATGGGGCTATCGCACGAGGCTTCCTCGATTTGTCTAACCAAAGGTTGGAATGTGCACGGCGTTTGCACGGATGAGGGGCGGCTCCTTTTAATACCGCGGCTCCCGCTGAACACCGCGCTCCAATTTACGATCACTCCCTCATCGCACTCCTTTCAGTTTGCCAAGAAGGATGCAAGGCAGGTCGTTTTCAGCGCGGGTTTCTTGTCCGAAAACTGTAATTCCATAGAGCAACATCGTCTTTCAAGGGGGCACTCCTAGCAGTGAAAACGAAGGCCTGCGGGGTCCTGTGAGGAAGGCGATTGAACGGGAAGGTGTAGCGCAGCATCGTTGATGCATCCTGGGTGTACGTTTGTCCTCCTTCTCCGCCGCCTCGGCCTCCTGCTCCGCCTCCTCGCCTTTCTTTCCACCTTCTCACTCCTCTTGCTCCTCCTCCTCCTCCTCCCTCCCCCTTTCCTCGTCGTCCTCTCTTCTCTCGCCTGACTCCTCCTCCTCCTCCTCCTCCTCCTCCTCCTCCTCCTCCTCCTCCTCCTCCTCTTCCTCCTTTTTCTTCTTCTGCTTCTTCCACCTCCTCCTCCGCCTCCTGCTCCTCCTCCTCCCTCCCTCCTGTGCGCGGAGTGAGGAGGAGAGGGGAGAGAGGCCCCCTCCGTCTTGCTCGCTTCAACGGGCGGTGGACCGGAGCACGCCGAAGGCGAACGCCATGCGCGGGTAGGGGGGAAAGGAGGCAGGCAACGAGGAGCAGGTGCACAGGCCTCCACGTGGCCGCTCCTCGGACAACACGTTCAACGGGGACTGGGCGGGTAGATGTAGGAGTGGTGTGTGTAGTGGTTGTGTGTCCCCCCTGGTAGTGTGCATAGTGTTTCTATCCACGGTCTTCCATTGTAAAGCTATGGACGTGGCTAACCCCAACCCCTTTAGGGGTGCCCCCACTGGCGCTGCTGGGGGAGAAGATCTGGTGGGTGCGCTTCGTGGTGCCTCTGGGTGGGCGTCGTACGGGTCTTCTTCCGTGGTCTCGGCTTGGATTGGGGGCGGGAGTGCACAACCCCTCCGGGGCGAATCGACGGCGGGGGCGGTTGGGTCCTCGGACCTTTCCCCTGCCTCGCGCTCCGAGAGGGCAGGCGGCTGCGCCTCTGGCCCCGGCGAGTCGCACAGGGCGCCTTCGGACACGCGTCGTCGGATGGAGCCCCAACAGGGCCCTCAGAACACGGACCGGCCGACCAGGTGTCAGAGACGATGGGTGCGCATCAGGAGATGGAAGACGGTTCAGAAGGCGAGGAAGTCTCGAGCGAAACGGTGTCGTGCTTTCTATCGCTTGTCTCTGTTGAGGAAGTCTCGAGCGAAACGCGTGCGTAAAGGCTCGGAGGAGATCTTCCTCCGGGGAGGAACCTGGAACACGCGCAAACTTGGATCGAGTCGTGGGTATGAGCCATAGCAACTCAAGCTTGAGTGCTTTTTGCAACTGATGGAAGCTCGTAGGTGGGAGTTTGGCATGTTCACGGACGTCAATTTTTATCATAATGGCGTCCGGGAGTATGATGTTGGGACAGAGGTATGGACATTTGTCATTCGGGGCAAAGTGTGTGTGGTGCTGAATCAACGCCTTACGGCATTATGGAGGGAGGGGGGATCGAGGGTAGTCGTTAGGGGGAAGTGGGATAGGAAGGGGGTGCGGGTCATGGGGGTTGTGTTGCCCCGGGAGGGCCAACGTCGTGGACTTTCCTTGGTTGCTTGTTACGCCCCCGTCTCGGGCACCGCCAATGAGGAAACCAGAGACGCCTTCAACGAGGAATTGCGGCACGTGGAATCACGTGTGCGAGCGCACGACAATTTACTCATCGTTGGAGGAGACTTCAATGCTGAAGTTGGGCGCCCGGGAGGAGGGGGGGAGGAGGAAGAGGAGGATTTGTCTCAAGTTATTGGGTCCCACGGCACGGCCCGCCGGAGTGCGACCGGTTCCGACCTGCTCTCCCTATGCTCGTCGGTGCCGCTCTTTGTGCTGAGCACGGCGTTTGCGCAACGAGAACCAGCCACTTGGTGGCACCCGCGTTTCAGGACGGGGCACCAACTTGACCATGTCCTGGTCCGGCCGCGCGATCGTCGGCACTTCACGGATTGCAAGTCCCTGCACTTTGGTGCTGAGGGGGGGACCGCGTCGCTGCAGCAAAGACCATCGCGAAGACGACGCAGACGGCGCAACCGGGCCGCGGCACCGACAGTCAGGGAGGACGGGGTCATCGCGTGGGCGTCGTACACCGACCACGACCCGGTCGAGGTGGGGGTGCGCCTGCAGGGGCGCTGGCCGGCCCCGCGCCGGGCCCCCAATACTAGGCCCCCCACCCCCAACTACGCGGGCCTGCTGGGACCATCCGAAAGTGCTCAGACAAAAAGAGACCATTTTGCAGCCAGGATGACGCAGATATTGAGGAATTTAGAGACGCAGGCTGACTGGAAGGAAATCTGCCGGGTCGCAAGGGAGGTGGGGCTTGAGGTCCTCGGTCCACGGGAGCGGCGACACCAAATCCCTTGGCTGCAGGGGCATGAGTCGGAGAAGAAGGCGCTGGACGCCGCGGTGTCTGAGGCGGTTTCCGCGTGGAGAAGTGCACCGGAAGGAGAGCGGGAAAGGACACTTGTGGCCAAGCGCAAGGCGAACCGTGACCGTCGGAGGCAGCTCCGGCAGTGGGAGCGGGCGTACTGGAAAGGTGTCGGCGAACGGGCCTCCGCTGCCTCCCATAGCGGGGATCAGGGTGAGTTGTTTCGGCTCTTCCGTGACTTGCGCCTCCGGCGAGGCGACCGAGGGGACTCTGGCCGCTGGACAGCGGAGCGGGCGGAGCATGAGAGGGAGCTTTGGAGAGCTCACTTTGAAGCTATTTCGGGGGATGTGGGGTTAGTGGCAGAGCACGTATGGCGATCGGTACAGGCAGTCCCCGTCTCGGCGGAGTGGCTTGACTCCTCTCCCACTGATGTAGAACTCGATGCATGCGTGCGCAAAATGCAAACTGGCCGCCAGCCGGGAGATGACGGATTTGTGGCGGAGGCACTTAAATTCGGGGGCGCGGAGTTGCGCAGCCGAGTCTTTGAGATCGTCCGCACTATGTGGACTAGGGCAGTCCAGGCAGACCCTGGGGAGGAGGGCACAACGTGGCCGGAAGAATGGCAAGTGGGCCTTGTCGTCCCCCTGTGGAAAAACAAAGGCAATCGCAAAGACAAGAATACGTGGCGCGGGATAACCCTGCTGTCAGTCGGGTCCAAACTATTAGCTCGAATTGTGGCTTCTCGCCTCTCCCAATGGTCAGAAGGATTTATAGGGGAGGAGCAATCGGGATTCCGCCGGGGCAGAGGGACAGATGATGCGCTTCAAGTTACGCGCCGGTTAATTGAGGAAGCCGCGGCCTTGCGAACGGGCGATATAGTGGTATTCACGTTCTTCGACATTGAAAAGGCATACCCTAGGGTGTGCCGCCCGGCGCTGTGGCGGCTGCTGGGTCACCGTGGATGCCCCCCGGGATTCTTGAACGTCTGCAGAGCCTTACACGAGCATACGGGATACCGAGTGCGTGTGCTAGGTGGCCTCTCCTCCACGTGGTTCCCCTTGCGGGGGCTCCGGGAGGGGTGCCCTTCGAGCCCCCCCTTGTTCAATATTTATCATGACGCGGTACTAAAGGATTTCCGAGGCCGGCGGAAACGGGCGGCTGAGGAGGCAGGAGCCACGCCGGGTGTACCTTGGACGTACCTGATTGATGGGCGGCTCGGGAAGAGCGCGCGGACTAGGGGGCAGGGACGAGGGGAGGGGGGCTGGGCGAATAGACAGAAGCACACGGTAATCGGAGACATAGGTTTCGCAGACGATACGACGCTGGCTGGGTTCTTAGAGGAAATGCAGACCGCAGAGCCGTTGCTGGAAAAAACAATGACCGATTGGGAAGAGAAAAGCAATGCAGGAAAGAAGGAGAGGCTTTTGGTAAGCGGCAAATGGAGGGCTCCTTATGATGTGCGGCGGCAGCACGAGGTTCAGTCCCTGCGCCACTTGGGGGGTATTCACCACGAGACGGGCCGTTGGGCGGCGGACACGACCAAAAGAGTGCAGGTTGGCAACACACTGGCGCGATCAATAGCGAAGGCCTGGGCGGTGGGCACGTCCCACGGTCGCGGCCGCGGAAGCGGCGTGTCGATTACGACGAGGTTGCACGTGATGCAAACGTGCATGGTGGCGGCCATCACTGCAGGGTGTCGTTCTCGCACATGGATTCGCCAGGATTTCGCGCGTCTACAGAGAGTGGTCAATTATGGTGTCCGCCGCTCGTTCGGAATGGACATACTTTCGATGCGGGAGCACCACATTTCGGATGCCGCCATGTACAAGGCCGCGCAATGGCGCACGGTGGAAGACACCATCACCCGCTTATCTCTCCAGTGGCTGGGACATGTTGCCCGCATGCCCGTGTGGCGGGTCCCGAAGCAGGTATTATTTGGCTGGTTGGACGCCAGACGTGGCGGGGAGGACCACAGCAGCCCTCACGCCCAGACCGTTTTCCTTCGGAAGGGCATTCGCAGGATTGAGATCCACGAGATCGATTGGTTCCGCCGGGCTCAAAATAGGAAGGGCTGGAAGCGCAAAGTGGATGCAGCTTTTCCAGCGGGCGTCTCCAGCGATGAGCACAACCGCGCCCTCAACAGATGGACGCCGGGTCGGCCCCTCCCGTCGCCGCCCGCCAGGGTCGGGGCCCCCGGGGTCCCTCCTCCGCTTCCTCCTCCCCCTCCCCCTTTTCCTCCCCCTCCCCCGGCCCCTCCCTCTCCCCCTCTGGCGGACGACGACGAGTACTGCTGCCCGGTGTGCCGACGGGTGTTCGACAAGGGCAACCAGCTGCAGTACCACTACGATGAGGCACACTCGGTGCGGGATCCCCACCTGGTCACGAGCATCTCCCACCAGTGTCCGGATTGCAAGGAATACCTGGGATGTGATGTTCGGAGGCACAAGCCTTCCTGTCCGGCCAGGCTGGAGCTCCGGGACGCCCTCCAGACACAGGACGGGGTATACCTGCCAGTTGTCATGGGACCGCACGCACCGGAGCCGGCTGCTTGGTGGGTAGCGACCGACGGGTCGGGCAAGGACGGGGAGGCGGGCTGGGGGGTAGTGATCTGGCGGGTTACGGATCCGAGCCTTCCAGGTATGGTCCCGGACTACGTGCTTCATGCCCCTGTTGTGAGTCGAGCGTGGGATCACCGATGGTTTGGAGCTAGGAGCCATACTAATAATACGGCGGAATTATCGGCTATCGGCGAACTCATGAAGTGGCTCTTGGATGAAGCACCAGACGGAGGCCACGTACCCGTGCACATTCGGTATGATTCGGAATACGCAGCGAACATAGCGCGGGGGTTATGGGAGGTGAAATCAAACGAGGAGCTTGCGGACGCCGTACAAGAGCTCACAGCGCGGGTATTGGAGAGACGCAGTCTAACTTGGGAACATGTGTATGGGCACACAGGCGCCCATGACAACGAGCTGGCAGACAGGGCGGCGGATCTAGGTAGGCGCGGGTATGCTTCTCGCCAATCGGCCCGGTGGATGGCGACCCCTCCTGAGGTGGCCGAGTTGCAATGGAACGAGGTGGATTATTGCAAGAAATGCGGCATAAAGGTGCTTAGCAAGGATCTGTACGGGCACATCACGAGGTGCACGGTAGCGGGTTATGCCATACCGGCCGGAATGGCGAAATGTCGTAAGTGCCTCACATATGTAAAAGAGGGGTGTCGCAAGGCACACGAATCCAAATGCAGGGGGAGTGACATTCTGAACCGGACATGCTCGAAGTGTGGCTTAGTCTACCCACCGCCTCCCCCAGGAATGCTGTGTCGCCCTTTAGGTAACCACGAGAAATGGTGTCGTGGGGATGCTGCAGCGAAAGCAAAGGCCCAGGCCGTCGCGGTCGCGGCGGCGGCGGCACCGGCGCCGCCCCCGCCCCCCGGGCCAGGTGCAGCCAAAGCGAAGGCGAAAACCAAGCCGAAACCGAAACCGCACGTGGGGGCCAAGGGAAAGGCGGGCCCGCCGGTCAAGGCCGCCCCGGCCAAGGCTGTTACGGCCAGGGTTGCAGGTAAGGCGCGCGGGGCGAACGCCCAGGCCAAGGCGGCGATTCGTCTCGCTGGTATTGCCCGGAGACGCCCGGCGGGAGCCGGATAATCAGATCTTGTTTCGTGTAGGAAATAGCGGTCTAGGGGGGTGGGAGGGCGGGTGGGGGGTGGCGGGCGGTCATAGGACCTTACCACAGTGTGCTTGCTATTTGGGCTTTCACAACCTGCAGCTGCCGGCAGCGCCCACGAGGCGATCTGTCACGAGATGATGCCGGGCACGTCCCGATGCATCGGGGGCGGCCAGGACAGGGCTTGCCCTGTTCATTGTTGTGCTAAAGTGAGTCACGAACTCACTTCCGGCCGCCCCCAGGCCCCACTGCAGGGGGGCAGGTGTATAGGTCCAATGGCCGCCGGCCGCCTCCTCGCCTTGCCCCCCCTTGCTGTCGCTCGGCTGCGTTTCTTCCCCCCTCGACTCCCTCGTGTTGTTGCCGGCGTGCGTTTGCTTGCCTTTTTCAGTCTTACTCCCTTTGACGTGACGTATACTGTTTCTTGTGCGCAGCTAGGAAAAAAAAAACAGGAGGAAGGCCCCCCCCCTCCCCCTCCCCTCCCCCCGCCCCCGCTCGAGCCATGATGTGTGCAGTCACGTGAATTGTTGCTCGCCGCCCCGACCAGCTGCTCAAGGCCCCCGCCCGGCGGAACCGGCTCTCGCCGGAAGGGTCATGACCGCCCTCCTCCTGCGGTGCCCCTGGTTCGGCGGCGCGGCCGTGGTCGTCGTCGTTGTCGTCGTCGTGGTCGTCGTCGTCGTCGTGGGTGTTGTCGTGGTCGTCGTCGTCGTCGTCTTCGTCGTGGTTGTCTGGGCGGCGGGGTCGGCCGGGGGCGGGCGCGGGCGGGGGTGGGTGCCCGTCCGGCGGCAGCCTCTCTCCCTGCCTGATCGCGTGTCGGTGAGGGGTGTGACAGAGAAATGGCAGCTGAGCGCCGCGCAGCCACGGAGCGCCGCATTGCGGCGTTGGAGGAGGGTCAGAGCCGTCACACCGAGCAGATCTTCCGCCTTCGGAACGAGGTCAGCCGAGTGCTGAAAAGCACGAGTGTGGTGCTAGAGGGATTCCCCTCGGTGGACTCGGTGTGGGAGGCGCACGGGAACCAGGGAGAGTACCGTGAGTTGCGCAACCTGACGCCGGAGGCTGTTGGACGGGACCTGGGGGCTCACCCGGGGCTGAGCTGGCCCTTGCCGGACCGAGCGTCGGACCAGCCCGGGTCCACCCAGCAGGCGGTTCGCTTCCTCTGCGAGGAATTGAGCAAGCCAGGGGTGCTTCAGAAGGTCATGGAGCAGTATCGGTGGGACTACGACCGCGGCACCAAGGTGCGGATTCCGAACGTGTTCAAACTGAAGGTTAAGTTCGGTGCCTCCTCGCTGGGCATGGAACAGATAATTGACGGCTTAGACCACCCGTTGCGCCGCGCTTCGGGTCTCTCCGTCGCCGGCCAGCCCACGCTTCAGGAAGGGGCCGCCCAGCCGCCGAGGCGGCTCCTCTACAACGAGAGGACCGAGGAAGAGCGCCAGTGGAAGGGCGGCGGCAAGGGGCAGGCCCAGGGGCAGGCCAAAGGCGCAAAGGGCGGCAAGGGCGGCAAGGGAACCCAGGGGGTGCTTCAGGGCCGAGGTGGCGGCGGCGGCAAAGGCAAGGGCAAGGGCAAGAAGGGGAAGAAAGGCAGGGCGGCCGCCAAGGCAGCTGCGGCACCTGGGGGGGCAGCCCCGGCGGCGGGCGCAGCCCCGGCGGCGGGCGTAGCGCCCGGGGCAGCGGGCGGAGCGGGCGCGGGCGGGGCGGGTGGAGCAGGCGGCGGGGCCGCCGCGGCCGGCAACGCCGGCGACGCGATGGCTGACTAAGGGGTCACCCCACAGGCCCGTCCCCGGATACAGGGCCCGACGGGGGCGGGTAGTCGAGCCATGGGCCGTGCATGGAGCCAGGAACTCGCAGGACAGATTGTGCTTTCTTGTTCTTGTTGTGCCCACCCTTGTGTGATCTGCACGGAGTCTCCTATTGTTAGGTGTGAGCGAGTGTGCGTGAGTGTGGGCATGGAAGGGCGGGTGGGTGGTGGGAGGACGGAGGAATGGTGGTGTTGTCCCATTCTGTGCACATCCCAATTGCGAGGACGGGAGAGCCCTCTGGAAGGGTCCTCTGGGCCAGTAGTGGCGGTGCTGGACCCTCGACTGCTCTCCCCCCGCTCTGCCACCCAGTCCGCAGGGGCACCCCCCTTCCAATCACCATTGGGCTTCCCGACTCTGTCCAGGTTCCGCCCCGATCCCCCTGCCCTTTTCCCCTCTGCCCTTCTCCCTTCCCCCCCCTCCCCCTCTTTCCCCCCCCTCCCTCCCTCCCTTTCTTCCCCCCTCTTCTCTCTCCCCTCTCCCTGCCCCTCTTCTCCGCCCCCCTCCCTCCCCCCTTCCTCCGAGCCCAGGTGCTTTCCGGACGGCGCCCTATCCTCGCCTTCCGTCGTCGTCCTCTCCTCCCACCCCCCATCAGGATTTTTTAAAGGTCGACCGGCCGTCCCTGGGCCACATCGTGGCCGCGCTCAGGGACACGGTGACGGTGACGGTGACGGAGGCAGGCAACAACTCCCCTGCGCGGGAACCCGCACTGTCGCCGACCCCTCCGCCCCCCCCCCGCGGTGCCGGGGGCACCCGCTGCCTCGACGAGCCAGGCTCGGAAGCGGCGGAGCGGCCAGTCCGCGAACTGCGGCAGGAAGTCGCCCGCGCGGGCGCCGGGCGTGAGGACCCACGCCGAGATCAGCGCGGCCCACAGCTCGGGCCCGTCGTCGGCCGCTTCGGCTGCCGCGCCGACGGCCGCAGCAGCGGTTGCCGCGGTCACCTCCCCCGCAGGCTGCGCGGCGCCCCCCCTCGCCGACGAGCTGCGCTCCAGGCGACTCACGAGCGGGGGGCGCCAAAGCCAGCACCCCAGCAGCAGCGTCGCCAGGCACGGCGGCGTGTGCACCAGCCGAGGGCGCAGGGCGAGACACGGGAGTGTCCGCCCAGGCGTCGTCCTCAAGGCTGCTGCCGCCGTCGTCGCCGTCCATGCCGCTGCCGTCGCGGCCGAGGTCGGGCGCGGTGGGCCCCACCTGCACGCCAGCGCCGCGGCGCCTGCGAGCCCGCCGCCGACGCCGCCGAGGCCGAGGGCGCGCAGGCGAAGCGGCGTCCGCGGGAGCAGCAGGTGGCCCGTCCGCTCGCCCCTCGGCGCGGGCAGTCCGAGACCGAGACTCGGCCTCGAGCAAGCACTGCCGCCGCTGTGCGGCAAAGGCCCTCCGTGGCTCGAAGCAGCCGAGCGGCCGCCGAGCCACGGGCCGGGCCCGCCGCGGCGTGCACCGCCAGCGAGGCCCCGCGGGCCGCCGCGAGCGCAGCGCGAGCATCGGGCGCCGCCGACGTCGGAGGCCTGCGGCGAGCCGCCCGACAGCGGCCCTGCGGCGGCGGGCTCGACGCGGCAGCGGCTCCTCCTCCTCTCTCCTCTCTTCCTCGTCGTCGTCGTCCTCCACTTCCTCCCTTGCCATCCCTCATACTCGTCCTCTTGCTTCTCACCCTCGCCCTTCCTCCATCTCCTCCCCATTTACTCCTCCCTCCTCCCTCCTCGTCCTTCTCCCCCCGCTTCCTCATCCTGCTTCCTCCTCCTCCACCTCCTCCTCTTCCTTCCCCCCTTCTCGTCCCTCTCCTCTCTCATCCTTCTCCTGTGTCTCCTCCCCCTCCTCCCGTTGCTGCGCTCGCCCAATTACAAGCTCCCGGAGTGCCGGCGTAAATGTGTGAGGTCCTTGGGGTCCGCCACCGTGGCCACTGCGCCCAAGTTATATTAGCTCCCGTGCCCAACAATGACTGAGCCATATGGTACTGTCAGGGCTCCGACGGGGGACTGACTTCATTCCAGTCATTTCCCGAACTGCTATTCCATGCTCGAGGTTTGGTCCTGTGGCAATCGACGGAAACGGGGACGCGCGCGAGCGCCGTCCGTTTGCGAGTTAGGCACGCATTCCAACCCCAAGGCCAGGTGTGCCACAATTGTGCATTATGTTGCGGGAGGGAGGGTGGGAATAGGCAGGGCCCTCTGACGCGCTCGACCTGGCTGACCTGACTCCTACTCCCAATCTCTCCTGCCTCCTCTTTCCTCCCTCCTCCCTCCTCTCCATCTCCATCTCCTCCTCCTCCTCCTCCTCCTCCTCCTCCTCCTCCTCCCCCTCCTCCTCCTCCTCCTCCTCCTCCTCCTCCTCCTCCTCCTGATCGAAGCCTGAAAACGAAATTATTGAACGTCTTCGGACCCCTTTAGGCCTCTGGTGGACCCCCCGGAAGTAGCTCCCGAGGGCACCGGGGATCGGCGTTCCCCTGCTCGAACTTTGAGGGTCGAGGGCCCGCTTCCAGGGACATAGGAACCTCACCCGTCCTCTCCACCCCTCCCTCCCCTTCTCCCCATCCACTCTCTTCCCCTCCCTCATCCCTTCCTCCCCTCCCTCCCCTCCTCCCCTCCCTTCTCCCTCCTCCTCTCTCCTGCCGCCCCCTCCTAGCCGACGGCTGTCCGAACTTGGCACCTGTCCGGAGGCCGGCGGAGCGCACGGCGTGGGCAGCGAGGCAAATCCAAGGAGAACAGCTACTCCGCAACCAGGCGCTATGGAGTCCTGCGCAGCCTTGCGCAGTGGAGCGGCCCGACTTCCGTGCCTAAACCTCACGCCTTGGCCTTGGCGCTGATCGGCCCCTGGGTGAGGTACATGAAGCAGCCGCTGGCCACTATCGCCGCCGATACGCAAGAAACTGGGGTTGCTGGGATGTGGGTGACGGCGGGTGCGGCAATGACCACCACGGGGCCACGGAGACACGTGGCGATGGACTTCATTACAGAGTCGGCGTACTTCAGAAGCCGCGAGATCAGCAGCCCGACGATAGACTGGAGGCCAACAGTCAGCCACGTGCTGCTGGAGAACCCAGCGACCAGAGAGCTGGAATACGCGTGCGGGTCGGTGACCAAAAGGATCATTGCCGTAAACAGCGTGCAGAATGCGTACAGGAGAATGTTCTGCACGTTTATGTCGAGGCCACTGTTTCGCTTTAACGCGTACTCGTTCGCAACACTCCCGACTGCGTTGCAGAGCGTCATTGCCACGACCCACATGAAGCGCCAGGAGAAAGTACCAGAGACAAATGTCGAGAAGAGTTTATTAAACACCAGCCCAATGAAGACCACGATTATGCCCACGAGGCGAGTGTTCCCCAGTGGCACTCTGAAGACACACCGCCACACACATGCAGTCCAGATGATTACGGTGTCGCGGAAGATCCCAAAGTCACCCATGTTGTTCTGCTGTATGGCATGATATACCAGAATGTTGTTCACCGAATAAATGCATGCGGGCATGGCCATACACCAAATGTCCGAGAACGAGACCTCAGCGGGACCAACCCGGGCTTCGCCCCCCCACATCGACACCGCGTACACTGCTGCAGACAGGCAGAGCTTGACCGCCTCAGTCACGAGCACCGCGCACGTCGGGTTGAACGCGTAGCCTGGCTTCTTCTGCACCGCGATCGACAGATCGATGGCAACGGAGAACAGGACGTAGACCGCGCAGACGACGAACGGCACGGCGGCCCCCGGCACGAGGTGGCCGAGCCTCGACCCCACCAGGAAGGCGCCCAGCCCCACGGCCAGGGTCACGAAGAGGGTGCCGATGGCCCGAAGGAGGGCACATCGTGGAGTCCACGGCGGCTCTCGCCCGCCCCCGCACGGCACGGCGGCCCCAGCTCCGCTGGAACTCTGCAGGGGCCCCGGGACACACCACCGAACAGACACGAATCCCAGGATCCCCGACATGTTCCCAGGCTTCTGTGCATTGTCGTCTTCCCCCCCCCCCCCCACGTTCAGATGTTCCCATCTTTTCCTGGGAGCCGACGAAGAATGGTGTCTGTGTGTTTTTCCCAACCATCCTGTGGTGTTGGGTCCTCGTTTTGAAGAGACGGTGCCCCGCGTCTCCTCTCCTTCCTTCCTTGCTCCTCCTCCGCCTCCTCCCTCCTCCCTCCTCCCACCCCTCACACGTTTCGTGGCCCCATGCTCCACCGAAGGCCCCAGTGGCCGCGTCCACATGGCGGCGCCGCACCCATTTCGGCACACCACTCACACGTTTCGTGGCCCCATAGGGAGCTCCACCGAAGGCCCCAGTGGCTGCGTTGGCATGGCGGCGCCGCACCCATTTCGGCACACCCCTCACACGTTTCGTGGCCCCATATGGAGCTCCACCGAAGGCCCCAGTGGCTGCGTTGGCATGGCGGCGCCGCACCCATTTCGGCACACCCCTCACACGCTTCGTGGCCCCATATGGAGCTCCACCGAAGGCCCCAGTGGCTGCGTTCGCATGGCGGCGCCGCACCCATTTCGGCACACCCCTCACACGTTTCGTGGCCCCATATGGAGCTCCACCGAAGGCCCAGTGGCTGCGTTGGCGCTTACCCATTTCGGCACACCCCTCACACGTTTCGTGGCCCATAGGGAGCTCCACCGAAGGCCCCAGTGGCTGCGTTCGCATGGCGGCGCGCACCCATTTCGGCACACCCCTCACACGTTTCGTGGCCCCATAGGGAGCTCCACCGAAGGCCCCAGTGGCTGCGTTGGCATGGCGGCGCCGCACCCATTTCGGCACACCCCTCACACGTTTCGTGGCCCCATAGGGAGCTCCACCGAAGGCCCCAGTGGCTGCGTTCGCATGGCGCGCACCACCCATTTCGGCACACCCCTCACACGTTTCGTGGCCCCATAGGGAGCTCCACCGAAGGCCCCAGTGCTACCGCCCTCATGCGTCCCGTACGCCCAGGACAGCGTTTCGTGGCACGCCTTTCGTGGCCCCATAGGGAGCCCCACCGGAAGCGGCACCCACAAAGCGTTATTCACAATTGCATATGGTTGGGTCCTTCGCCAGGATAATTGTCCCCTCCAGAAGCTCGGTCCCCTGAACCCTCCGCGTGGTCCGTCCTGCCCCGTCTGCCAGCGCGGGCACAGCCGCGGCGGCGAGACACCTCCGGCGAGGCCCAGAGGAGGAGACGACAGCGAAGACAGAGCGGGGAGGGCCGCCGGGGTGGCCTCCACTGGCCCTCCTCCGCGATGGGCGCCAGGCCCCGCGCACCCGGGGCTCCTTCCACCCTCGCGGCCGCGGGCGGCCCGGAGGCCCCGCCCAGCCTTCCCAGCGCCGCGTCGGACAGGCTGGGGGCCTGCTCGGCGGTCGCCGGCCAATCGGCCGCAGCGCCCAGCCCGGCATCGCGAGGCGCCTCGCGACGCGCTGGGCGCTCCAGGAAGGACACTCAGAAAACATCTATACACCACCCACCGAGTCAGCGCCCCTTTGACGGGGACTCCACTAACGGGTACGTTGGCCAGTGACCCAGCGAACCCAACCCTCCCAGACTTGGGCAACGCTGCAATGCCAGAAAGAGGCCCTGAAGTGGCAACTTTCGCCAACTCTCCAAAGTACCCGCTAGTGAGTACCCGTTACGGTGCCGCTGACCGTGCCTGGCCAGCGCCATCCCGGGCCCTGGCATGGTGCATGCGCCCTCCTGGCCTGGTCGGAGGGTCTACTCACCATCGCAACTAGTGCCCAGGCTGGCCCCGGCCAGGCTTGCTGGGTCGTATGTAGATGCCTCCCTCATGTGGGAAGGAGGCCAGGGGGGAGGTTATGCTGCATCCTCGGGGGACTCTGTCTGTCCCACCGCATCGCTGATCGCGTCGGATCCACGTCGAGCGCAAGTCGAATCAAAATCGAACTGTCGAATCCGCATTTGATAGCGTGTGGGATGCAAGGAACACACCGCGCTTCCAGAAAAGACAGCGTCCGCCAATCGTGCGGCGTACGGCGTAAGGGCAGGGCGGGAGCACAGAGTCGCAAGCTCGAGGCCCGTGGCTCGAGGGCCGAACTTTTGTTGGGCGCTCTGTGGCCCTCTTCGGGCCTCGGGGTCTCCGCGGAGGCCTGCGGAGGCCTCCGGGGACCTTGAGGGGCCTCCTCCATCTGTCGAACTCGTTCTGTCCTTTCGTCCTGCTCCTGCCTTGGACATGATTTTGGCGGAGGCCTCCAGGGACTTTGGGAGACCTTCTCAATCTGTCGAACTCGTTCTGTCCTTTCGTTCTGCTCCTGTCTGGACATGATTTTGGCGGAGGCCTCCAGGGACTTTGGGAGACCTCCTCAATCTGTCGAACTCGTTCTGCCTTGTCCCTTCGCCCCTGTCCTGGAGATGGTGTGTGGGGGCTTGGGCCCCCGAGCCCTCCCGGCCCCCGACGGGGCCACCCTCGACCGTCAGGCGCTCGCCCGGCAGCAGGGGCTCGTGGCCCCCTCCTTCCGATCCCTCGCCGGCGTGGCGGGCGCTCTTCGGCCACCCGCCGGCCCGCGCAGCCCGTCTCGCCCGGCAGCAGGGGCTTTGTGACCCCTCCTTCGCGGACAGCCGATCCTACCCGATCCTCGCCGGCGTGGCAAGCAGCCTTCGGCCACCCGCCGGGCCGCGCAGCCCGTGCCAGGGGTGGGAACTCATGGAGGAAGGCAGTCATCGAGCCAGCATGGATACCGCGGGTTGCCAGGGAGTCGTGGCAGAGGGGGTCCGGGGTCTCGCCAGGATCCGAGCACATAACAAACTTACCTGTTTAGGGGTTTCCTGGAATCCTTCCACCCAAGGGGCTGGGATTGGCGCTCCCGACAATGCACACCCAAGGCCTTGCCCACCAAACAACACTCCTCATCCAACACTCCCTTCGCATTCACAAATGTAGACGCTTCCAGGCGGGAATATGTGACCACATGATCCCATTCGGTGAGGATCATCACGTCGCGACAAGAACACTGCTGGAGCCTTCGGCCCTGCCTTGCTGCGGCATCTTCCGACTTCTGTCTATCCGCGAGAGCCCCCAGGACCGAAGCACTGTCGAGAAGGCCCGGCGTGGCATTGTGTCGCAACGCCCTTGTGCCCTCCCCTGGCGCGCTTCGCGCGCCTGGTGGGGTGGGTCGGGCGCCGATGCGAGAAGTCCGAGCGGACCTCTGGAAGATTACGACCAGATAATGTGTTGCAATCCGACCCGTTTCCCCGTGATCACATGACGAGGATCTATCCATCACCACCGCAGTGGGAATGACTGTTTCCCATGGTCTCAGGAAGCAGTGAATCAGACAAATGCTTTTCGCATTGTGCTCTCTGGGGCCCAGGGGAATGAATACCTGGTGCTATCAAGCTTCCGAAATAAAAATAATTGAAAGCCGGCTCCAGAAGCGGTGGTAATGGATCAAACCTGGCCTCGAATCCTTTCCCTCCCTCTCCCTCTCCCCCGCCACCCGACGTCGGAAGCTTGCTATCAACGTAGACCCTGCGGACACCTTGGACCCCTTCCCTGGGACCCGATTTTCATCTGGAGTCGTTTTTGTTGACGACCCTGGGGCATGGAAAGGCCCCCGCAGAACACGACAAATGTCAAAACTCGTCCGTGGTTTTCGTCGCGACGCGAGGCGGTCTGGGTCCCCCCCTTCTTGGAAACAGTCTTCCAAAGCGGCCGTGCTGAGCAACTCCCAGCCTCGGATCACGCTTCCTCACCGAGGAAGGCAAGGGATACCGGAAGGGGACCGGGAGGTGATGAGGTGGAGGTACAGAAGGAGAGGGATGGGCGGAGGATGATGATGATGATGATGAGGAGGAGGAAGAGGAGGAGGAGGAGGAGGCACACGCTATTCTGCAGCATGGCCCGAAGAGTATGGGAAGAGTACGAGGGGAGGAGGAGGACGAGGAAGAGGATAGGGGGAGAAGCAGAAGGAAGAGGAGGAGGAGGAAGAGAAGGACGAGGAGGAGGAGGAGGAGGAGGACGAGTAGGAGGAGCAGGAACACACATAACAAGAGGATGAAACAAAACTGGAGGGATGGAGAGAGGACGAGAGGGATGAGATGGACGAGAACGACCAGATGGCAGAGGAGGATGAGGAGAAGGGAGGAGGAGGGAGGACGCATGTACCTCCCCTTCCCTCCCTCCCTTCTCCCTTCTCCCTTCTCCTCCTCCTCCTCCTCCTCCTCCTGCTCCTCCGGCGCTCCTTTCGGGCACCCGCGAAGCGCTCTCGGCGAGGCGCGGCTGCTGGCAAATATCGCAAGGCGAGAAGACCCCTCCGCCCACCCGCTGCGCGCCTGCCGCCGCCGCCGCCGCCGCCGCCGCCGTCGCAGCCATCGTCGTCGTCGTCGTCGTCGTCGTCGTCGTCGTCGTCGTCGTCGTCCCAGTCGCCTCCGAGCCCGCGACCAGCACGTCGCCCTGCCACGCGCCCGCCGGGGCGCTGGCCAGGAGCGTCAGCGCCGAGGCCGAGGGGGCGGGCAGCAGCAGCAGAGCTGGCAAGAGCCCGCGCGCGAGGCTACTCCTCCAGGGAGTGGAGGAACGGGGGTCCTCTTCGTCCTCCGCCTCCTCGTCCTCCTCCTCCCTCCTCCCTCCCTCCTCCTCTCCTCCCTCCTCCCTCCTCCCCTCCTCCCTCCTCCCTCCTCCTCCTCCTCCTCCTCTCCTCCTCCTCCTCCTCCTCCTCCTCCTCCTCCTCTTTCTCCTCCTCCTCCCCCTCCTCCTCCTTACTCTCCTCCCTCTTCTCCCCTTCCTCCTTCCGCTCCTCTTCTCATCTTCCTCCTCCTCCTCCTCCTCCTCCTCCTCCTCCTCATTCTGCTCCCCCCCTCACCAGGAGGAAAAGAAGTCCAGCGAAGAACCCAACCATATGTAAGTGTGAATACCGCAGTCGTGGGTATCGTCTTCCGTGGAGCTCCCCCTGGGGCCACGAAACGCTGTACTGGGCAATCGATCTGCATGCGAGTTGCGCCACTGGGACCTTCGGTGGAATTCCCTTTGGGGCCACGAAGCGCTGTACTGGGTGGGGGGGACGCATGCGGACTGCGCCACTGGGACCTTCGGTGGAGCTCCTTCGGGTGGTGGGGGCGCATGCGAACTGCGCCACTGGAACATTCGGTGGAGCTCCCTCCGGGGCCACAAAACGCTGTACTGGGCGGGGGGACGCATGCGGACTGTGCCACTGGGCCCTTCGGTGGAGCTCCCCTTCTGGGGCCACGAAACGCTGTACTGGGCGAAGGGGACGCATGCGGACTGCGCCACTGGAATTTCGGTAGCGCTCCCTTGTGAGCTACGAAACGCTGTGCTGGGTGGCGGGAAGCATGCGTACTGCGCCTCTGGGACCTTCGGTGGAGCTCCCTCTAAGGCCACGAGACGTCGCAATGTGTGGGGGTGGACGCATGCGGACTGCGCCACTGGGACCTTCGGTGGAGCTCCCTCAGTGGCCACGAACCGTTGTACTAAGCGCTGTACTGGGCGGGGGGGGCGCATGCGACATGCGCCACTGGGACCTTCAGTTGAGCTCCCTCTGGGGCCACGAAGGGCTGTGCTGGGCGTGGAAAAGCATGCGGATTGCGCCACTGGGCCCGTCGGTGGAGCTCCCCCTGGGGCCACGAAGCGCTGTACTGGGCGGGGGGACGCATGCGGACTGCGCCACTGGGACCTTCGGTGGAGCTCCGCCTGTGGCCACGAAGCGCTGTACTGGGCGGGGGGACGCCTGCGGACTGCGCGCTCCCTTGTGAGCTACGAAACGCTGTGCTGGGTGGCGGGAAGCATGCGTACTGCGCCCCTGGGACCTTCGGTGGAGCTCCCTCTGGGGCCACGAAACGCTGTAATGCGTGGGAGAGACGCATGCGGATTGCGCCACTGCTCCCTCTGGGGCCGCGAAACGCTGCGGGACGCATGCGGACTGCGCCACTGGGACCTTCGGTGGAGCTCCCTCGGGGGCCACGGACTGCTGTACTGGGTGGGGGGGACGCCTGCGGATTGCGCCACTGGGACCTTCGGTGGAGCTCCCTCTGGGGCCACGAAGGGCTGTACTGTGTTGGGGGGAACGCATGCGGATTGCGCCACTGGGCCCTTCGGTGGGGATCCTTCAGTGGCCACGAGCCGTTGTACTGAGCGGGGGGGACGCATGCGGACTGCGCCATTGGGACCTTCGGCGGAGCTCCCCATGGGGCCCTTCGGTGGAGCTCCCTCTGGGGCCACGAAACGCTGCAATGGGTGCGAAAGACGCACGCGAACTGCGGAGGATGGAGGAGGGAGAGGAGGAGGGGAGGAGGGGAGGAGGAGGAGAGGAGAGGAAAGGCGAGGAGAGGAGGAGGAACGCAGGGCGCTGTCTCTTCAAAACGAAGACCCAGCACA
This sequence comes from Prorocentrum cordatum, assembly GCA_963575745.1. NCBI lineage: Eukaryota > Dinophyceae > Prorocentrales > Prorocentraceae > Prorocentrum > Prorocentrum cordatum. Next base: position 411,857 of record CAUYUJ010002014.1, read on the forward strand.
TGAGGATGGTTGGAAAAAAAGGAAGTCAGCATGACGGCAACGGGTCCTGCAGGAGAAGGGCCCTCCTATACCTGCGGCGTGGCGCACCACCAAAAACGACGAGGCGTTCGCTGCTTTCGGCCTCCGGGGGGGCCCTCGCCAAACTTTGGGGCCGTCAGACAATGGCCAGGGACGGCCTCGGAGAAGGGATCTGGCTTGTTCATGAAACCCGTACCGAACAATAATCAACACATCGGACCCCTGGGGGAGCTAAGGATCCTGGAGGCTCGTTCGCCGTTCTCACCCGCTTTCCTCCGCCTCCGACCCGTCGGAGGCATCCGTGGTCTCTTTGAGGCCTGTCGTTGCCGCAGGCGGGCGCAGCCCGAATAAGTGGCCAGGATCGGTATCAGTAGCGAGGGCAAGGACATGCCCACCTTTTTTTTACCATGTCAATATAACCACGATCACGGAACTTATAAAACATGTGTTCGCCACTTATATATGCAAGGTGCCATCTTACCAGTTACTCGCCAGTCTACGGTTATTGGTGCAAGGCGTAAATGGACTAGAACGATCGTAACCTCGAGATACCCATCCATGAATCGATACATCAACACCTCGCACATAAGCTACGAGTACACAACGAGCGCGTCCGATCCTCTATAGCACACGTTATATACGAGTTGCAACGCAGGTATACAATGCTACCAGCGCGCGCTGAGGGAAGAACTTCACACGTCAAACAAACATGGCAGGTCCGCACACGCACGCGCCTGGACAAGTCAGAGGGTCGGCGGACCTTCCTGCGAATAGTCTCGTAGCGACGTAACTCGATGTCTGAACCCATGGCGCGACGCGCGATGAAAGTAAGCGTTCAAGGTATCTTCAAGACACCCTGAACCGCGCATTCAAAAAGCCGGCAGCAAGGAACAAAAAGCTACGCGCAAAGATAAATGAGAGCCCAGGCGGGGTCAGCTGGATTTCGCTTTTGATTATGTTCGAATAACACTTGAGGTGGAGTATTTTTCGCCTGGGCCTCCTCAGTGTCTTGGAAAGACGCACGCGTCCAGCCACACTGAGCATCGCTTATCATACCCCTATCCCCAACGGCGTGGCCTGGGCCCACTGGCCGATTTACCCTTTATCATGGGGATGTGGGCCGTTTCCTTGTGTCTTCGAGGGGTATATCCCCCCCTGGGGTGCTGAGATGGTGGGGGTCTGGATGGGGATGGGGCTGGGGATGGGGGTCGGTCAAACGCTGCAAAACGACTCAGGGCGAAAAGCTGGCCCTAGGAAAGTGGTCCAGACCTCCAGGGGCCACGCATCGAAATACTTGGAACAGCCGGATGTTTGGGTTTCCGTTTGGACCAAACCTTTTGGGTCTCAACTCTGGGATATACGATGGGAGGGCGTCCATACTCGACGGGGGTGCGTCCGAGTAGCCCCCCTGTAAGTGTATATCCGACTGTCCCCTCTTTTCTGAACGACCTGATTTCTCCGCTGGGGCCCGCTTTTGGGAGGCATCTACTAGGAGATCTTCGTAAGACCGGCTACCATCTATTAGGCCCGATGAAGGCAGCATCCAGCAGGATCAGCCTAGATTGAGTCTGGGATTGGGCCAAATTCTGATCAAGCGGGATTGTGTCAGATTGAGCCAATGTTCGCCAACGGATATACCAACGCCGATGCTGAACCAAGCCTTCCGGGAGTGGCGTGCTTGCCGATTCCCTCTTGCCAGCTCCTCGCGCGACAGGGCGCCACCATGTGGAGGTTCGGTCCACCAGCGAAGGAGCCGCGGTGATATGGAAGCAGAATTGAATGGACTGCGCTCTGCGAGGCCGCAGGGCGCCGGGAGCCAACGTGGCTGACGAAGGTGAACAGAAGCGGGGCTGCGGAAGGAGGTTGGGAAGGGAACGAACCTCACACGAGGAAGGGAGCAGGAGGAGGAGGAAGAGGAGGAGGAGGAGGAGGAGGAGAGCAGGAGGAGGAGCTAGGAGGGAGGAGGAGGAAGGAAGGGACGGAGGTTGAGGTTAGGCCCCCCCGAACAAGGGCTTTGATAAACCAAGACGTTGGTGCGCCCGAGAAACCTGCAGCCGTGAGTCGAGACATTCTCCGTTCTGCGTTCTCCCCAGCTCGACTCGTCAAAATACTGGTCAGCAATGCCCTGGCTGACGGGGCCTGAATATATGAATGCTGACTGGCTGGCATGAATGCGGCATGGCATGTCTGACTGGCGGCATGAATGCTGACTTAACGGCTGTCTGGCTGGCATGAATGCGGAATGCTCAGCTGACTGAACGACGTGACTCTGGCCCTGCAAACACCACCATGATATGGTCGAGGTTCCGATGCCTTTTCTAGGCCACGTGATTCACAAACGAAGTGCATTATCCACAGGGCCGTAAGGTCTTGGGAGGTACGGGTGGTCATGGGATTAGAGCTGAAATTCGACCCCGAATGCCCCCTTGCGATCGCACGACCCCAGCAGGCTCTGATGAATGCCGTGGAAGGGCGGGGGAGGCGGGGGGGGGTAATTGATCTGGCTATCCATACTCCCTGACCTGACTTGCCAGGAATGCGTGTTTTTTTTGCAACGGCCAGCGCATGTATGCAATACGTTCGGAGTACCTCTGGAGGTGACCGCGCCAAAGGAGGGTCTGGCTGTGTACTCCAGACCCCAAGACACTGCAGGCGGGGAGTGCGTGAGAACCCTCCAGGCTGCGAGCTAGACGCGAGTCGGCCGCATGTTCGGGTTACCTCGTGAACCTCCGCATCCACGCCCTGATGGCGTACTGTTGTACGTGCCCTGCCCAGCCCGCGGGATCCTTTCCGAACTCGCGCAGCATTCGTATCACACTAGATGTCGAATGTCCGAAACAGAAAACGTTGTCACACGATGTGGCTAATGATGGCAACGAGACGTTGCCCAGGAGGTAAGTCGGATGACGATGATATCGAGGGAAGATTGCAGGTGTGAGGGGCGAGGATGGGGAGACGCACGATCAGGATGACTGACCACATCCAAAAGATGAAGGCGGCCACCGCCTGCCCGTCTGCTCCTACTTTGCCCTGTTCACTCCCGCGCGGACGCTGACACCAGGGCTCGGGCCCGCTCCGCTTGAACTTCGCCCGCCAGTCGGCGTGGCTGCCTGGCTTCGCCCCGCCGTCGAGCCGCGCCCGCTTTTCCACCTCGCTCGCCGCACACGAGTCGCGTCCCGCGAGGTCTTTCTGGCGGAGCCCGAGCAGGCGAACACACACTGCCTTCCCGCAACCTTGTGAACGCGTTTGCAAGTCTCACCCGCTGGGACTCCGAGCCCCCAAGGACGGCCCAGGAGGCCTCCGAGGCAGCTTGGAGACGGCCCCCGAGGCCCCGAAGTGGGCCCCGGGTCGGCCCGTCAGACAGTCCCGCAAGGAAGGCACCTACGAAAGGGCAGCGGGTGCCCGCCAGTGAGCCAGTAGAGGATGGCCTGGCCGCTCGGAGGCGGAAGTCGGGCCGAAGCCGTAATCAGAGAGACGGGAACGGGCGCCGGAGGCGTGGGAACGGGAGCTCGACTCGGCAAGGCGGGGCCCAGAGCCGGCCTCACCCGAGGGGACCCCCACAAGACAAGACAGCCCGAAGAGACCAGAGGGGCCCAGACTGGACAAGACTTCTGGGCCTGCTTTCCGCCACCACCACCATAAGTTGGAGGGGAGGGGGCCCTCCTCCTGCTCCCCCTCCTCTTCGTCCTCCTCATCCTCTTCCTCCTTCCCCCCTCCAACTTATGGTGGTGGCGTGGACAACAGGCCCATCAAAGACAGCCCGAGGGGACCCCAGGGACCCCGAAGATCGCCCTCCCAAGGACGGTGCCCCCGCGGCCCTGCAGCGCGCGGCCGCGCGCCCCGCCAACGCGCGCCCCGCGGGCCGGGCCGCCGCCTCGGCGCCGCCGCCCGAGCCCTGTCGCGCAGCCTCGTCTGAAGCGACTTCGTTCCTTTGGACGCCCAAAATGGGCACGGAAAAGATTGTACAATGCCCAACAAAAAATGTTGTCCCAACAGCGGCCGCTGTTGGGCAGGCGGCCTTCTGTCTCGAATTGACGCTAGCCGCAGGGGCGTGGGCAGCGAGTCCTGTTCACAGTGAACAAGAACTGCTGTTGGGCATTGTACCCATTGTTTCCGTACCCATTTCGTTCGTGCCGAGTTCCTCCTCCCTCCTGCTCTGCACTGCTGCTGGCCGCTGCCGTCTGAGGCCCCCGAGCCGCTCAGAGCGCGAAATGAGACCGCGCCCTCCGCGAGCCCTGCCGGGCAGCTCCGCCGAGCTCTCGCGCAGGATGGCTTATGTTGAGACATCCTCTACCGGGAGGGTGTAATGACCGAACTTGTGCCCGAAAATCCGCCCGAGTGTGACCAAAACTGGCGCCCGTATTTGTCCGAAAAGCGCCAGACTGTGTGACCGCACTTCTTGCCTCGAACCCCAAGCGATTTTCAACATCAGCCACAATTCTGGTCACACAGGGCTTTCGGTCGCGATTTCGGCCACGCTTTCGAGAGCCGATATTTTTAGGTCACGCTTGGCGGCGCGAACATCTGCAGGTAAGTCCCGCGACTTCTAAGAAGCAGGGGTACCTCTTAGACGCCTTCCCCCCTCCCCCTGCCCCCCTCTGCGCGTGGCCGACACGTGCACGTCGTTCACTTCTAATCGTGCTCATTCCTAATTGTGTTCGTTTCTAACTGTTCCTGGCCCCCTAGTGGCCAGGAAGGGGCCCAGGACAGAACAATTAGAAATGAAAGGATCTTGGCCCCCAAAAAATCAAAGAACTTTCGAATACTCAGAACTGAACAATGTGTACCTCTTCGGCTGATATGGGCCGGGCGCCATGCGCCCTGGGCAGTCCGACCGCGCCCTGCAGCAGGGCTGTGCCCGAGGACACGCCGCGCGCGGCGGCGCGGGTCGGGCGGGCGGGCGAAGGCGAGGGCGCGTGCGCGCAGAGGTCAAGGGGCCTACTGAGGCACAAGTAGATAGACACAAACTCAGGATTCACCAACAACTGCTCCCCACATCCCAAATGGGATTTGTGTTGTCTCCGCACACACCCCGGGTAGGAAGCTCACCCCGCCCCTCCCGCTCCACCGATCATCACGCTCCTATCACTAGCATCATCGTCAGCATCATCATCATCATCATCATCAGCATCATCATCGTCATGATCATCATGATCATCATGATCATGATGATGATCATCATCATCATCATCATCATCATCATCATCAGCATCATCATCATCATCATCGTCATCACCATCATCGCCACCACCACCACCACCAACATCACCACTATTTTCGTAACCGCCATCGTCAGCAGTCCTCACATCCAAAGTGGGATGTTTGTGTTATCTGGGCACCCCGCGCAGAAACAGGATCATCATCATCATCACCACCACCATCATCATCATCATCATCATCAGCACCATCATCACCTTCATAAACAACGTCACCCTCATCATCATCATCATCATCAGCATCATCATCATCCTCATCATCATCATCACCAACATCATCATCATCATCAGCATCATCACCATCATCATCATACAGTCTATCTTCCCCCTCATAATCCTCTCCTTCACCATCGTCATTACCATCGTCATCATGCTCACCAACACCAACATCACCACTACCTCCATACCATCGCGCTTGTCGACAAACATCGTCTTTACCATCATCACTGAACACACTCACTCACTCACTCGCTCACTCACTCGCTCACTCGCACACTCATGTAGCATGAGACTCGAGCGGAAGCCTGGCCTGTCAACGAATCACGGGGACGTCTGGAGCGGAAGCTCCTCCCTACGGGGTCCCCACCTCCATGGTCGAATCCGAGGCGGCCATCGGAAAACCCTGTAAGAAACTAACGTTTGGTGACACCTGGGAGCCTGAATCCAGAGGATGTCTCGTGCGGGAGCGTCGCCCTGAGCAAACTTGAAGGGTGCCACGGGCGTTCATTCGTTTGTGAATGAAGCACAGCGAAATCCCGAGCGGGAGCCCTTACCAATGGGGTCCCCACCTCTATGTTCGAATCCGGGGCGGTGATCCGAGAATCTTCTAAACACGCAGGTCTTGTTCCACCTGGGGGCCTGTACCCCAACTAAGTCTCGAGCGGGAGCCTCATTCCTGAGAAAGCTGAGAATGTCTGGGGCGCTCACTCGTCTGCGAACAGATCGCGAGGAAGTCTCGAGCGGGAGCCCAACCCTGTGGGGTCCCTACCTGGATGGTCGAATCCGAGGCGGCCACCGAGAAACAAAGTAAACACACAAGCTTGGTGACACCTTCGAGCCTGAATCCAGAGGACGTCTCGAGCGGGAGCCTCGCTCCTGAGCAAACTGAGGGGACGTCTCGGGCGCTCACTCGTCTGTGAGTGCATCGCGAGGAAGTCTCGAGCTGGAGCACCTCCCTACGCAGTCCCCACCTCCACGGTCGAATCCGAGACTATAATCGGAGAACCATGTAAAAACAAAGGTTGGTGACACCTCGGAGCCTGAACCCTCGGAACGTCTCGAGCGGGGGCCTCGTTCCCGAGCGAACTGAGAGGACGTCTTGGGCGCTGACTCGTCTGGGCCGGAATCACAAGAAAGCCTAGAGCGGGTGTCCCTCCTTTGGGGTTCACACCTCCATGTTCGAATCCAAGGCGGCCATCCGCAAACCATATTCCAAACAAGAAATAAACAACTGGAGGTTTGTGACACCTGGGAGCCTGAATCCCGGAGCAATCTCGAGCGGGAGCCTCGCTCCTGAGCAAACTGAGAAGATGCCTAGGGCGCTGGCCTGGAAGTGAATCGCGAGGAAGTCCCGAGCGGGAGCCCCTCCCGATGGGCCAACTTGCTTTATGTCATAAATCCGAGGCAACAGTTTGGATTCCCTGTAAAAGCTCATCTTTGGTGACATCTGGGAGCCTGAATCGTGGAAAAGTCTAGAGCGAGATCCTCGTTCCTCTGTCCAGCGTCCGTTGTAGTCCGAGGCGGTCATCCTAAATCAAGCTTCCAACCGTCGGCAAGGTCCAGCAGATACCAGATTTGAACAGAGCCTCCACAATTACAAGGACGCTGATAAGAGTTGCTTCCGGATCAATGTGAAGACTATCATGTGGTGTCCTACCGTCGGAGAAATCCGAGTTACTCGAGCCTACCTGTATCTCCCACGGGTACTGGACTTCCTTCTTCACCCTGTCTCTGCTCGTGCTAAGTCTTCGGCTCATGGAATGGGTGGCCAGGGCAAACGCCAATGAACTCCTGGGTGACCTCTGGGGGTGGTGAGTGCAGAATGGGCGGGTGGGACGGAGGCCCAGTTGCGATAATTCCACGGGAGCGCCTCGCAAGGAAGACGTTGGGTCCACGGTCGGGAACTTTTGCTCAGTGTGTCGCGGCGGCGCCCCCTGCGACACGCTAGTTCCTGTGAGCGGATAGCGTGTCGCTCCGCTTCGCGGGGCGGGAGGCTGGGAAAGGCTCGGGACGTCCATACCTGGGGACGGGGCGAGGTTAACGTATCGCGCCGAAGCGTGGTAAGCCAGAACCGGCGGAGCGACATGCTAATTAAGCCAAAGTTCCCGACCCTAGTCAATGGGAATCCAACCGCAGGCCACAACAAGCTAAGCCCAAGATCCCGACCCTAGAGAATGGGAATCCCGCCGCAGGCCAGCGCGTGCGGGGACGCTCGGAGGCCAGCTCCCCGTCGAGGAGAGCAATGTGCAGATCCGCTGTGGCGCGAGAGGCTGCCTCTGGCGATGATACTCGCGGGCGCACGTCGACCCAAGGCATCGCCCATGACCTCGGATCGACTCGGTTCCTCCTCCTCCGCCTCCTCCCCTATCCTCCTCTTCTTCCTCCTCCTCCTCCTCCTCCTCCTCCTCCTCCTCCTCTTCCTCCTCCTCCTCCTTCTCCTCCTCCTCCATCCGCCTCCTCCTCCTCCTCCTCCTCTTCCTCGTCCTCCTCCTCCTCCTCCTCCTCTTCCTTTCCTCCTCCTCCTCCTCCTTCTCCCTCCTCCTCCATCCGCCTCCTGCTCGTGCTCGTGCTCGTGTTCCTGCCTCTGCCTCCTGCTCCTACTCCTCCTCCTTCTCTCCTCCTCCTCCTCCTCCTCCTCCTCCTCCTCCTCCTCCACTCCTCCTCCTCCTCCTCCCGCCTCCTCCTCTCTCCTCTGCCTCCCTCCTCCTCCTCTCCGCCTCCTCCTCCTTCTCCTCCTCAGGCGAAGGCTGCGGACGGGTCTGTGCGAAGAACTGGGGCTCAATCCTCGGGAGCAGGTTAAATCCTCCGCCAAAGGTTCTGGAAGCCAGGAGGCCCAGCCGGTGTACCAGTGCAGCTCCTCACGCCAGCGCTTTAGGAAAACTTGAACCACGACAAGAACCACTATACGATGGAATCCTTTTGCCAGGGGTGGGCTGGCTCGTCTGGGGAAGGGGGTCGGCGGGTTGCGGGTCCTCCTCCTCCTCCTCCTCCTTTTCTTCCTCCTCCCCCTTCTCCTCTGGTCCTTCCTCTAATTACCTGTCGCCCCCCCCTTCTCCCCCTCCTTGGGGCTCCGCCCCTCCCCCCCCCCGCCCCTCCCCCCCGTCCTCCTTCTCCGTTCCTCCCTCTTCGTTTCCCCCCTCCTTGCTTCGCCTCCTCGGCACCCCGCCGCCCTCCCCATCCCCCCGAGCGCGCGGGGGAAGAGGGAGGCTGGGGCGTCCACGCGCGGCCTCCGCCGCAGCAGCGGGGGCCCACCTCCGCCGCCCCCCCTCTCTCTCTCGCTCTTCCCCCGCTCTCGGCCGCCGACCGCGGGCTTTTCAGCCGCGGGGCGGGGGGCGGGGCCCGCAAGGAGGGGCGGGCGCAGCCGCCGCCGCCGCCGTCGTCGCCGTCGTCGTCGTCGGCCGCGGCGGCGGCGGCGTCGTCGCGGTCGTCACTGCCGGGCGGGCCGCTGGCCGCGGGATGGGGGGGAAAGCCCACGGGGGGGGCGGGCGCAGCCGTCGTCTCGATGCGATCGCACGATTTCGAAGGAAATGCTGGAAGCATCGCGCGGCAACTTGCGAGCCGATTTGCCTCGGATCCAGGTGGGGTTCACGTCGGGTTTGCGTCGGAATGGCGCCGGATGTGCGTCGGATTCACGTCGGGCTTACGCGCGAACGTCGCCGCGCGGACGTCGACCATTTTTTGCGTGGCCGGCGTGTGGACTAGATCTCACTTCGGTGGTGACGAGCGTTCAGGCGCGTCGCGCCCCTTCGATGGACGTGGTGCGCCCTCTTGCGCGCGCCGCCTCAGTGGCAGAGCCCACTGCGGGCCGGCGTCGCCTGTGGCAGAGCCCACTGCGGCGCACGGAAAGGGGGCAGCGCTCGGGCATGGCACGCCTGAACGCACGGCCGCCGTCGAATCCAACGCGCGCAACACAGCGCGCCACGTGTGGGTGGGAAGGGCGACCGAAAAAGACAGCGGGCCTGCACGCTCCTGCATAATCCGCGGTCGCCTGCGCGGCGCCGCGGCGCGCAGCGGAGGCGCGCACGCGCGCGGACCTGCCCCGCGCGCGCGCCTGTCAATCGCGCCGCGCACGCTCGCTGGACGCGCGCCGCGCGCGCGGGGGCCTGCCGGCCGCGCGCCACTTCCCGCATGCCCCCCCGAAAGGCGCCCGCGAAGAAGCGAGCTTGTGCGCCCGCCGCAGTTCGATGGCGACGAGCGCCCAGGCGCGTCGCGCCCCGTCGATGGGCGCGGCGCGCCCCCTCGCGCGCGCCGCCCCAGTGACGGCGCCCGCTGCGGGGCGGCGCCGCCTCTGTGGCAGAGTCCACCGCGGCGCGCGGTGAGAGGGCAGCACGCGGGCACGTCGCCGACTGCCAACCCGAGTGCTGCCGCTGACGGCGCCAGACACCGAACCCATGCTGCGCGCGACGGCAGCTGCGCGCGGGCGCAGAATCATGGCCCGCTGACCGCCGAGGGCCGAGCTGGGAAACTGGGGGCGCGGATGCCAACGGCGCCGTCTGCATCGCAGCAGCGCGCTCGAGTTCCGGGCGGTCTGGGCGTTCTTTGAATGCCCTGGGCGACGAGGCGCCCGCCTTCAAGCTGTCGCCGAGGCGGCCGCCCGCCCTGCCGGCGGTCTCCGCGTGACCGCGCTGTAGACGCTCCGAGGTGAGCCCCTCTAGCTCAGGGGTGTCTGTGGTCCGCGCCGCTGGCCTCAGTTGGCGCGCCGCGACGGCCTGCGCTCGAATTAACTTCCCTATCCGCCATCCCGCGACGTAGGCCGACAAAAAGAGCCGCGCGCCCACCGGCGCGCTGCCCGCGGCGGCCACGGACGCGCGCGCTGGGCACGTCGACGGGCACTCCGTGCGCCAGCAGTCTCGCGTTACCGCGCACGGGCGCGGCGCGCCCCGGGCCCTTCGGACGGCAATCGAAAGGCAAAGGCGAAACAGATCACGCGCGGCGCGCGGAGCGTCGGGCCCGCCGCGCGAGACGGGAACCCAATTGGTCTCCGCGCGAAAAGTCACGCTGCGCGGGGCGTCAACGCAGGTCGCGATTCGAGATGGCCGCGCGGCTCCCCGACTTCCCGCGCCGAAGCAATCCGCATTCGGCCCGAGCACCTGCGCGCAGAGCGCGTCGCCAGCAATCGCGCTAGCACGTCGCCAGCAATCGCGCTAGCACGTCGCCCCCCGCACCTCGCAAGCCGCGCGCGGCGCGCGGACGCACTTGCAGAATGCGACGGCATGCCTGAAGGTGCACGACCGCGCCAGCAGACATTACGCATCTGGGTCCAGCTCGAAGCCCGCGCGGCGCAATCGGGCCTCGGCGACACAAGACCAGGACTTCTCCGCCGCCGTTGCCGCGCCCAGGGAGCGCCGGCGCGAGCCTGGCGGCGCGCGCGGGCGCCCCCGCTCGAGCCGCGACTGCGCGCCGTCGGTCACCGCCGCGACTCGCCCCCGCTGCCCCGAAGAATTCGCGTGCATTTTGCAGGACAGCAACGCTTTCGCACTCGGCTCCGCCACGAAGCTCCCCGCGCCGTCGCGCCTCTGGCTGCGCGCGGGCGGCGCGGGGGCGGGCGACGCTGACTCCGAGGAGCTGCTGTCGTCTGTTGTCGTCTGAGGACCCGTGGCTGCGGGCGCTCTGCGCGGCGCGCGGACGTTTGCAACTCCGCGCGGGCCCGCGGGCCCCAGACGGCGGCGGCCCCGCCGGGGCGGGGGCGCTTCCGAGTGGCCCAGCGGCGCGCGCAGGCCTCGCGCGCGCGTCGTTCGCAGCCTGCGCCAGGGGGGCGGGCGCCCAGAAGGCGCGCGAGCGCTCGCCCGCCCGGTCGCCGGCCCAGCCCCGGCAGTCTGGTGCCAAACGACAAGGCGCCCCTTGCCCTCGAAGAGCTTCATAGCTTTGCGCATAGCGGCTGCGCCAGACGAAGGAGGGCGACCATCGCCGTTAAGGCCCACGACAACGCCTGAGCTTCCTTCGCCCGAAAATGGCGCGCCGCGCGCCCCGCGAAACTCCCGCCGCGCGCGCGCGATGACCGACGATCGCGCGCAGCGCGCTGGCGCGACCGAGCGCCCGCAGCACGCGGCTTAGCCGCGATCGATGCGCCGAGCACGCAAACCTACGGGCGCCCCGCCGCCAGCGCGCAGAAAAATCTGCCTGCCAGCGCGACGTTGCGCGGAGACAAGGGGGCGCAGCTCCGCGCGCACTCGGGGGGGGGGGGAATATATATATGTATATATAAAACAAAAAAAAAACGCTGGCGAGCTGGGCTCGCAGACACTTGGGCGAAGCAAGACGGCGCGCGGCGCGCGCCGAGCTGCGCCGGGAGATTATACCCCTCGCGGCTTGGCAAGCCGGCGATGGTCACTTCGGTCGGCGCTCGCTCAATTATGACGCGCATGTCGCGTGCCCCGATCGCCGACCAGATTGCGTGAGCGAGAGCGCGATGCTCGGCTGCGGTCGCGCAGCAATTTGTCAGTATTGCTTCGGCGGTCGCGTTGTCGCTGAAGACTAACAGATCGCAGTCCCTCAGGAGGAATCCAAGGAGCAAGTGCCAAGAACCGCGGCCAAAACTTCGAGTCCAGAATTATTCGAATCGGCGCGCGGCGAAAAATGACTGCGCGCGACGGGCCGCGCGGCGCGCGCTGGCGCCCGGCGCGTCGGCGCCAGGCGCGCGCGGCTCACGATGTCGCAGGTTGTTTCCATGCCGCAGAAATGCCATCGACCATCACTCTGCCCCACCGCCGCAAGGCGCGGCGCGAACCACCGCGCGTCTGCGTGAGGACTGGCGCCTGCGCGTTGTCCTTGAACTTCCTTAATTTGACGACTCTTCTCGATGGCATGTCGCACCACCAGGAGAGCGAATCGCGCGCGTTGCCGCTCAGTCTGCCGTTGAACCCGCGCGCGCTGGGAGTGCGGGCGCGCCATGGCTCCCTCAACGCTCGTCAAGTGATGAGACGCCTCCCAAGAGTCCTGAGGGCGCCCCCGCGAGTTTGGAGGCGCCGCCTGCGAGACGGCGCGCGCGGCGTTTGCGCCCGTGCGCCGGCGAGACTGAGACCTGCCATCAATTCGATGCGTTGCATGGCCTCGGCGATTCAGCCCATCCATTTCCCGATTTGTCATCCGACGGCACCGCGCGCATCCCTGTCGGCGATAACTCGATGCGAAGCCCCAGGATGACTAGCGGATTTTCGCTTTCCTTCCCATGCTCGGCCAGCGCCGACGGGCCCAGAAGCGCCCGCACAAAGCAGACGTGACACTCAAAAGCGTGCGCCGCCTGCGCGCGCGGCGCGCGATGGCGCGGGCATGGCGCGCGCGCGCGGACTCCCGCCCCTGCCGCGCGTTCCTGCGTAGTCCGTGGTCATTTGCGTGGCGCCGCGGCGCGCGCTCGCCCCGCCGGGCCGCGCGCGCACCTGCCGCCCCCGCCTGCGCAGCGGAGGCGCGCGCGCGCGCGGACCTGCCCCGCGCGCGCGCCTGCCAATCGAGACGCGTGCACCTGCAGGGCGCGCGCCGCGCGTGCGCCTGCCGGCCGCGCGCTACTCCCCGATGCCCCCCCCCGGAGTGCGCCCGCCCGCGAACAAGCGTGTGCGCCCAGCACAATTAAGTAATGACGAGCGTCCAGGCGCGTCGCGCCCCGTCGATAGGCGTGACCCACATGCACCTGGACGCGCGCCGCATCAGCGTAGACAGCCCAGGAACCCAAAATGGACGTACGCGCCCAACCACGTGCACGAATGCAGCCCCCCAGTCCGCGAGGCCAGCCCCGCGTCACGAACGGTCGCGCAATGCGCACTTTGAAAACCAACGCGGGTTCCAAGTACGTGTACTCGGCTACAAGCAAGGGTGGCCATGGGCAAGAGTGACCTCTGGCGCGCGGCCTGCCAACGGCTTCGCGCGCTGCGACAATGGCGGGGCGCGTGCTGGGAACTACCCCCCACGCGCCCCCCGAAACCTGCGCGCCAAAGGTCACTCCTCCGAAAGGTCACTTGTGCTCCACTGTTGATGCATGCCGAGGCTGATTGACTGATTCTCCACCACCATACCACAGGGGAGGAGGAGGTGGATCATAAGGAAAAGAAGGAGGAGGAGGAGGAGGAGGAGGAGGAGGAGGAGGACCTCCCAATCCTTCCTTCTCCCCCGTCCGTCCTGTGATGGTGATGGTGGAACATTGGCCGAATTAGAAATAATTTTGCTCATCGGCATGAGGACCATGCGGGTGCCCGCCCGCCCGCCAACGTCTGCTGCCCCTCCCCAGCTTGCCTAGGTGGCAACATCCGAACCCTACACCACCGACCATCGATTCTCCTGAATCGATTGGAGGCCGAGGTCGGGTTCGGATTTCGCCACGTGTTCGGCGAAATCGGAGCCTTACCCCCGCCGCCCATCGAGTTGCCTGAAGCATCGATCGGCGAGGGTTGTCCTTGGATTTTGCCGCCTACTGCTGCCCCCCCCCCTGCCTCAATCGTCACGCCCCATATCCCTGCCTCCGTGGCCCTGCCAAGGCGGCGGTGCCTCCGCCTCCCTGCCGACACAGGCCGCCCCGGGTTCGGCCGACCCTCTCCCTCCTCCTCCTCCTCCTCCTCCTCCTCCTCCTCCTTCTCCTTCTCCTCCTCCTCCTGCTCCTCTTCGTTCTCCTCCTCCCAAGCACAAGCGGTGCGCGAACGGGCGCCCCCCCAGTTTGGCTCCAACTGGTCATGCAGCCACTCTCGGCGTCTCATCGCCGCATGCTTGTGGCACCCAGGAGATCCTGCAGCAATCACTGGCGTGGGTCTTGATGTGATCGATGGGTTGGCTAAAGCCGAGAGACATTCATGCAGACATGTGTTTTGCAGCAGCTTCCTCATCAATGCTGGCCACGTTTGTTTTTTCTTACTTCGTCCACGTCGCATTTGTGCTGGCAGGGTGCAGGCTGCGCCCTTGTGTACCTGAGTTTTCAAGTGTTCCTGTGCATAGATTTCGTGGTCCGTCCCAGGCTGCAAAGGCGATGTGCAATGAGAGGAGTCGCTTGCTTTTACCCATCCGTGTTGCTGTGACGACCGTCGTGGAAGACATCGGCCCCAGGGGGAGGGTTGATGGTGGGAGCCGCTGGCACCGCTGACATCTACCCACCCGCCTAAGGTCTGGGCGTAGTTCAGGCGAGCGGGTGTTGCTGTCACGAACGTCGCGGAGGACATCCGCCCCAAGTGCAGGGTCGATGGTGGGAGCCGCTGGCATTGACCCACCCACCCGCGACCTGGGAGTATTTCGAGCGTTGTGCTGGAGTGGTGGCTCTTGGTATGCCTTGGAAGGACGTGGAGCCCTCTCCGCATCCCGCCTTGTCCACTGTCGATTTCTCTAGCCTTATAGATGTATGGTCTATCCGTTTGATTCCACAGAGGCCTGGAACAGGTGAAGAGGTCAGTGCGGTCGTTTGTATTGATAGTGCGGGGATGTCTGTGGAGAAGGCAATCCCTTGTGGGGATTGCCCGATGACCAGTGATGAGTTACCACATCATCGTAGTGGTCAGCATCGACCCGATTTTACCTCAGCTGAACTTTGTCAACATCTACGGCTTTGACCGTGTACGTCTCCTACCACTCCCTCATCTAGTTGGAGATGTGCAAGACTGTCTTTTCATCATGCTCGTGTTCGTGTTCGTGCTCCTGCTGCTGCTCCTGCTCCTGCTCCTGCTCCTCCTCCTCCTCCCTCCAACATCCTCGTAGTCATCCCCAAATATCGTTTCTCGCTTCTGTTTTCTCGATTTCCGCTTCGCATCTCAAGCCGGGTTTTCCCATCTCCTCCTTTCCTCTCTGTCCTCCCTCACTTCCGTTCTCCCTTCCCTCTCTCCTCCTCTCCTTCCCCCCTCCCTCCTTCTCCTTCCTGACTACCTACCAGACCCCAACCCATACCGAAGACCCGAATTTGACTCGAATTTCGGGTTTGGGGGGGGTGGTACGGGTTCCATGTGTTTCTTGTTTAATGTTCCCCGACCCCCCCCCACTGGAAATGGAGGGCAAATTGAGGCCTTCGGGTTGGGTTGGGGTGGTTTGGTGGGTGGTGACTTCCCCCCCTCCTCCCTCATCCTTACCCCCTCCTCCTCCTCCTCCTCCTTCCCTCCGCTACGCCTGGGGTGGCCTGTGGTGCCACGCCGTGGCGCCCCCAGTGCGCTCTCCGGCCGCTGCGCCCCCATGCCCCGGGGAGCCCGACGCTTCGGGGGGGGGGGGGCCAACGGCCCAGCCTCGGGCGCGGGGGGCCGCGCCCGCCACGAGCGAGCGAGGCGCCGCCCCCAGCGGCCCTGCAGCCAGGTCTGCCTACCTTGCGCGTTCGACCATGGGAGGAGGAGGAGGAGGAGGAGGAGGAGGAGGAGGAGGAGGAGGAGGAGGAGGAGGAGGAGGATGAGGAGGAGGAGGAGGAGAAGGAGGAGGACCCCCCCTCGCCCATCGCTCCAGGGCCGTCTTCGGCGGTCTTCGAACGGTCTTCGGCGGTCTGCGGCTGTCGCCTGACGCTCTTCGGACGGTCTTCGGCGGCTTCCGGGGGTCTGTGCCGGTTTCCGGCGGTCCTCGGCGCGGAAGCTGGATGGTTGCGACCTGCCAGGGGTCCATGATCGAACACCTAAACTACCTACCAGACCACCCCAGCAGAACACGAAGACCCAAATTTCGGGTTGGGCGGGGTATACGGGTTCCGCACGTGTGTTATCAAGGTTCCTCGACGCCCCGCCCCACCACACTGGGACTCGAGTGCAGGTTGGAATGGTTTGGTGGGTGGTGATTGTCAGTCTCCCTCTGGTTACGGCGAAGCCAGGACGAAGATAACATCGGGCGAATCTCTGAGATCCGGCGCCGCCGCCATCTCAGAGCGTTCTGGAACGCTCTGCGAGCGCTCCGGGTCGCTCAGGAACGGATCTGTCCTCGCCCTAGCCCCGCCCGGCTGTGGCACCTGCTCCCTGCTCCTTCCGCTCCCGCTTCTCCGTTGGCGCCCCGATCTGCCAGGAGCCTCTGCATGCGTAGCATGCCGCGGCGGCGGCGGCCTCTGCGACACGCTGTGCCTTGCAGGCGGGTAGGGCGTCGCTCCGCTCCGCGGGGAGGCATGCCGGGAAGAGCTCGGAACGCTGATGCTTGGGGACCCGGACGTGCCTAGCGTGTCGCGTGGGAGCGTGGGGGGCCAGAATCGGCGGAGCGACACGCGAAGCCGAAGTTCCCGACCGTACGGGAGCGCCCGAAGATGGAGACGGACAGACCGGGGACGATGTCCGCAGTGGTTGCTGGGAGTGCCCAGGGCGTTTCTACTAAACGCTGGAAAAGTTGTGCTTGCCCGCTGGCGCTACTGTGGTAGATTACGGGTCTCCACCACGCATCGTTTTGAACCGTTTCCCTCGCCGATGCGACGGGGCGGTTTTGGTTATTACCACCTTCGTCCAACCCTGGGCCATCTGTTCGAAATTGATACTTTACTGCTGCTTTTCCAACCAGCTTCTAACGCGTATCCAAAACCTGGTTTTACTGTATCCAACGTTCGCCTTGATGTCTCTTGCAATCGACGGTGTCCAACAACGATATTGTCCAGGGCTGGCAGCGGCTGGTGCTAGGACGGCGACGGTCGTCCCGACTGGACGCATCCCTCCTTCTCTCCTTCCATCCTTCTGACCTCCCTCCTGTCCCTTGCTCCCAGATTTCAACTTTGCTGGCGCCACCATTAATATAATTATCAGGTACTGCGTGATTTCCCGTCTCTCCTTGGCAACCCCGCCCCCCTCCATGCGAAGCCTCTTGACAAAATGTCACGAGCAAAAACCCTGCTCCTCACACTCAGCCCCCCCTCCCTCAGCAACCCCGCCCCCCTCGACTCGCACTCTTGGGAGTGTCTGATCCCGACCTTCCCAAATGGCTCTTCCATCGTGGGGGCCATCGTCCAGGAACGGAGGCACCGGCCATAAGGCCTTAGCAATACATGACACCATCAAAAACCTTCCTCCGCACCAGCAAGAGGGGTACGTTGGAGGAGGAATCGGAGAAGGAGGAGGGGGAGAGGGAGGAGGTCCTCCGCTCTGCTCCTCCTCCCTCTCCTCCCCCCTTCCTCCTGATTCCTGGTGGCCGAAGAGATCGTCGATCGAAGCCCCTCCCTCTCCTCCCCGCCTCCTCTTCCTCCTCCTGCTCTGCCTCCCCCCCCGCGGCATCCCCGCCCCCCTCCACGCCCCGCCCACGCGGCGGCGTCTCCGCCCCTGGTCAGCACGTGAGGCCCGGGGCTCCACCTGCCGCGCGGGCGCGCCGGGCGCTGCCGGCCGCCCATCGAGGAGGAGGAGGGGAAGGGGAAGGAAGGAGGGGGGAGGCAGCGAGCGAGGAGGAGGAGGATGGGAGAGGACGAGGAGCGAGGGAGGGTATCGCACCTGCTTCGCGCCGCCTCGTCCCGCCCACTCTGCCAAGGTTGATTGCTCATCAAGATGTATCGCGCGGCTGCTTCTTTGAAAAAACGCACCAGCTGTGCAGCTCATGTCCGACAACGCAAATTTTCCCGGCAAAGCAACCTAACAGCGATGTGTAGAAGCATATCTGGAAGCATTCCCCTTAAGATTCAGATGAGAATCCAGCTGTAGAATTCTGCTGTTCTCGCAATCGTAGTCGCATTCGCGATGACAGTCGCAGTGGCAACGGCAGTCGCAGTCACAGCCTCAGCCTCAGCCTGCCTCAGCCTCAGCCTCAGCCTGCCTCAGCCTCAGCCTGCCTCAGCCTCAGCCTCAGCCTGCTTCAGCCTCAGCCTCAGTCTGCCTTCAGCCTCGGCCTCAGCCTCAGCCTGCCTCAGCCTCAGCCTGCATCAGCCTCAGCCTCAGCCTCAGCCTGCCTCAGCATCAGCCTGCCTCAGCCTCAGCCTCAGCCTGCCTCAGCCTCAGCCTCAGCCTGCTTCAGCCTCAGCCTCAGTCTGCCTTCAGCCTCGGCCTCAGCCTCAGCCTGCCTCAGCCTCAGCCTGCATCAGCCTCAGCCTCAGCCTCAGCCTGCCTCAGCATCAGCCTGCCTCAGCCTCAGCCTCAGCCTCAGCCTCAGCCTCAGCCTCAGCCTCAGCCTGCTTCAGCCTCAGCCTCAGTCTGCCTCAGCCTCGGCCTCAGCCTCAGCCTGCCTCAGCCTCAGCCTGCCTCAGCCTCAGCCTCAGCCTCAGCCTGCCTCAGCCTCAGCCTCAGCCTGCTTCAGCCTCAGCCTCAGTCTGCCTTCAGCCTCAGCCTCAGGCTCAGCCTGCTCAGCCTCAGCCTGCCTCAGCCTCAGCATCAGCCTGCCTCAGCATTCAAAATGTGGCCCGGGAATGGAATTCTGGGAACTCGAAGAACACGAAGTGGCCTACAGTTGGCTCCGGGCATTCAAAATCATGCCCAGGATGGAGTTCTGGGAACTCGAAGACCACGAAATGGCCTACAGTTGGCTCCGGGCATTGAAAATGTGGCCGATCGGGGCAGCCGGCCGGGGCAGCCGGCCGCCCTCCCCTCCTCCTCCTCCTCCTCCTCCTCCTCCTCCTCCTCCTCCTCCTCCTCCTCCTCCTCCTCCTCCTGGTCGTTTTCCCCCTCCCCTCCTCCTCCTCCTCCTCCTCCTCCTCCTCCTCTTCTTCCTCCTCCTCCTCCTCCTCCTCTCCTCCTCCTCCTCCTCCTCCTCCTCCTCCTCCTCCTGGTCGTCCCCCTCCTCCTCCTCCTGCTCGTCCTCCTCCTCCTGCTCGTCCTCCTCCTCCTCCTGCTCGTCCTCGTTCTCCTGCTCCTCCTCCTCCTCCTCCTCGTGCTCGTCCTCGTCCTCCTCGTCTTGCTCGTCCTCCTCCTCGTGCTCCGGGCATTGAACATGTGGCCGGGGAATGGAGTTCTGGGAACTCGAAGAGCACGACGTGGCCTACAGTTGGCTCCGGGCATTCAAAATGTGGCCCGGGAATGGAGTTCTGGGAACTCGAAGAGCACGAAGAGGCCTACAGTTGGCTCCGGGCATTCAAAATGTGGCCCGGGAATGGAGTTCTGGGAACTCGAAGACCACGACGTGGCCTACAGTTGGCTCTGGGCATTCAAAATGTGGCCGGGGAATGGAGTTCTGGGAACTCGAAGAGCACGAAGTGGCCTACAGTTGGCTCCGGGCATTCAGAATGTGGCCCGGGAATAGAGTTCTGGGACCTCGAAGACCACGAAGTGTGTACCTGTTTGCTTAAAACGACTTCCGCGGATTCTCCCCGGATCCTGCCCGGACCCCCCTGGGGAGTCATGATGCTTTCTTTTGAAGCCATTAGAAACCTATCAGTTTTCGCTGTTAGGTAAAAACGCCAGCCCTTTGGGCGACAGGTGGTCTGAGGGAGATCTTTCTCTTCTTCCACAACCCTTCTTTCCTTCGGGGAGGGGAACCCTCCCCCTCCCCTCCCTGAGGTTTTTTTGAGGTTTCGCGAGGTGTCGGAGGCTCCTGTTTCGGCCAGTGGGAGAGCCAACTTCTGTCACCCCTCACGAGGATCGTGGCCCCCCATGGGGGGACGAACATCGAGGACCCGCCCTCTTTTGACCGACCGCCTCCAAGGTGACCCCAAAAGGCCATCCAGGTCCCACGTGCGCGCCAAGAGGCCCCAAGAGGGCTCCAAGAGGCCTCCGAGAGGCCCCCAAGAGGCCCGCGAGTGGCCCCCAAGCGGCCTCATAGAGCTCAAGGTGGCAACGATGCCTCCCCAGGAGGCCGCCAAGAGGCATACATCCTTCAAAAGCTGAAAGAAAATAAGTGAATTTGGCCTTCTCGCCATTTTGCTTTCGATGGCCCTCCGAGGCTTCAAGATGACTCCAAGATGGCCCCATACGGCCCCAAGAGAAGCCCGAGAGAGCACCAAGACGGCCCCAAGAGCGCCCATGAGCGCTCTAAGAGCGCTCCAAGATGGGCCGACGATGCGATTTTGAGGGGCTCTCGAAGGGGGAAAGAAATTCAAGCTCCCCACGTCTTTGATCGATCTCCTCCAAAAAGCCCCAAGAGAGATCCCAAGGCCCCCAAGAGCGCCTCAAGACGCCTGAAGACGGCTCCGAATGCCCACGAAGGCCCCCCAGGAGGCCACCAAGAGGCCCAAATCCTTTTAAAATTGCAGAAAATCAGTGAATTTGGTCTTCTCGCCTTTTGGCTTTCGATGGCCGTGCGGGACCTCAGGATGGCTCCAAAAGAGTCCCAGGGAGCCCCAAGAGAGGCCCACGAGAGCCCCAAGACGGCCACAAGAGCGCCCAAGAGCGCCCCAAGAGTGCTCCAAGAGGGGTCCAAGAGGCGATGTTAGGCACTCTCGAGGGGCGACGCTAATTGAAGCTCCCCCTGCTGGGATCGATTCTTAGTCTTCGTAGTCATCCTCGTCCTCCTTCTCCTCGTATTGCTCCTCTTGCCTCCTCCCTCCTCCTCCTCCTCCTCCTCCTCCTCCTCCTCCTCCTCCTCCTCCTCCTCCTCCTCCTCCTCCTCCTCGCCTCCCCAAGCGGGCCCGGAGATGGCCCCAACAAGCCGTCCAGGCCGGCCTCCCTCGCTGTTTGACTACGCGTGTCTCTTCCCCTCTCCCCCCGTCAGCTCTCATGGGTATCGTTTCTGGATGGGCTGGTGGGGATACTTTTTTTGTCGCAACCGTAGGCGAAGGCGCCAGTGGCGAGTCGAGTCAGCTCGGGCCACGAGCGGAGCTGCTGGTGGGGTTACGTGAAGCGTCAAGAATTGCTCATCAAAATGTATCGCACGGCTTCTTCTTTGGAGACGAAGAACGCAACAGCTGTGGAGCTCATGTCCGATCAGATCAACGCAAAACGACAAGGAGGAAGAGAAGGAGGAGGCAGGAGGCCGATGATATGAGTGGAGACGCGAATGCTAGAAGGGGGGGGTGAAGGAAGACGCGGAGGAGTGCGGATGGGGAAGGTGGGAGTAAGGAGCGATGAGGAAGAGCAGGGAGGGGCAAACGGCGAAGGTGGATGGTTGTCCCCTGTCCGCCTCCTCCCTCTTCCAGACATGTGATTTTCACAGCGGCCCCCCCACACCAGAGATCTGCCCCCCGTCTTGGGGACCAGCTTGTTCGTCCCAAGCCGTGTGTTTGACGGCCCAAAAGAACGGTATGGGCCACAAGAGCCAGAAAACGGACGACACACATTGAAGATATGTTGTCGCAACCAAGGAAAGTCTGGACTCCTCAGATCTTCCCCTCCCACCTCCTCCTCTTCCTTCCATCTCCTCCTCCTCCTGCCTCATCCTCCTCCTCCGTCTCCTCCGTCTCCTCCTCCGTCTCCTCCGTCTCCTCCTCCTCCTCCTCCTCCTCCTCCTCCTCCTCCTCCTCCTCCTCCTCCTCCTCCTCCTCCTCTTCCTCTTTCCTTCTCATTATCATGCCCCTAGTCCTCCTGCTTCGTCGTCCATCCTGCTCCTCAGCCTGATCCTCATTATCCTCCTCCTTCTCCCCCTCCCCACAGTAAGGAGGCAGGACTGGC
Source organism: Prorocentrum cordatum (assembly GCA_963575745.1). Lineage (NCBI taxonomy): Eukaryota > Dinophyceae > Prorocentrales > Prorocentraceae > Prorocentrum > Prorocentrum cordatum. Next base: position 433,677 of record CAUYUJ010002014.1, read on the forward strand.
TCCAGGGGGGGGGGGAGGGAAACGTGGACCTGGGATTGGCGATGCCTCGCCGATGCAGTGGGCCATGGCCTATCCGACAGCGAGGCCGCGCGCTCCTGGCCGAGGTGGGGCACCCAGGCTGCGAGTGGCGATCAGTGCGCGAGCGGGGGTGGATGCGCCCCCCCCCCCCCCTCCCCCGCCCTCCCTCCGTCCTCCCCTCCCTGGGCCAAGCCCCGCCCGCCGTTGGCGCCCCTGGTCGGCACATGACGGGAACCAGGCAGTGCCACGGGGGGTCACCGCTCAGAGGGTCGCCCACATCCCCCGGGGCACGGACCCCGTGGAACCCCCACTGCCCCACTGCCCCCGAGGACTCCCAGAGGCGCCCCCAACACATCCAAGACCTCATCGACCTTCGGTCCTCCCTCCCTCCTCGACGCTCGACTTCCAGAAGGCCGTGGTGGCCCCTCTGGTGGTGATCCCCTTTGGCACTGCCCGAAGGAACGGGTCCCGAGGGAAACGGGCACTGCATCCTGGGAGAAAGGGGACAAATTGTCTCCATCCTGAAGTAGGTCGGATGTGAATGATGTCATGGCACGATGGGCCCAGGGTGCGATCCAAGACTTCCAGAGTACCTAGCTGCCCTCGCGCCTGGAGCCCGCGCGCAACATTTTGAGATCCTGGAAGCCCTGGAACGCATCACTCTCGTGACGTCTTGCTCCTCTGATGAAGACCCCCCGGAGGCGCAGTGAGGGCCCATGGAAGCCCGAAAACGGCAGAAACAAGTCTCCTCCTCCAGGGCGCGCTGCCCTCAGGACCGCTTTCTCTCCTTCGGCGGCGCGCCGAGATGGGAAACGAGGCAAGGGCAGGCCTCCTCAGAGGGCGGCGCCGCTGCGGAGAAGGCGCAGACAGCTTTTCGAAAGGCCGGAGGCCTTCTGAGCCTTCTGTTAGGTCGGGCATGTCCCCCTACAGGCGGATCTTGAAAGACAAATTTCAAATGGCCATAAAAACAAACGAAAACAATTCAAAGATACTCGAACATCGTCCCCAGACGATTTGTGGATCACCTGCGAATATTTCTCTCTGTAGAGGGACGTGCCCGACTCAAGCCTTCTGAAAAAAACGGCCTGGCCCCCACTGCGGGTTGCTCTCGGCTCACATCCCCCGGGCCTCCGACGGCCGTTCTCGGGGCGCTCCGGGGGCACCCCCGGGGAACGCTCTCTCGGCGAGGGGCAGCTGCTGGAGAATCATCCAGAAGGCGAGAGAACCTCCGGGAGAGAACGCAGGCTGGAACCCCGGAGAACCCCCCCAAGAAGCTCCAGGAGAGAGCGCAGGCTGGAACCCCGGAGAACTCGACGAAAACCTCCAGGAGAGAGCGAACAGCTCCCCGCAAGCCTTGCAGAGCCCATCAGCAGCTCCCCCTAACGCGCCTTCCCCTCCTCCCGAACTCACGGCGGCGGCCTCCTTCTCCTCTCGAACCCCTGGCGTGCGAGAGACCCCCCCCGCCGCCGAACGGCGGCGCCCCCCAGCCGCGGGCCGCGGGGCTCGAGGCGCCCGGCGCGCGCCTCCCGATGAGGCGAAGCCAGGACGAGGCCCTCTGAGATCCGGCGGATCCGGAGGACGTCCCAGGCGCGCGGCCTTCTCAGAGCGTTCGGGAGCGCTCCGAGTGCTCTCCAGGGCGCCCCGGGACGGCTTCATCCTCGTCCGAGTCCCGTCCGACCTGACCCCGCTCGGGCTCCAGCCTGCGCCGTGCCGCCGGCTTGATGAAGCCACAGACCCAGATCGCCGACGGTATGGTTTTGTTCGATTCCAGCGCTTTTTCGATGTCGGCCTCATGGGGCCCGTCAATCGGGCCCCGGGGCTATCGGAGATGGACCCGGGAGGGAAAACTACCCCTGGGGGAGGGGGTCGGCACCTCTGGAGCCACGTCAACCTCTCTCTCTCTCTCACACACACACACAGCAGGCCCCAGGGCCTCGGCCAGATCTGCACCTTTGCAGTCGCGAGGGCTTCGAGCGGGCTGCGCGTGAGGGCTGTGCACCTTCGCACGCGCCCTGCACGCCAGGTGAGGGGAACGAGGTTGTGGTAATTGCGTTGGAGGCGGGCTCCAAGCAGCAAGCCTCGATGGGGCTGATTGAGATCGAAAAGGACGCCTCTGCGGAGCTGTGGGTGCACGGCCAGGCAGCGTTCTGCCATGGCCTGTCTGGGATGCCTCGCTGGCTGTCCTCCCGCCGCCCCCCCCCGCCACCACAGTCGAACGAGCAGCCCCCTGCAGGGAGCTCTTCCCTCCTGCAAACTGTAGGTGCAGGGGCGTGGCGCCGAGGGCCGTTAGCCGGGGCCCGCGAGGCCGGGGAGAGAAGCCCAACTGCAGCGGAAAAGAGGAGCAAGAACATCATCACTTAAAGAAACCTGGGCCAGCTTTCTGGAAACTTCTTAAAACCAACCTGGCCAAGTTATTGCGTCAACGCTGGAGGGGCCAACGCGCTCAAGAAACTGAGCTAGCGTTCTGGCGAGTTGGTCGAGAAACGCTGGCCCAGCTTTTCGGGAGGAGGTTTCTTAAAATCAGATGCTCGACCGTGCTTAGAAAGCTGCGAGGTCTCGATCTGTGACAGCGCACCTTATCCACTGCCTGGCCCACGAAGACACGCCGCACGGCTTCTAGACTCGAGTCTCGGCGGCCGCGGGTTGCCGCCGCGCCCTCGTCTCTGCCCTCCCCTTCCTCCTCCTCCTCCTCCTCGATCCTCCTCCTCCTCCTCGATCCTCCTCGATCCTCCTCCTCGATCCTCCTCCTCCTCGATCCTCCTCGATCCTCCTTCTTTTTGTTCCTCCTCATCCTCCTCCACCTCCTCCTCCTCCTCCTGCTCCTCCTCCTCCTCTCCCAGCACTTCCTACGGTCGAAAACTGTTGCTTCGCTGTCGTGGCGGCCGCCCCGGCGACACACTGAGCCTTGCCATCGGATGGCGCGTCGCTGCGGTCGCTCTGCTCTGCGAAGCGGGGAGGGTGGAAGAGGCTCGGGACATTTGACGCCCGGGGGCCAGGACGTGGATAGCGTGTCGCGCCGAAGCGTGGTGGGCCACGAGCCGGCCGCGCGACACGCTACACACCAGAGTTCCCGACCGTGCACCCATGGCCACCAGATGCGGACAACGGCAATACCAAACTTCCTTCCCCTCCTCCTCCTCCTCCTTCTTCTCCTCGTTCACCTTCTCCGCCTCCTCCTCGTTCACCTTCTCCTCCTTTATCCAAGTTTTGGCTCAAGGCTGGCCTACAGGGCGTCCCTCCATTAGGCGACGGCGCGCGGCATCATGGCAGCACCAGTGGGTGCTGACAGCAGCATTGACAGCACGGCTGAAACCTTCGTCCGCGGTGTCGACGCAAGTGCGCCCTCGTTGGACGAAAGTAGGTGGCTCGAACTCCGCGCTCTGGGCGCGGCATGGCAAGGAAAGCGCCTCAAGCAGGACAACTTCGCGCGTGCGGGCACGGACATGCTGCCAGGGACAGTGCAGTACAGCTCGGGCCAGATGAGGAGTCCAAGATTTGAGTGCGCAGCCAGGTGCCCAGAGGCAAGGCGGCGGCGACTCGGATGAGCAAGATCTCCAAGCTTGGCAACATGCAGTCGCATCCTGACGCCAAGCAGCTCGTGGAGATCATGCGACTCTCCAAGACTCTCCAGCATAGCCAAGTTCGACACGCCGCAGCAGGATGACAATTCCACGGAAGCTGGCGACATCGACGTGGGAAACAACCTTCAGGTCATGCAGTGGCAGCTCTTGCTGAAACAGCTCGTGGGGGAGTCAATCGCGGTGGATATCGACGCAGCCCCTGAGAAGGACCTGACGGCCCTGCTATGCGCCAAAATGGAAGGCATCGACTCGGCTGTTGCGGAGATAGAGAAGATGCTGAAGGATTCGCAGCGCCAGATGGCAGCTAAGCCCCTCCCTGTTCTTAATGAGGAGGGCAATGCCGCGTCCACCAGGAGCTTCAGCGACGAGCTAAGCTTCCTTGGCGCCGTCTTCGTGGTCTGTCAAGTGGAGTCGGTGCTCGAGAGGCTCAAGAAGTTGCAGGCGGCCCCCTAATTTCCAGCAAATAGTGGTGAAGCCCACGCGACGGTCCCGTTCGTGGTGTAGTTCGATCGTGCCCCCCCCCCTGGACAAGCCTGCCGGCTACGCCACAGTGCACGTGTTGCTCGTGCTGCTCGTCGGCACGCTCGGGGCCTTGATTGGCGGGCCTGGTGCGCTCGTCCGCGAACTGCCGCGCGCATCGCCCCTCCTTGACTTCCGCCGTCATCTCTCTGACTGCTCCTGACTGCTCCTCCTCCGCGTTCTCCTCCTGCTCCACCATCCCCCCGTCCATCTCCACCACCTGCAGCTCCTCCAGCTCCTGCAGCTCCTGCTGCTCCTCCAACTCCTCCAGCTCCTCCAGTTCCTCCTCCTCCTCCTCATTTTCCTTCTCCTTCTGCTCCTCCTCCTCCTCCTCCTTCTCCTCCTCCTCCCAATCCTGGTCCGTCACCTCCTCATCCACCTCCTCCTCCTCCTCCTCCTCCTTCCATGACGACCGCCTGCCTCCCGGGCGCGGACCCGGATGCCGGCAGCCCGCCTGTGGCAGAAAGCCCCTGGCGCGGCGCCCGCGCGCGCCCCCAGCGCCCCGAGAGCAGCGGCCTGCCTCCGCCGCGCCCGTGGCGATGCCGACGCCGCCGCCGCCAGCCGCCGCCGCCGCCGGCCGCCCGCCGCGCCCGCCGCGCCCGCCGCCGCCCGCCGCCGCCGCCCGCCGCCAGCCGCCGCCCGCCGCCGCCGCCGCCGCCGCCGCCGACGACGACGACGACGACGACGACGACGGCGACGATGACGACGACGACGAGAGACGGCGAGCGACGACGTTGACGACGAGCGACGCGCTTCGGCGGAACCGAAGACGAAGAGCGACGAGCGACGACCAGCGACGCCAATGCCGACGACGACGACGAGCTACGACGATGACTTGGCTTAGCTCCGGCAATAGCGACTACAGGCGGTCCACCGCCATATCGCGCTAAGAAACTCAAGCTCCCAACAATACCAAACAAATATCTAAGCCAAAACCTGCGAACAATCTCACCCAACAAAAAACTTCAAAACATCTCTGAGCTCAAACCTGCGAAAATCTCAAACCCACAAGAAACCTTCAACACATCTTTAAGCCAAATCCTGGGGAAATCTCAGACCATCCAAGAACTCCAACAAATCTTTAGGCCAAAAAGCCAAAACCTGGACAAATCTCAAACTCTGACAAAACTCTGGCACATCTCTAAGCCCAAACCTGGACAAAAAAAACTCGCCCTGAAGAACAACTTGAAACCGAAACTCTAAACCAATTCTGAAAACACTCTCAGACATCAAACTTAACAACTCAAACATCAAATTTAAAAGACTGGAAACTCAAACAACTTTATTCAAAGCCCTCAGAGACTCTATAACAAAGTCCCAACACAGCGATGGCCGCCAAATAAGCCAAGCCTATAGACACTGCACACAAAACCCTAGAAACAAATAACAAAACAACTCGAAATGCAGACCCCGGCGGCCTCGGAAATTTAAACAACAAAATACATGGAAAAATCTCTGAAACAATTCCGGCCCCTTTCCAAAGCAAATTCAAGCGCGCACATGTTTTTTCCTCACGATTTCTCTGCTCAAGTGTTTCTGGAGCTTCGGTTTCAAGTTTTTTTGGGGTTGAGCTTTTCCCAGGTTTTGGCGTAAAGTGGATTCCCAGCCCTCCTTGGTTGAGTATTCGTTTTGAATAGTGCACTGTGGTCTCCGTCCTTTCTTCCCTCCTTCCCGCTTCCCTCCTGCCTCCTCGTGTCTTGCCCAGGGGGGGGGAGGCTGCGATCTGTGAAACTGTCGCCGCTTTCGAAGCCAGCTGGGGGGTCCAGCATAGTGACGTCCTACGCACTTGCACCCTAGACCTCGCCATCAGTGGGGGGCTGCGATCTGTGAAACTGTCGCCACATTCGGGGGGAGCTGGGGGGTCCAGCATAGTGACGTCCTACGCAGATTCAAACAAGACCTCGCCATCAGTGGGGGGCTGCGATCTGTGAAACTGTCGCCACTTTCGAGGCCTGCTGGTGGGTCTTGCATGATGACGTGCCACGCAGATTCAAATTCGACCTCGCCATCCCTGGGGGGCTGCGATCTGATAAACTGTTGCCACTTTCGAGGGCTGCTGGGGGTCCAGCATAGTGACGTCCTACGCAGATTCGAACTCGACCTCGCCATCCCTGGGGGGGCTGCGATCTGTGAAACTGTCGCCACTTTCGAGGCCTGCTGGGGGTCCAGCAAGATGACGTCCTACGCAGATTCAAACAAAACCTCGCCATCCCTGTGGGGGCTGCGATCCGTGACACTGTCGCCACTTTCGAGGGCTGCTGGGGGGTCCAGCATAGTGACGTCCCACGCAGATTCGAACTCGACCTCGCTTTCCTTGGGGAGCTGCGATCTGTGAAACCGTCGCCACTTTCGAAGCCAGCTGGGGGGTCAAGCATGGTGACGTCCTACGCAAATACAAGTTCGACCTCGTTATCCCTGGGGGGGGCTGCGATCTGTGAAACTGTCGCCACTTTCGAGGGCTGCTGGGTGACGTCCTACGCAGATTCAAACAAGACCTCGCCATCAGTGGGGGGCTGCGATCTGCGAAACTGTCGCCACTTTCGAGGCCTGCTGGGGGGTCCAGCATAGTGACGTCCTACGCAGACTCGAAATCGACCTCGCCATCCCTGGGGGGCTGCGATCTGTGAAGCTGTCGCCACTTTCGAAGCCAGCTGGGGGGTCCAGCATGATGACGTGCTACGCAGATTCAAATTCGACCTCGCCATCCCTGGTGGGGCTGCGATCTGTGAAACTGCCGCCACGTTCGAGGCCTGCTGGGGGGTCCAGCATGATGACCTGCTATGCAGATTCCCCCCCCCAAAAAAAAGACCTCGACATCCCTGGGGGTCTGCAGTCTGTGAAACTGCCGCCACTTTCGAGGGCTGCTGGGGAGTCCAGCATAGTGACGTCCTACGCAGATTCAAACAAGACCTCGCCATCCCTGGGGGTCGGCGATCTGTGGAACTGCCGCGGCTTTCGAGGTCTGCTGGGGGGTCCAGCATAGTGACGTCCTACGCAGATTCAAGTTAGACCTCGCCATCCCTGGGGGGCTGCGATATGTGAAACTGTCGCCACGTTCGAGGGCTGCTGGGGGGTCCAGCATGATGACGTCCTACGCAGATTCGAACTCGACCTCGCCAT
>CAUYUJ010002014.1:443414-458414 GCA_963575745.1 Prorocentrum cordatum
TCGTCGTCGTCGTCGTCGTCGTCGTCGTCGTCGTCGTCGTCGTCGTCGTCGTCGTCGTGTTCGTCGTCGTCGTCGTCTTTGTCATCGTCGTCCTCCTCCACCTCGTCCTCGTCCTCGTCCTCGAAGAGCTACGGGGACCGCTTATTGACGATATGAGGAAGGAAAGCGAACACACCGGCCACCCTGGCGGCCACCAGGCCACCCTGGCGGCCACCAGGCTGCGAGGAGTAAGTTTGTGCCACCTGCAAGCAGTCCTCGGCTCCTTGGTTCCAGTATAACAGTTCCAGTGCGGTCGCTCTGTGCCAGGGATTCACATGTTACGGACCTGCAATCGAAGGGTGCAAGGTTGCAGAGAACGCTACCCCCCCCCCGGCCCCGTTACAAGCACGAACCTGCGTTCTCTCATCCCTTGGGTGCCTTGAGGCACATAGAAATACGATCCATGTGCGCTCCCGACGCCATAACACCTCGGAAATTACAAGAAGAACGCGCCCCGAGACCGCAATCCCTGGCAATGTACAGCACTCGCGCCCCCGAGGCCACACTCTAAGGCGCCTCGCGAATTACACAAACGTGACGCGCCCGCAGCCACAATCCCTGGTAGCATACGACAAGACCGTGCTCCCGCGGCCAGAACCATGTGTACATTACGATGCGGTCGCGCTCCTAAGGCCACTATCCTTCGTACATTACATCTTGCTCGCACGCTCGCGAGGTGGCAACGGCTACTCTGGATGGCGAAACAATCAGGGAGGGTTGACGAACCAGCGTTCCTGACGACAACCCAAGAGGCGCTCACAACGCCTCAAGAACGCCCCGCGAGGAACTCGACGAGGTCTTCGAAAGGCGGAAATCAATCAATGCACTCCGGCTTTTGCAGCAAATCTACGCGCAGGAGACTCCAAGACGCCTCCACGACGGCACCAGAGGATCCGAAAAGCCCTAAGTAGAGCCCTACGCCCCGATTCCCCCCAAAAAGCACCAGCTTGGATCGGCGGCAGAGGCGGCAGCCTTTAGATCCGGCCGCTCCCACCCTGCGGGTTGGGCCGTGCGAGACCTCTCTGACAGAGTGTTTGGCACAATCTTTAGCCCCATTCGCCAGTGCCTGGTCAAAAACCTTCCTGAAAGTCCCTCCGAGAGGGCCCCACTCTGCCGCCGGCCACCCCCCTCCTTCAAGGTCTGGAACAGCCCGGGGACGACCCAAGAGCGCCCCAAGCGGGAGAGCCTCCAGACGGTTCCAGATCGTTCCAAGACGCCCAAGATTGCCTCCAAACGGAGCAAGACGCCTCCGAGACGCCCCAAGAGGCCTGCAAGAGCACCCCCGACAGAGCCCCAAGAGACACAAATCCGTGATTTGTCGATGGTTTTGGAAGGATTTTCGCGTTCTCGCCATTTCGGCTTACCGATGCTCTAAGACGGCCCAAGAGGCCCCCGAGATCGCCCCCAAAACGGCCCAACAAGGCCCCCAAGAGAGCTCCAAGACAGCCCAAGAGGGCCCCAAGACGGCCCAAGAGGCCCCCGGGACGGCCCAAGAGGGGCCCCAGGACGGCCCCAAGAAGGCACCCAGAAGGGGAACCCGAATGAACTTGTCGAGCTTTCGGTCCCAAGAGGCCCCCAGGAGGCCCCCAGGAGGCCCCCAAGAGGCCCCAAGAGAGCCCCAAGAGGCCCCAAGAGGGCCCCGAGAGCCTCCCACGAAGCCCCCAGGAGGCCCCCAAGAGGCCTCTAACCTCCCCCGCAGAGGCCCCCGAGAGCCCTCTCGCGAGACCCCAAGAAGCGTCCATGAGGACTCCGACCCAAAACCCACGCGTCACGACTTTCGATGCTGCGCACCACTTCGGTAAACTCCCAGGGAGCGGCCGGTGATGCGCCGCCATCGTCCTCGATTCGGCCGCTCCCGCCCGGCAGGTTGGGCCGTGCGAGACCTCTCTGGCAGAGTGTTTGGCACAATCTTTGGCCCCCTTCGCCAGTGCATGGTCAAAAACCTCCCTCAAGTCCCTCCGAGAGGGCCCCACTCTGCCGCCGGACCCCCCCACCCCTGGGGCCCTTCAAGGTCCGGAACAGCCTGGGTCCAAGAGACCTCCAGACGTCTCCAGATCGCTCCACGACGCCCAAGATTGCCTCCAAACGGCCCAAAACGTTTCCGAGACGCCCCAAGAGGCCTGCAAGAGACACAAATCCGTGATTTGTCGATGGTTTTGGAAGGATTTTCGCGTTCTCGCCATTTCGGCGTACCGACGCTCCAAGACGGCCCAAGAGGCCCCCGAGATCGCCCCAGGACAGCCCAATAAGCCCCCAAGAGGGCTCCCCGGGACGGCCCAAGAGGGTCCCCAGGACGGCCCCAAGAGGGTACCAGAACGGGAACCCGAATGAACATTTCGAGCTTTCGGTCCCAAGAGGCCCCCAGGAGGCTCTAAGAGGCCCCCAGGAGGCCCCAAAGAGGCCCCAAGAGAGCCCCAAGAGGCCCCTAAACTCCCCCGCAGAGGCCCCCAAGAGCCCTCTCGAGAGACCCCAAGAAGCGTCCATGAGGACTCCGACCCAAAACCCAAGAACGGTGGTGGGAAGGGCCGACGGCCATTTGATAGCTGGCACACGCGCCGCGTCACGACTTTCGATGCTGCGCACGACTTCGGCAAACTCCCAGGGAGCAGCCGGTGATGCGCTGCTGGCGTCCTCGATTAGAAGAAAGTCCAGGGCTCGATAGGGAAAGGCTTTCTCCGCAAAGCGAATACGTTGAGGGCAGTGAATAAGGAACCATTGGAGAAGGAACCCAGGGTCTGGAAGCCGGTCGAACTCTAAGCGTGGATTGGCATTGGATATCACCGCCGCCCTCATCAGATAGGGAACCCTTCAGGATCTGAAACCTCCTGAACACATTTCTTAACCAACGCCCCCACCGTAGAACCTTCCCGAGACCCTGCGTAAACCCTCCCCGAGAAAGTCCAGGAGGCTTTTCGAAGGGTTCCGGAAGGGTTTCAACAAGGGGTTCAGTAGTCTTCGGGGGGGGACCCGTCCACAGAAAGCTCTGGACGTTCTAATCTTAGGCACCCAGACGGCGCCAAGCGACGGCACACACCAGCCCTGACATACGGCGTCGCGGGACAGACGCCACGTCCTGAGACATCACTGGCGGAACCTGCAGGCGGGGCCCTGCCCTCGACCTCTGGCCGGCCGCCGAGTTGCTCCCGAACCGGGGCCAGGAGAGGGCGGCACAGGACGAGGTCGACTCCATGTTTCTGCGACAGCGCCTGGGAGCCTCCTGTACAATCTTGTTGGCTCTTGCGAATCGACGCCCGCCGACGCTAATCGACGCTAAATCGACGCTCGTCGACGCTAAATCGACGGTCATCGATGCTAAATCGGCACTATCTCATCGATTACCAGACGCTAGTGCACTCTAAAAACAGAATTGCTAAGGTACACACGGCGCCCATGATGTGCTACCAAACAAATCATGTGGCTCCCAGCCAGATTTGGCTGACCCTCATGAGCGCCGACCCCCCTCCCAAGACATCCGACGTCTTGACTTTTTTGAGGCGGGGTGCTGGGAAGTCCGGGCCCCTGCCTTCCCCAAAGACAGAAATTCCCCCCCAACCGTTTTTTCGACGATCCCGGGTACCGGCGAGGGCTCCAGGAAACCGAAAATGGCCAAAAACCACCCGCTGTGATTTTTCCACGACGCCAGCATGTCTGGGCTAAGTGCGCCACAGTCGATGTGCGAGGCAGGGATGTATTAATGTTCGCCGAACTGTAGTCCTGGACCTCGTGGGGGCGGTAAATACGCCGATAAGCCCCGACCCTTTTCCTGCAATCCGCCGATCCGGTGTGTGAGTTTCTGAACGCGTGGGCTCGAGCTCGCCCAAGCTTCGCTCTGAAGGGGGGGGTCGGGGGGGGACGCAAACGACGAAAACCGACGAAAGAATTGACACGCGAGGGGGGGGGGGGGGGCAAAGGAGAGAGGGGGGGAGGGGCTCGCTCAAGCTTCGCTCTGCAAGGGGGAGGGGAGGGGACGCCAACGACGAAAAAATTGACACGCGAGGGGGGGGGGAAGGAGAGAGGGGGGGGGGCAGAGAGAGGGGGGGGACAGGAGAGAGGGGGGGGGGCAAGCTAGGTGCGCTCGCGTCATATCTGACATCCTGCCCCTCCCTCCCATCCCTTACCATGGCGCAGATCCCATCTCTACTCGCACAGTCGGATGTCGAGCAGGGCAATGATCCCGAAAGGGTACGCGATGCATTGTAGAGCACGGCGTGGCATGGCGTAGAAGAGCATTGCAAAGCGTAGTATGTCACAGCATGGCATGGCGTGGCGTAGTGAAGAATTGCATCACAAAGCTTTGCAACGCAAAGCATAGCATCGCACAGCGGCCCCGACCATAACATTGCATACCATGGCGTTGAAGATCAAAACGTAGCATGGCATAGCACGACGTGGCACTTAAGCACTGAAGATCACAGCTTCAACTGAAGGCATGGCATCACGCAGCGGAACGCAACCTAGCATTGCATTGCATGCCGTGGCATGGCACGGGAAATGACGCCAACGCTGCAGCGGGAGCACGAGTCGGAACGAGCGGAAGCGCGGAAATGGGACCAGCGCTGCAGCGGGAGCACAATTCGGAACGAGCGGAAACACGGAAATGAGGCCAGCGCTGCAGCGGGAGCACGATTCGGAACGAGCGGTGCCCGAACATGAGGCCGGCGCCTCAGCGAGAGCAGCATTTGGAAAACAAATGCAGGCGAAAACCCAACTCCGGGGAATCCTGTGTAAAAAAAACAGTACGCGGGGGGGGGGCGAACACTCCCAACCCGTCATCAGGGAAAGGGGGAGAATAGTATTCATATTGACTCATTGTGAAAGGAGAGAGGGGGGGCCGGGAGAGGGGTGGGGTGGACAGGAGGGAAGGGGGGAGGGCAGGAGAGAGGGGGCGGAGGGGGAGGGGGACAGGCAAGCTAGGTGCGCTCGCGTCATATCTGACATCCTGCCCCTCCCTCCCATCCCTTACCATGGCGCAGATCCCCTCTCTACTCGCACAGTCGGATGTCGAGCAGGGCAATGATCCCAAAAGGGTACGCGATGCATTGTAGAGCACGGCATGGCATGGCGTAGAAGCGCACGGCAAAGCGTAGTATCAACCTAGCAATGCATTGCACGCCGTGGCATGGCACGGGAAATAACGCCAGCGCTGCAGCGGGAGCACGAGTCGAAACGAGCGGAAGCGCGGAAATCTGCAGCGGGAGCACGATTCGGAACGAGCGGAAACACGGAAATGAGGCCAGCGCTGCAGCGGGAGCACGATTCGGAACGAGCGGTGCCCGACCATGAGGCCGGCGCCTCAGCGAGAGCAGCATTTTGAACAAAATGTAAGCGAAAACCCAACTCCGGGGAAACCTGTGTGTAAAAAAATATCCCGGCAAAGCAACCTAACAGCGATGTGTAGAAGCATATATGGAAGCATTCCCCTTAATATTCAGATGAGAATCCAGTTGTAGAGTTCTGCTGTTCTCGCAGTCGCAGTCGCATTCGCGATGACAGTCGCAGTGGCAGCGGCAGTCGCAGTCACAGCCTCAGCCTGCCTCAGTATCAGCCTGCCTCAGCCTCAGCCTCAGCCTGCCTCAGCCTCAGCCTCAGCCTGCTTCAGCCTCAGCCTCAGTCTGCCCTCAGCCTCAGCCTCTGTGCCTCAGCCTGCCTCAGCCTCAGCCTGCCTCAGTATCAGCCTGCTTCAGCCTCAGCCTCAGCCTGCCTCAGCCTCAGCCTCAGCCTTCAGCCTCAGCCTCAGTCTGCCTTCAGCCTCGGCCTCAGCCTCAGCCTGCCTCAGCCTCAGCCTGCATCAGCCTCAGCCTCAGCCTCAGCCTGCCTCAGCCTCAGCCTGCCTCAGCCTCAGCCTCAGCCTGCTCAGCCTCAGCCTCAGCCTCAGCCTCAGCCTCAGCCTGCCTCAGCCTCAGCCTCAGCCTCAGCCTCAGCCTCAGCCTGCCTCAGCATCAGCCTGCCTCAGTCTCAGCCTCAGCCTGCCTCAGCCTCAGCCTGCAGCCTCAGCCTCAGCCTCAGCCTCAGCCTGCCTCAGCATCAGCCTCAGCCTCAGCCTCTGCCTCAGCCTCAGCCTGCTCAGCCTCAGCCTCAGCCTGCCTCAGCCTCAGCCTCAGCCTCAGCCCTCAGCCTCAGCCTGCCTCAGCCTCAGCCTCAGCCTGCTCAGCCTCAGCCTCAGTCTGCCTTCAGCCTCGGCCTCAGCCTCAGCCTGCCTCAGCCTCAGCCTGCATCAGCCTCAGCCTCAGCCTCAGCCTCAGCTCAGCCTGCCTCAGCCTCAGCCTGCCTCTGCCTCAGCCTCAGCCTGCCTCAGCCTCAGCCTCAGCCTGCCTTCAGCCTCGGCCTCAGCCTCAGCCTGCCTCAGCCTCATCAGCCTCAGCCTGCCTGCCTCAGCCTGAGCCTCAGCATCACCATTCTCAGCCTCTGCATCAGCATCAAAATGTGGCCCGGGAGTGGAGTTCTGGGAAGTCGAAAAGCACGAAGTTGCCTACAGTTGGCTCTGGGCATTCAAAATGTGGCCTGGGAATGGAGTTCTGGGCACTCGAAGAACACGAAGTAGCCTACAGTTGGCTCCGGGCATTCAGAATGTGGCCCGGGAATGGAGTTCTGGGAGGTCGAAGAGCACGAAGTGGCCTACATTTGGCTCCGGGCATTCAAAATGTAGCCCGGGAATGGAGTTCTGGGAAGTCGAAGAGCACGAAGTGGCCTACAGTTGGTTCCAGGCATTCAGAATGTGGCCCAGGAGTGGAGTTCTGGGAGGTCGAAGAGCACGAAGTGTGTGACTGTTTGCGAAAAGCGCATTCGGACACGAGTTCGGACACAGCTCCCCGGATGCCGCCCCGACCCCCCTGTGGAGTCATCTGCTGCTCTCTTTTGACCCCACTAGAAACCTATCAGCAAAAGCTGTTAGGTAACAATACGCGGGGGGGGGTCGGACACTTTCAAACCGTCATCAGGGGAAGAGGGAGAGTAGTATTCATATTGAATTAGAGAGGTGGGGGGGGGGACAGGAGAGAGGAGGGGGGGGGACAGGAGACAGGGGGGGAGGGGGGGGAAGGAGAGAGGGGGAGAGGGGGGGGGACAAAAAAGAGGAGGGGGTGGGGAAGTGAAAGAGAGGGGGGGGAGAGGGGGACATGAGAGAGGGGGGGGAGACAGAGAGAGGGGGGGGAGGGAGGGGGGGGGGGAGGGGGGGGGGAGGAGGGGGGGGGGGAGGGGGGGGGAGAGGGGGACACGAGAGAGGGGGGGGGGGGGGGGACAGGGGGAGAGGGGGGAGGGGGGGGAGGAGGCAAGCTAGGTGCGCTCGCGTCATATCTGACGTCCTACCCCTCCCTCCCATCCCTTACCATGGCGCTGATTTTCTCTATCCGCGGACGCGTGTCGTAGCGGACCTGTGGCTCCGCGCGCGCGTGCGTAAGTAGTGGGTGGTGGTGCGCGTGCGTGCGTGCGTGCGTGTGTGCGTGGTTGTGGTGGTGGTGGTGGTGGTGGTGGTGGTGGTGGTGGTGTGGTGGTGTGTGTGCTGGGTGTGGTGGTGGTGGTGCTAGGTGTGGTGTGGTGTGGTGCTGGTGTGGTGGTGGTGGTGGTGGTGGTGGTGGTGGTGGTGGTGGTGGTGGTGGTGGTGGTGTGGTGGTGGTGGGTGGTGGTGGTGGCTGGTGGTGGTGGTGGGTGGTGGTGGTGGTGGTGGCGGCGCGGGTGGCGGCGGATGGGCGCGCGAGAAAGAGGCCCGCGCTGGGGCGAGAACGCCATCCTCAACGACGGAGGCCAAACACCGATCCGAAAATGAGGCCCACGCTGGAGCGGGAGCACGATTCGGAACGATTCGGGAGCAGAAATGAGGCCGGCGCCTCAGCGAGAGCAGCATTTTAGAAAAAAACACAAGCGAAAACCCAACTCCGGGGAATCCTGTGTGTAAAAAAACAGTACGCGGGGGGGTGCCGAATATCTTCCGGACGCCATCAGGGGAAGTGGGAGAGTATTTTCATATTGTGTAATTGTAAAGGGAGAGAGGGGGGGGGGACAGGAGAGAGGGAGAGGGGGACAGGAGAGAGGAAGAGAGGTGGGGAGGGGCGGCCGGGATCATCACCATCTCCACCACCATCACCATCACCATCGTCTCATCACCATCATCATCACCATCATCATCATCATCATCATCATCATCATCATCATCATCATCATCATCATCATTGGCATCATCATCAGCATCATCATCAGCATCAGCATCAGCATCAGCACCATCATCATCACCATCATCATCATCAGCATCAGCATCATCATCAGCATCAGCATCAGCATCATCATCATCATCATCATCATCATCATCATCATCATCATCATCATCCAGAGCGTCCCGGATCGGCGGCACTGGCTGGAGGCCACTACAATAGGGGGATGCCAGTCAACCAGGGGAAAAGCAGCAACGCCCTCCCTTTTTTCCGATCCACTGAGAGTAAGGAAAGACTACATTAACCTACAAGCAGTTCAACGAGAATCAACGGGCGCAAGATTGCGAACGCGGCCGGGCGCTGGTCGGACTACTGGTGGGACACGCCAGGGAACTTATTGACAGCATAAACATGCACTTTCGGACCCTCCCCCCTGAACTGCGCTAAGCCCCCCTCCCGAGACGCCGCCAAGGGGGCTCCAGCGCATATCCAAAACATCTGTGCGGATCTCCGGCAGCCCTTGCTTGGAGCGTTCTCTTGTTCTCGGCGGCTGGAAACACCCGAGATCTCGATGCTTCAAGATGTCCCGAGAGCGGCGCCCGTGCACCACACCATGCTTGGACCGACGCTGGGCCCCGCACGACAGCGGTCAAGTGCATAGTCTGTCGGCTCTGATTAAAGGGGCCCTGGGACACACAAGTAGATAGTTCCCATATGTTCTGAATGTTCATCTCCCCCCCCCACCACACTTCCCATATTTTCCGACATTTTCCTGGGAATCGACGATTACTTGTGTCTGTGGGTTTCTTCCCCTCCTGGCTGATGGCCGAAACGCACCGCACTATTCCTGGGTCGAGGACCGACGCCGCCTCGGGGGGTCCGGCTGCTTCCCCCAGGGCACTCTTGCGCCCTGGACCAAGTTTTGAAGGCTCTGGGGCCCGATCATGGGCCCCAGAGCAGCGATCGATGATAAAAACGCATGGCAGAAAAACGCAAACTTGGATATCGATGTATTCGTATGTCCGGCGTCCCCCCTCGAGAGGAGTGCTGGCGGCGCGCAGAGGGCATAGGGGGAGAAGGGAAAGGCTTCTTTTAAAAGGCTGCTTCTCAAAGGCGCGGGCCTCTACATCCACAGACAAGGCGCCGCGCCTTCCAAGAAGCGGGGTGCTTCTGAGAAGCCTTCTTCCCTCCCCACTGCCCCCCTGCGCTTGGCTGAATGCATATGTCTGGCGTCCCCCCTCGACAGGGGTGGTCCGAGATCTCGATGCTGCAAGCCCATGCCGGCCCCTCCACGCTCTCGGCCGCGGCCGCCGCTGCTTGCGGCCGCCGGGGCAGCGCTGGGAGGCCGGCGGCGCCATCCGGCGCGGCTCCCTTCACAGCCAGCGGCGGCGCGATGTGGCCGCTACGGGGGGGGGCGGCGCCCAGGCCGCCTCCCCCCCCCCCGTAGGGAGCAGAAAAACACATCCCCATACTCAGCACCCGGCAAGCGAAGCCGCTTAGTAAACGCACCCATGGCAGGAATCGAACAGGGCAGGGCGGTTCAGTAAACGCCCAGGGCCGTTCACTAAAGGCAAGTTATAAGCGTCGGGGTGACGCTTCTTCCCTTGACTTCCGCCGGCGGCAAGGGTTGCTTGGCAGGGTGGCCAGTGCTCATAGCACGACTACAGTCATCGCGCTACCAAAAGACACGTCGAATAAAGAACGAAGGGGCTTGTCTGGCGATGGCGAGCATCGGCCACGACGCTGAATAAGGAACGGCGCGAAAACTAAGGCCCCTGCTAAACCCCAAATGATTCTTATTGCAACGTCTTGACTGTACGACCAACAGGAAGCTAATCTTGGAAACTCATATGCACATATGTCGCGTGTTCACCGCCTTGCGCTTGCACTGCGTGTGGCGCTGCGCGGTGTTGTAGACTATCAGGACACACGCGTGCGATCCTCCTCGTCGCTCTTTTTCCTGCTTCGCCTTCCTTGCAGCCATGGCTTGAAACACAGCTTGCAGCTACATACAACGGATACCATGACGATCCTCCTCGTATTCCTCCTCCACCTCCCTCCCCTTCCGTTCCTCATCTCTCTTCCCTCTCCTTTCCCTCCTCCT
This sequence comes from Prorocentrum cordatum, assembly GCA_963575745.1. Taxonomy (NCBI): domain Eukaryota; class Dinophyceae; order Prorocentrales; family Prorocentraceae; genus Prorocentrum; species Prorocentrum cordatum. The sequence goes on from CAUYUJ010002014.1 coordinate 453,702, forward strand.
CCTCCCGATCAGGAGCGGCCAGCCGAAGGAGCCCCGCAGGCGGCTTCGGCGGCAGGAGGCGCTGAAGACGGCGAGCCAGGGTGAGCGAGAAAGGACGACGAGAAAAAGCCAACGACAGCTCGATCCCAAGGCACACGTCATAGTTACTTAGGGCGACGGGATTTGAACATTTGCGCTGCCCCAGGCCTGGTCCATCCTGGGCTCAGGAGCGGTGCATACTCCCTCCTAGGACCTCGACCCCAAACTCGCTTGGAATTGTGTGTTGCTTTGATGCATGTTCAATGCGGCTGCACCGTCATAGCTGTTTCCGAACTCCTCCCCCCCATGTTCCATATCCTGATCCCCTCCTCGTGCTGCTCGTCCTCTCCTTCTTCCTCTTGTTCCTCCCAATCCCGATCCTGCGCCAGGGGTGCATAGACACCACTCCCGAGTCCAGGATGGGCCAGGCCTGGGGTAGCGGACATGCACAGGTCCCTTTGCCCTAATTTGTGCAGAGGCTGCAGAGCCCAGGGACGACGGGAAGTCAACAAAATGGTACGTGTTCTTCCTCCGAGGTCGGCCAGATTCCTCGATAGCGAGAAGGTGAGTGAGCGAGAGATATCGATGTGTTCACACACTAACTCAGAAAGGCATGCACGTATGTATGCATGCATGCATAAATGTATGTATATATGTATGTAAGTAAGTATACGCGTATATATGTGAATATACAAATGCAGAGGTGTGTATCCAAATATTTTCATATATATGTATACTAAAACAATCGCGCGCTTCGCGCGCGCCCAGGTTCTAGCAGGCCCCAGGCCTTGACGAGTCCACTGCTGAACTGAAGTATTGGACCACATATGGTTTGAACGATAAATGGAATGTGGCTCGGGGGCATCGTGAGGAGGCTCAAAGGCTACTTTGAGTCGGCATGGGGCTGTCTTGGATAAGCACGTCTGAAAACTGTTGCACATGATGGCGTGGATCTGATCCCCGTCTCCGTGGGTCAAAGTCATCTTTCCCGGAACGCATTTCAACCTAGCATGTGTCGCACAGATTGGATGTCCACCCCGATGTGAACTATTTTGCGTGGGTCTGTTCGATGACTCGGACGGATATGATATCCATGGCTCTAGACCGCGAGCGCGTTAAGATTCTACGGGGGAGGGGGGCGGCATTGGTTCTCAAGATTAACAAGGTATGCCCTCACCCCATCCGGCCAACAACACAGAGGTCACACCCAGCATGAACACATCCTCATCTCTCTCTCTCTCTCTCTCTCAGAGCAGATGCCGACAAATAATCAGAACGCCGCAAGCGGTCCCGGTCATCACGGTTCGCACCCAAGGGGAAAATCTTTCCTCCAGGGTACGTCTTTACATGTGAATGTACATGTTGATATACACACATTCCCCAAGCAGTGCTTTCACTTCGGTGTTCTTACTTGTGAAATACGGTACTGGGCTGGTGTGACGCTCTGGCGGTTATGTAGTCGCCGTCGCCGCCCCGTCGCCGCCTCGTCGCCGCCAGTCGTCTGGGCCGGTGTGCCGCTCTGGTGGCTATGTAGTCGCCGTCGCCGTCGTCGCCGTCCCGTCGCCGCCCGTCGTCTGGGCCTTGCTGTGCATTGCGGTTTACTGCTTGCACGGCGTTGCCTTGCACAACATGGGTTGCATCACAGATTTTGATTCACATATTTTCTGCAACATCGGTTATTCCGAATAGATTGCACTGCCAGGATTGCACCACATAGATTGCACACCATCGGTTGCGCAGCAAACGTGAAAAAAGAACAAATGGCACAACATGTATTCTCTTGCTATAAAAGAATAACAGATCAACCCACCCACCGTTTTCCCTATTCGTGTTGCAATTTTGGCACGGTTCTGCCTCATCGCCCATCCTAAGTATGGAACTAAACCACGCCAGCGAGGCCAAGAACGCTCCCAATTCATCTTCTGCAAAAAACTATGCGGGCGCGCTAGTTTTCAAACATCGTCAGTTTCCATAAGCCAGCTTACAAAACACCACCAACAACAACAACAACAGCAACAGCAACAGCAACAGCAACAGCAACAACAACAACAACAACAACAAAACGGCGCGAAATGCGCACGCGCGCGTTGTCGCGCGCGCGCGTGCCGGAATCCGTCAAGAACTTTAGGCTTCGGAAGCATATTTAAAATAGAGTGCCCCGAGACATAAAAAATGTGGTTTTGCAAATGGATGCTCAAAAAACTTGGGTTCCGATTTCTCGCGGATCCTTTAGGGGACCACCGGTTCTTCAAACGCGTCGTAAAATGCGACCAAAAGGGCATCTCGCGCGCGCACCAGAAACGCCCGAGCGACCTTGCACGCATGCTGTCGCAAGGATCTTCTGCAAAGAACGGAGCGAAGTGTCCACGCGCGCGTCGTCGCGCGCCCATGCAGAACTTCCTCAAAAATTGAAGAATTTCGCGGGGATGTCAAAACCGAGTGTCCCGAAAACGTATGAACTGAAAGTTGGATGTGCAACGCGAGTTTTTAAAAAATGCCTGCGCTCGCTCTGCTGCGCACTTCTTCTCAACAGTTTCACACAATTCTGCCAAACGCCCTGTCGCTGTGCACGTCGGAACCACTCGCACGCCCAACCGCGCGTACTGGGGAGGGGGTGGTGGTGGCACGGTCCGTGTCAACTAATACCCTGCGGGCCACTTTCGCACTTTGGCCGCGCGCGCGTCGAGCTCCTTCCAAAACTGTTCATCACCGACGCGAAGACGCCGTCATCGTCGCCGGCGTGATCAGCATCGGCGCCGTCAGTGGCCTTGCCGTCGTCGTTGTCACCATCGTCACCAGCATCGCTACCATTATCATCGCGTATACCGTTGCCGACGTTGCCGTGATACCGCGCCCGCCCAAGTCGCCGAATCGCATTGAAGTGCCCACTTGGCAGCGGTCATTGCCACCGCGGCCGCGTCGGTCGCGCCAAATTAGCTGGCCGCTGCGCGCGCGAGCATGCGCGGGCTAGCGCGGCCGCAGAGATGCACCAGCCAACTCCGAGCATTCATCACAATCACCGCCGCACGGGCTTTGCAAACCAAGTTGCGGATGGGTGGGTGTGGTGATTTCACGAGCAATGGGGTAGACAGCTCACTGCGAACATACATGAATTGCACCACGTAGGGTGCATCCAACGGACTGCATAACATATAGTGCCCAACGTGTACTGCACAACATATATTGCACCACACAGGATGCACCACATAGATTGCACTAAGCAGATCGCACCACAAATATTAACAACACAAATTGCTAGAAACACACTGTTTGAGGTCCACGCTGGTTAACATGTTGGTATATGTGTGCTGGTGCTGTACACATACGTTTACGAACGAACGTTTGAACATAGAGTAGAAAGAGAGAAAGAGAGAGAGAGAGAAAGAGAGAGTGTGAACGAAAGAGCAAACAAACAAAAGGAGAGGGGGAGAGAGAAACAGAGATTGAGGCGGGAGGAAAGATCACGCTTCCCTGACACAGGCCAATGCAATGATCTTCTTTTGGTTTCCCTCCGCAGTGCCGCATGCTGTGTCAACACACAGATGCGCTCCGACCCTAAAGGCAATCAGCTCTGGACGGTGACCTTGGCAGCACATGCTTGCTCAAGCAGACACCATGCCAACGGGACCAATCAACAATCGCAGGACGATGACACCAGCAAGATTCTATGGATTCCCGCTGCCACGCACGAGTGACACAATGGTACAAGACACAGCAACAAAAACCCTTGACCACGTGTGCCCCCTTTCCACGCCCAACCCCTCACTTTTCCCCCTGCCTCCACTCCTCATCCCTCGCTTCCTCCACACCTCCCCCTGCGTGCCCCCATTTCCTGCTAACACCCCCCTCCTCCGCCAAAGGCACCTGGACCTCTCGCGCGGATGTCCCGGGGAACCCGCCCCCAGACTCCCGAAAGGCCAGGCTCCTCCCCACTCTTCCCCCTGCTCCTTCCTCCTCCACCCCTCCAGCGCGCGTCGCTGCTCCCCCTCCTCCTTCTCCACCTCGCCCGTCCTCCCTGCGCATTCCCCCTCTTCCCCCGATCATCCGCGGCCCGCACACCACCTTCAAACAATGGTCTGCTCCGCGGTGGCGGGAAGTAGGTCTGGTTAGGTTTGCTTTCCTCTCATGCGGAGTTCGCTTTGCCGATTCCACATCAAGTCTCGTGCAATCGAGAAACAAACACGCAGTGCAGGCGTCGGGCCTTTGAAGCATCCATGACCAGGATGGTACTGTTAGGATAATGGCGGCGGCGGCGTTCACGCTGATACTCTGGTTCGCAAAGCATTTGGCGCCACCTCGCCTTCGGCCATGATGTGCTAAGAGCTGCAGGAGTACTGCCAAGTGCTCTGAAATGGATACAAGAACTTACAAGAACCACGGCTTTCGACAAGGCCACGAACCACGGCTTAGAGAGAACACAATCCGTGGAACAATCTCTCACGGACATCCGTGGCATGAAATCGCCATCCCCCATTATCATCCTTTCTCATCCTCGTCCTCTTCCTCATTCTCCTCCTCCTCCTCCTCCTCCTCCTCCTCCTCCCACGGCGGCAATGCATGCCAATGCCGGGCGAACCCTGCCAGAGCAGACCCGAACCGTGGACACATGCGACTGCCCCGACGAGTGAATCCTCAGCGCCAGTCGCTTCGCTCGCTGTGCGACGCGAAGCCTCCAGGCGCTCGAATGGGGGGGAT
>CAUYUJ010002014.1:460914-510914 GCA_963575745.1 Prorocentrum cordatum
ATGCTGGCTGGGTTCGTCCACGGATGCCCGCTCGGCACATGCGCTGGAGACCTCTCGGGGGGCCCTCATGGCAGCCCATGGCGCAGCTGGGCTCGCCGCTGGTGGGCCGCGCGAGGCCGCGCAGTTCCTGCAGGCGGCGGAGGGTTCAGCCTTGGCGCTCCTCGCCGCGCCGCCCCGCCCCGACGCAACGGCGGACGCGGCGGGCCCCCCGACGGCCCCGCCGAGGCGCCGTCGCCCGCGCGGCCGCGGCGGCGTGGGGGGGCAGGGCAGGAACGACGAGGGGAAATGCAGGTCGATGTGGCGGAGAGCACCATCGTCGCGGAGGCGATGGTCCTGGCGGTTCCTGGGGCGGCGGCGGCGGCGGCGTGGGGGGGCCGATGACCGTATAGAATGGAGATGCCGCCCGACGAGTGGGCGAACGACCTGCCGATTGTGAAATGGGCCGGCGCGCTTTGCGGGCGGCCGTGGCTCGGGCAAGGGCGAGGTCAAGGGCGGCGCGGGCAAAGACGAGATCGGGGCGCGGGAGCTCCTCGTGCAGCGATCTGCCGACCTCTCGAGGCGCCAGGGCAAGCGCGATGCGGACTCCTCGGCCCTCGGCCCTCGGCGACGGCCAGCAGCACCCCACGGTCGGGCTCCAGGTGCGGGAGCTTGCTGGCTGTGCGTGGCGGTCGTGCTGCTGACGGTGACGGCGGAGGTGAGCGACGGCGCTCAAGCGGTGGCGGAGTGCGCCAAGGGGCGACTGCGCTTCCCTCCGTGGCAGTCGTCAGTGGTGCCCTTAGCAGTCAGGAGCTGGGAGTGGAGCTCAAAATCAAATTCTCATCGGTCGCTCCTGCTCCTCCTCCTACTCCTGCCCTTCACCAACTTGGTGGGAAAAAACGGGCCGAATGATCGAACCGCATCGCCGATGAATCGGCGACGTCGGCGCGGCGAAAATCGGGCTCCAGATCGACTTCGACGTTTTCGGACGTTTTCGTCGGCTTTCGGCGGCTATTCATCCTCCGTGTGCTCTCCAGCAGTTTCTCCTTGCTCAAGAGCGTCCAGGGCTGCCCCGATCGCCCCGAACGGCCGCCGGAGAGACGAGCTATGGCCTGGAAGCCATGAGGAGCGAACAGCATCTCCGAGACATCGGTGATGCGGCGCGATCCTCCGACCCCATCTCCTCTCACCCCACCTGGGAGGCCTGGGCCCCTCTGCTTTCGCTCAGGGTTCCTCTCGATCCTGCATGTTTGAAAGCACGTTCCGCCAACGGTTGCAGCCGCTGCGGACTTCCCCTGGCAGACGGGGGGGATACGTCCGAGACTCCGTAATTGTCTTGGGAGCCTGGCGGGCTTGGCGCCCCCGGAAATGCGCTCCAGCAGATCCTCTTGCGCCGACTTGGAAACAGAACGCGTTGGTGGACCGTCGAACTAGAGTGCGCCACGACCGCCAAAATGGCTGCTGGTGCACCGGCGTCGGAAACCTATATATCGCCAGAGAAATTCCGAAGTCGCGCCATCTGTCGCCCACGCACTCTGGGAGGCAGGGGTTCGGGACAGAGACGCAAACCAGGGCCGGCGCACGGGCGACGCTCGGGCGACGCACTGAACGAAACTTGAAGGGGGGGGGGTCGCTTGACTGGGCCTTAACAGAGCCCGCGCTGGCGACCTGCTCCTGCTCCTGCTCCTGTTCCTGCTCCTCCTCCTCCTCCTCCTCCTCCTCCTCCTCCTCCTCCTCCTCGTCCTCGTCCTCGTCCACGTCCTCGTCCTCGTCATCCTCTTCTTCTCTCCTCAGGTGCGCCCAAGGGCGGGGCCAGAAGGAGGGGGAGTGTAGCGCATCATGTCCCGAGGCATGTGCTCGAACGAAGGGGGGCTGGGGTGCGTATCGAATGGGAAGAGGGGGGGCTTTCTGAATCTGGGCGATTCCACTGCAGCGGCCATGCCATCCACACGCCAGTCCTCTCGCCCTCCAGACCTCAACCCTCCTCTCGACCCTCCGCCCTTCCCGTCCCCACTCCGCTCTCCTCCTCTCCTCCTCTGGCACTCCCGCGCCAGGCCTCTACGTGCGGAAGCCGCAGCGCAAACATCCAGTCCGCCTCCTCCACGGCGCCTGCGCCGCGCGCGCGCGCGCCCACGGGCTGCCGGAGAGAAGTCCTCGTGCGCTTTGGTGCCTCGGGAGGGGGCGTGGCAAGGCCCAGAGCGGCCCTTCGTGTGGGCAGCCGCGGAGGCTCCTGAGATACTCCTGGGCGACCAGTAGAGCGCGGCGGCGTGGTGATCCCGTTTCTGCTGGTGTTCCTGCATCTGCTTCTGACAGGAGGATACCGAACACGATCCCCCCCCGTCTGGAAATGGGAAAGCATACAAAAAGGCACATGCCCTGCGTTGGACGCCACGCCGTGGGGGGGTCAAAACTAAAAACCTCCTAGGGCTAACCCATGCTCCCTGAATCCATGTTTGCGCACCCCTCCTCCTCCGCCGCCTCCTCCTCCTCCTCCGCCCTGGGCCAGGGGGTGCGCCGCTGGCGTCGGTGTCCAGCAGCAGGAACGCCCGCGCTAGGGCGCCGCCGGGCGCCGCCGGGTCCAGGCGGCGGAGTACGCGCAGCGCCTCGCCGAGAGGTGGGGGGTGGGGGGCAGGCCTCGATGGCTAACCTGCTCCTCCTCGTCCTCCTCCTCGTCCTCGTCCTCGTCCTCCCCCTCATCCTTCTCCTCCTCCTCCTCCTCCTCCTGCTCCTCCTCCTCCTCCTCCTGCGCCTCCGCCTCCTCCTCCTCCTCCTCCTCCTCCTCCTCCTCCTCCTGCTCCTCCTCGTCCTCCTCCTCGTCCTCGTCCTCATTCTCGACCTCCTCCTCCTCCTCCTCCTCCTCCTCCTCCTCCTCCGCCTCCTCCTCCTCCTCCTCCTCCTCCTCCTCCGCCTCCTCCTCCTGGTACTCGACCACCTCCTAATCCTCTCCTCCTCCTCCTCCTCCTCCTCTTCTTCTTCTCTTCTTACTTCTCCTCCTCCTCCTCCTCCTCCTCCTCCTCCTCCTCCTCCTCCTCCTCCTCCTCCTCCTCCTCCTCCTCCCCTCCTCCTCCTCTCCTCCTCCTCCTCCTCCTCCTCCTCCTCCTCCTCCTCCTCCTCCTCCTCCGCCTCCTCCTCCTCCTCCTCCTCCTCCTCCTCCTCCTCCTCCTCCTCCTCCTCCTCCTCCTCCTCCTCCTCCTCCTCCTCTTCGGCTCCCCAAATCTCCGAGGATGGTAGGGCCTCAGGCTGCGCACAGACGGGACCCTCAAGCAGCCCCAGCTGGCCTCAACAGGCCCCCCGAGCAGTCCAACAACAGACCCCCCGAGCAGTCCGAGCTGGCCTCAACAGGCCCACGGAGTAGTCCCAGCTGGCCTCGACAGGCCCACCGAGTAGTCACAGCTGGCCTCAACAGGCTCATCGAGTAGTCCCAGCTGGCCTGAACAAGCCCCCCGAGTAGCCCGATGCGGTCTCAACACCCTGGCGCCGCGTCCAGCGGCGCACCTGGGGCGCTCCACGCCACAGGTTTGGGGTGACAAGGCCGCCCTGGACTACTCGGGGGGCCTGTTGAGGCCAGCCTGGACTCCGTGGGGGTGATGTGTTCGCACCCTGAGGACCTGATTTTGTCAATCCCGCCGATTTTCTTCGATTTCGGCGGCTCGTTGTCGGGCCCCAAGGCCATCACAAATGGACCCGGGACGCAACATCGCCTGGGAAGCTGTCGGGACCTCTAGGACCTCGCATTGAGAAACACACATCGGAGGATGTCTGGGCGTGGACTCTGGACGACTGTGCTGCAAAAGCCTGTTGGTCTCTGCCGTGGGGCCGTGGCCACAGCAGTCCGTGCTAAACTTGGATGAAAAGCTCTGGCGGAGATTGGGGCGATAGCCGATTCGGCACTCAGGCACAGCCCGGTCGCAGCAGCAGCGACGCAAACAATATCGAATACATCGTGGTCTTCATCGTCACGTCATTTCTCATCCAAGGGGGAGGGGCGCTCCCCTCCCGGTCCTGGGAACCGAACGCCGCAATCCTTCCACGTCGGGTGTTCTCGCCCAGTTTCGGGCCAGGGGCCCTCGCTGGTCGACGATGCCGAGAGTAGATGCAGTCCACGGCTCTGGTCGTGACCCCCTACAGTGTTGCCGTTTTCCGAGCCTCGGGGGCGGCCAAAAGTGGGGTGTCCAAGAGGGGGGGGTGCAAATCATGGCTGGCGGCATGTGCGCGGCACAGGGGGGGGCCAGGGAACGTACTGACAAAAAAAGAGGCGCCATGAAATCTAGAAAAATATCAGGGCCTCCGCCATGATATCCCCCCCCCCCTAGTCACCACCCCCCTCTTTGCCGCCCCCGGGAGCCATCGGACCTCCTGGGGGGGCCCGGGATCAAGACATCCCAAGGTCTAGGCGAGATCACAGCGGCGGCCTGCCGCAATTGATTTGCCTCCATGGGCCCTCGCTGGGCCCCGCCCGCGGATCCGTCAACAGAAGAAGAGCCCGGGATGGATGAGCATAACTGGCCCAGAGGAAAGGGTCCGGACATCGGGAGACCGCATAATCCCGTGGACCCAGATCACAGGAGTCATATACTTTTGTTCCAGGCGTGGCCCCCCAAAGGTCTGGACCTCTTCCCGGGCAGCCACTCTTCGTCCTGAGCACTTCGTGACAGTCCCTGGGCCAGGCAAGTGCTTTCCGAAACCCGAACGTCGTAGAACACCTTCCGTCGTGATCTCTTCATGACGCGAGGATGTCCGGGGAAAGGAGCGGGTGGCCACCCAAACGGGGTCCAAGCATCCCTCCCGCTCCTGCTAATTACTGTGCTAGCGCCCCAGCTCAAGCTCTGGATGACTACAGTTACGCATCCACCGCCTGGGGAGCCGATCTTCCAGGATCCCAGGGGGCGTTGGGCATGGATATACTGTTTAAAACTGTGGCCTCCAGGAACTGTGGCCTCCAGGATGGCCCCCCTGCTTTGAACGGTGGCCTCCAGGATGGCCCCAAGTGGGCTCCCAAGAGGACCTCATGGGGGTTCAGAGAAAACTCCCACCTCCCAGGCCCCCAGGAGGGCCCCGAAAGCTTACCAAGTGCCCCATGGAGGGCCCCAAGGCCCTTCAGAGGGGGTCCCAAGAGGGCGCCCGAATGCTCCCAAAGCCGCGCCAGCACGCACGAGAATGCCATGCCAACACCGGGCCGCATCGCATCGCTGGGACATCGGCATCGGATCAGCTCAGGCTGGCCGGGAGGAGGAGAGGAGGAGGAGGAGGAGGAGGAGGAGGAAGAAGGGGAGGAGGAGAAGGAGGAGGACTTGGAGGTGGAGGAGGAGGAAGAGGAGGAGGAGGAGGAGGAAAAGGAGGAGGAGGAGGACCAGTGTTGACCCAACAGTCATCAACGATGTTGGAACATACCCTCCCTCCAAGCTCCCTCTTCATAGGCCCCTACAACGGTTCATTTCCATTGATGGAACGGCCTCGTTGGAAGACTACTGTTCGAAGGTCCTGAAGCGTGCCAAAACATTGTTCTTGGGAGTTCAGCGCCACGTATCAACCGGACTGTTGCGTCTTGGCGATCCAGAACCGTGCCAGACTGCCATTCCTAGGGCTTCAACACAGCGAATCAACATAATTAACTGTTGCGCCCGCATCATCCTGAATCTGTTCAAAACAGCATGCCTGACACGTTGATGATGGGAATCCGTGAAACTCTTCCAAATGTTTAAACACGAATGCGCGCGGTGCTGATACGAGAGCCACATTTTCAACAAACAACGCCCTCAATCCGTGAAGCTCTTGCAAACGTTTACAACGAATGTGCGCGGCGCTAAAGCGGGAGCCATATTTTGAAAACGACCCGCCCCGAATCTGCCAAAAACTTGCAGCTTATTCGAGCGAATGCGCGCCGCGCTGAGGCGAGAACCACATTCTGAAAACGAGCCGCCCTCAACACGTGAAGCTTGCGCGCGGCGCTAATGCGAGAACCACATTTTGAAACCGACCCGCCCTCAATTCGTGAAGCTTTTGAAACTCTTCTGCGCGACTGTGCGCCGCGCTAATGCGAGAGCAACATTTTGAAAACGATCCGCCCTCCATCTGTCAAACTGTTGCCAATTTTCAATCGTCAGAATCATACATGGTGAGGAAGTCTCCGGCGAAACGCCCGGCCCGCCCTAAAAACTCGCAGGGGGTGCGGTAGGGAAAAGTTATGCGTAAGGAGAAAAGGGAGGAGGGGAAAGGGGATGATGATGAGGAGGAGGAGGAGGACCAGTGGAAACCAAAGAGTCACCAACGATGTTGAAATACACCCTCCCTCCAATCTCCCTCTTCACAAGCCTCTACAACGGTTCATTTCCATAGAGGGAACGGCCTCGTTGGATGACTACTGTTTTAAGATCCGGAAGCGTGCCAAAACATTGTTCTCGGGAGTTCAACGCCACGCATCAACGTGAGTGTTGCGTCTTGACGATCCCGAATCGTGCCAGAACGCCAGTTTGGGGACTTCGACACAACGAATCAACATTACTGTTGCGCCCTCATAATCGTGAATCTCTGCAAAACACCATTTCGGATACGCTGACCAGGGGAATCCGTCAAACTGTTGCAAATGTTTACAAGGAATGCGCGCGGCGCTAAGGCGACAACAACATTATGAAAACAACCCGCCCCGAGTCCGTGAAATTCTTCCACATTAAAGAACAATTGTGGGCGGCACTAAAGCGAGAACCACATTTTGAAAAAGGAGCCGCCCTCAATCCGTGAAATTCTTGCCTTGTGCTTAGACGAGTGTACTAAGGCGAGAGCCACATTTTGAAAAAAAACCCTTGTAAACGTTTACAACGAATGCGCGCGGCGCTAAGGCGAGATCAAAATTTTGAAAACGACCCGCCCTCAATCCGTGAAGCGCTTGCAAATGTTTTATACGAATGTGCGCGGCGCTGGGGCGGGAACCACATTTTGAAAACGACCCGCCCTCAATCCGTGAAGCTCTTGCAAATGATTGAAACAAATGAGCGCGGCACTAATGCGAGAGCCACATTTTGAAACCGACACGCCCTCAATCCGTGAAAGTCTTGCAAATGTTTGAAACAAATGTGCGTGGCGCTCACGCGAGAGCCACATTTTGAAAACGGCCCGCCATCCATCCACGAAGCGGCTGACAATTTTTTCACAGCTTCAGAATCCCAAATGGTGAAGAAGTCTCAGGCAAAACGCCCGGCCCGCCCGAACAACGTGCCCCGGGGTGCGACAGGGAGGAGTTACCCATAAGGAGAAGGAGTGGAGGAGGAGGAGGAGGACGACGACGACGACGACGAGGGGGAGGAGGTGGAGGAGGGGGAGGGGGGCGTGCGGGGGGGCTCGTCTTATCAAGGTACGTGCTGCCCTTACCTGGCGGGCGCCAACTCTTTCTGCTCTGCTCGTCGCCGTCTTTATTTCTATGTGTTCCCGCGGCGCCCGCCAAGTACATTGTGAGCCGAGTCGTTTGCATGATGTTTCTTTCAAGAGCGCTACAGGCTAGATCTTGCTGACGAAAAAAAGGCGGAGGAGGAAGAGGAGGAGAAGGAGGAGGGGGAGGAGGAGGAGTTGAGGTAGCTTGAACCAGAGAAGACGAGGGCAAGCGGACAAGAAGCGAGACGAGGCCAGATGATGGTCCCGCTCGCTCCCACCCACTGCTACGCCTAATACTCTGCTACGCTGTAATATGTGGCTGCGCTGGCCGCGGCATCCGGGCGCACTTTGATGCCAACACTCGGGAAAGCGGGAAAAAGCAGGGATAGGTGGCAGGAGCGAAGACGGGGAAGAGCGGGGTGGTGTGAGCCAGACGGTGGGCTCAGGGCTACATTGGCGGGTGGCCTCAGGGGCCTCATGCGCAGCGGCAGCCACGCTAGGCGGCGAAACGGCGCGTGCATCAGCATGCAGAGCTTCTTCGGGATGCGCAGGATGGGCTTCGTCAGCCAATCCGTCGCCACCAGCCGCAACATCGTGCAGGACGGGATCTTCAGGACGGAGACGTTCGCCACCAACGGCAGCGAGATGCGGGACCCGTTCAGCGGGAGGGGGTTGTGCGCCACCAGCGGCGGCATCAGGCAGGAAGTGATCGCCGGGATGAGCATGAGCGGCAGGGTCAGCTAATCGGTCCAAGCGTCGGCGCTCGTAGTCCTAGCAGATACCCAACCCGTGGTCGACAACTCCATGTGGTTGGACGTCGCGAGCTGCATGATGGGCTGCGGACGCCACTCCAGGCAGCGGAACAGCACGAGCATCGTCATGAGCCGCGACAGCACGGCGCACAAGTTCATCGACCAGACCAGCGAGAGCTAGACTGCAGCATCTGAGTTGGAGCAGATCGGAGCGACGATGGTGCGGCGCCCCAGGGACAGCCCAGGCATCGGAACCGCCATCGAGCACTCGCCGAGGGCCAGCAGGAGCAGCACTATCCACACCAGCGGCAGCGTTTTCGACGCCGCCGAGCATACGTACACTGGGAAGGGCAGTAGGATATACTTCGAGAGCAGGATGTGCACCGCACGCGGAAGCTTCGACGTGCACTTGTTCGCCTCCAGCGGCAGCACCATCGTGGTCAGAACAGGATGTACTTCGAGAGCAGACTGTTCGCCACACGCGGCAGCGTCGTCGTGCACTTGTTCGCCACCATCGGCAGCATCATCATGTTCAGCGCAAACTTCGTCTGGCGGGTCGCTCTCCGAGGACAAGGATGACTCGAACACGAACGAGGACGAACCACGCGTCGAAGCAGCGGATGGAGGGCCTGTTCTGGAGTAGCGTCTTACGCCGTGCGGCCCGTTGCCATTCGCGGACAAGGGAACGGAGAGCAGAGAGAGTATCGCCAGCAACACGAGTACGGGAGCCGCCAGCAGCAGCAGCGGCATGCAGGACATATGCATCACGAAGGCGGGCGCCAACAGCGGCAGCGACATGCAGAGAAGGGTCAGGAGCGCCTGTGACAAGCCGAGGAGGAGGCCCAGCGGCATGCTGCCGAGCGGGTTGTGGACGTGGGCATCGCCAGGTGCATCACCAGCGTCACGTGGACGGGAGCCGCTGACGGCAGCGGCATGCAGGACAGGATCAGGAGCGCCAACGACAAGCCGAGGAAGAGGCCCAGCGCCATGAAGCAGAGCGGGTTGTGGACGTGGGCCATCGCCATGGGCAGGAAGCGTCCAGCGCCGATTCGCGGGACCTCTGGCTCAGCGTCGCGACGAGGAAGGCGACCATGGGCGATGCAAGCACGAGCATGCTCATCATGTGCCGGTGCAGCATCGGCATCTGCAGGGCGGTGAGGCTGAACTTCAGGACCAGGGGCAACGTCAGGAGGTCGCGCACGTATCAACTGCAGGAAATTCGAGACCAGCAGCAGCTCGTTGCCCATGCAGATGCCCAGCGGAGTGATCACCCGCAAAGCGGATGGAAACGCAGCAGCGTGTGAAGAAGTACGTGTAGTTGAAGTGTCTGGCGCTTGTCAACTCGTGCTGGGCCGCGACCGCCTTGCAGCGCTCGGCAAGCACGGCGATGCAGAGCGTCAGCACTCCTGCGGTGCGGCATGACGAACAGCGTTAGCAGCAGAGGCAGCAGACGCCATCCCGTGGACATGTGGCTCCGCGGGCCTCAAACGGTGGCGGCGCGGCGCTGGGCCAGAGGGCCTTGGGCGAAACAGCTGTGGTGACCAGTTCGGCCAAGTCCGAGACCCCCGAAGACGGAACGGACTTGCGCCAAAATGGCTACGGAAGGAGCAGAGGAGGAGGACGAGGAGGAGGAGCAGGAGGAGGAGCAGGAGGATGAGGAGCAGGATCACCTTGGGCCCGACCGCGGGGGGGAGCCTGTGGGACGGGGGGGGCACTGGGCGGGGCAGGGGGGGGCTCGCCCTCGACCCCGCCGGCCCCGCTGCCCCGCTGCCGCTCCACGCGGGCGGGGGGGCGCCTCGTGGCGCCGGAGGCGGCCTGAACGCGCCGCAAGGGCGCGGAAGACCTCGGGGGGCCGGGGAGGAGTCAGACTGTGAACAGGAGGGAGGAAGGAGGAGGGGAGGGAGGAGGGAGGAGGGAGGAGGGAGGAGGGGAGGGAGGGAGGAGAGAGGAGGGGAGGGAGAGAGGAGGGAGGAGGGAGGAGGGAGGGAGGAGGGAGGGGAGGGAGGCGGAGGAGGCAGGAGGAGGGAGGCGGAGGAGGGAGCGGGGAGGAGGAGAAGGGAGGAGGAGGAGGAGTAGGAGAAGCTGTTCCACCACACCACGGCGATGCTTACTGATGCGATTGGAGGAATCTGACAATGTGTTCCCGCTTCTGCGGCTGGGGACGCCTGCCGACCAACCGAGACCATTCAGAGATCGCTTCTGCCCAGCCAGCGGGTGCGATCAGAAGCACCGCTGGCCGCGCATGTGACTAAAGGAAAACGATATCATCGGCAATCAATACTCGCTGTGCTCTTTGATGGGCTCTGGCATTGAACTGAAATATGGGGATTGCCTGAACCACCCGCGAACAACTCATGCGAAATGGGCGTGTATCCCCCCCTGCTGCCAAGCGCAGGCAACCGTGACTGACGAATCGAAGCAGTGACATTTGATCCTGCAGGAGGGTGAGACGAGCATATGGGGATGGGTGGATGGAGGAGAACGAGGGGTAGGCCGAACACGAGGAAGGGAGCAAGTGATTGAGCAGGGGGAGGAGAACGGGAGGAGCCCCAGAAGCAGAATGGGAGGATGGAGGGCGACAGTGAAAGAGGGGAGGGGGAAGACAAGGAGGGGGGCAATGGAGACGGGCGGAGGGAGGAGGGCTGAGAGCTGGGGGAGGGTACAGTCAGGACCAGTCCCACAGGACACCCGAGAGGACACAAGCTGCCTCCGAGAGTAGCACGTGCCCCAGACACTTTTTTCCAGACACGTCAAGACCCCCGCGGCAGAGGAGAAGGGGAGTGGAGGCGGGGAGAAACACCTGCAGCTAATAAACCACCCTGGTGGCCCCAGCCGCTCCGCCAGGCGCGCCGCTAGGAGCTGATAAGACCTTGAACTTCGCAGGATGCCCCCGGATCTCAAGCGAGTGCCTGGGAAAGCTGGGGAATCATACGTTTCAGCGGGGCACCTGCTGGAAGGACAAAAAACATGTCGCGTGACATTTTGGCATTGACCACCAAGATGCTCATTCCAATGCAAGCCGCGGGTGGGCCGGATGACGAACAGGGCATTTAAATTACCCTGGCGACGTACCCAACCCCTGCGCAATGCGGGGCATGAGTAGCTTGGGAGACGTTATACGGGAGTGATGACGTGACATGGGCTCATATATTTCTGCGAGCGGCATTCGTGAGGCTCGCAGCTCTTCAAGGATTGCGAGGTCCCGCTCAGATCTGCGTGGTGCCTCACTCCGCTGGACCCGCCACCAGCCTTTGAACGTAGCGACAGTTTCGCAGATCGCAGCCCCCCAGGCACGGCGAGGTCCCTCTCAGATCTGCGCGGTGCCTCACTCCGCTGGACCCACCAGCAGCCCTCGAAAGTGGCGACGGTTTCGCAGGTCGCAGCCCCCCAGGGACGGCGAGGTCCCGCTCATATTTGGGCGGTCTCACTCCGCTGGACGCCCTCGAAAGTGGTGACAGTTTCGCAGATCGCCACGCTGGCCCCCCAAGCAGCCCTCGAAAGCGGCGACAGTTTCGCAGATCGCAGCCCCCCAGGCACGGCGAGGTCTAGCTCAGATCTGCGCGGTGCCTCACCCCGCTGGACCCACCAGCAGCCCTCGAAAGTGGTGACAGATTCGCAGATCGCAGCCCCCCAGGCCCGGCGAGGTCTTGCTCAGATCTGCGCGGTGCCTCACTCCGCTGGACCCACCAGCAGCCCTCGAAAGTGGTGATAGTTTCGCAGATTGCTATGCTGGCCCCCCAAGCAGCCCTCGAAAGCGGCGACATATTCGCAGATCGCAGCCCCCCAGGCACGGCGAGGTCCCGCTCAGATCTGCGCGGTGCCGCACTCCGCTGGACCCACCAACAGCCCTCGAAAGTGGCGACAGTTTCGCAGATCGCAGCCCCCGAGGCACGGCGAGGTCTTGCTCAGATCTGCGCGGTGCCTCACCCCGCTGGACCCACCAGCAGCCCTCGACAGTGGCGACAGTTTCGCAGGGTGAGATGTGCGCGGTACCTCACTGCCTCACTCCGCTGGACACACCACCAGCAGCCCTCGACAGTGGCGACAGTTTCGCAGATCGCAGCCCCCCAGGCACGACGAGGTCCCGCTCAGATCTGCGCGGTGCCTCACCCCGCTGGACCCCCAAGCAGCCCTCGAAAGTGGCGACATATTCGCAGATCGCAGCCCCCCAGGCCCGCCGAGGTCTTGCTCAGATCTGCGCGGTGCCGCACTCCGCTGGACCCACCAGCAGCCCTCGAAAGTGGCGACAGTTTCGCAGATCGCAGCCCCCCAGGCACGGCGAGGTCCCTCTCAGATCTGCGCGGTGCCTCACTCCGCTGGACCCACCAGCAGCCCTCGACAGTGGCGACAGTTTCGCAGATCGCAGCCCCCCAGGCACGGCGAGGTCTTGCTCAGATCTGCGCGGTGCCTCACTCCGCTGGACCCACCAGCAGCCCTCGAAAATGGCGACAGATTCGCAGATCGCAGCCCCCCAGGGACGGCGAAGTCTTTCTCAGATCTGCGCGGTGCCTCACTCCACTGGACCCACCAGCAGCCCTCGAAAATGGCACAAATTCGCAGATCGCAGCCCTCCAGGCTCGGCGAGGTCTTGCTCAGATCTGCGCGGTGCCTCACTCCGCTGGACCCACCAGCAGCCCTCGAAAGTGGCGACAGTTTCGCAGATCGCAGCCCCCCAGCAACGGCGAAGAGAGGGCAGGAGGCGAGAGGAGGCGGGAGGCGGGAGGAGGAGGAGGAGGAGAAGGAGAGACGCGACCACACCCCTCTATTGAAAACGAATACCCAACCAAGGAGGGTTGGTAAAAACCGAAAAGGCGCATTTTGCCGCTGCTGGCAGGGGAGGGATCACCCCCCTCCCTCTGGGAAAATTGTTGGGTGGGGTCCAGAGTCTCCGCCCTCCCCCCCCCCCACCCACGACGACGCCGACGCCGACGCCGCCAGTACGACGACGACGACGCCGAAGCCGACTACGACGACGACGACGACGACGACGACGACGACGACGACGAAGACAGCGACGACAACGACGGCGTCGAAGACGACGACGAAGACGACGAGGACGACGACGATAACGACGACGAGCCGAGTAGAGTCGAATAGAGTATGTAGGGTTGGAGACGAAAGGGTCGAATATCCGCCGGCCCCCTTGTGGGGCCACCAGGCTGTAGGCGCGGGATTCGCAGTTTCCTGTACCAGTTGTAGCTTGTAGTTTCCAGTGTTACAGTTCTGCTTCTTGCTGGTTACTGTAACTAGTTGATTGACCGCGCGAGGGGGGGGGAGGCCCAAACAGGATATTTAGCACCTCCTGGGCGCGTTGTCTGAATTGCTGGGGGGGCTCGAAATCGACACCCCTCACGCAGATCCGCGGGGTCAGGGTCCAAAAACACATGGGATTTGCCACATTTCTGAAATTCGGTGCCACCCCTCACGCAGATCCGCGGGGTCAGGGTCCAAAAACACAGGGATTTGCCACATTTCTGAAATTCGGTGCCACCCCTCACGCAGATCCGCGGGGTCAGGGTCCAAAAACACATGGGATTTGCCACATTTCTGAAATTCGGTGCCACCCCTCACGCAGATCCGCGGGGTCAGGGTCCAAAAACACAGGGGATTTGCCACATTTCTGAAATTCGGTGCCACCCCTCACGCAGATCCGCGGGGTCAGGGTCCAAAAACACATGGGATTTGCCACATTTCTGAAATTCGGTGCCACCCCTCACGCAGATCCGCGGGGTCAGGGTCCAAAAACAAATGGGATTTGCCACATTTCTGAAATTCGGTGCCACCCCTCACGCAGATCCGCGGGGTCAGGGTCCAAAAACACAGGGATTTGCCACATTTCTGAAATTCGGTGCCACCCCTCACGCAGATCCGCGGGGTCAGGGTCCAAAAACACATGGGATTTGCCACATTTCTGAAATTCGGTGCCACCCCTCACGCAGATCCGCGGGGTCAGGGTCCAAAAACACATGGGATTTGCCACATTCCTGAAATTCGGCGCCACCCCTTACGCAGATCCGCGGGGTCAGGGTCCAAAAACACATGGGATTTGGGACATTTCTGAAATTCAGTGCCACCCTTCACGCACATCCATCGCAAGGCGTGGTAACCCAAACTGCGAGAACTCCCTCGGCCCTTTAATCGCAAGGTGTGGTAACCAAGCCCGTAAACCATACACGTCTTACCAATCGCCAGGTGTGGTAACCCCTCTTGTGATCAGTTGGTTTTGCTGATTGCGAATCGGCTTCGCATGAAGTGTTGATACTGCTTCACGACAGCGCCAAGGCCTCATGAATTAGCTCTTCCATGGCCCATTCTCCGAGAGAGGGGGCCGGCGGCAGGGGGCGAAGCCCTTACGGATAATAGGGAGACGTAAATCATACTAAGGTAAAGCTGATTGCATGGATCGGGTAGAACAAATTTAGCATAGTGGATGCGGGCACAGTTGAGTGTATTAGAGCAGAATAGCCTGCAGTCAGAGCGAAGTCAAGCAGCGCAGGGCTTGTTAGGATGTGGTGGAGTAGCGTTGGGTGGAACATAATAGGGCAGCGTAAAATACACTAAGTCAAGCATGAGGAATCGAAGAGAGTAAACTGAAAGCAGCGTGGAGCAAAGTAGAGTACGGTAGGTATGATCGGGTATAATCAAATAGGGTAGAGTAGTGCAACTAGACGACTGGAGAAGAGTATATGGGTAGAGCAGAATATGAATACAATCGAGTAGCGCAGAACAGCGTCGAGTAGGAGTAAAAGGGGAGCACAATATACTTGAGTATGTTAGGGTACGGTGGAATTGAATTGGGTAGAATAGGGCGGAATAGGATAGGGACACCAGATATCCAATAAAGAACATCGTAGAGAGAGAGGGAGAGAACAACACGAGACATAAGTATGTAATATTACGACCAGGTAGAGTTAAGGAGGGTCGGACCTTGCAAAATAGAGTGGAATAGATGATCGCAGAGTAGCGTCAAGTAGAGCAGGGTAGAGCACAGTTTGGGCCCTGGTAGGATGCTGAAAGATCTGGGTCGAGCCCAAATAGCATCCTATCAGAGCCAGCGCCTGGCGCGGGCGATGGCGACAGGTGCGCCACAGCTGCCGCCGCTGACGTCGTCGCATCGTCGTCGTCCTCGTCGTCGTCGCCGTCATTGTCGGGGGGGGAGCTTCCGGACACGCCCAACAACTTTTCCGTGGAGTGTGGGGAGGGGGTTCTCTTGACCCCTGCACTACTTTTCCCGGGGGGGGGGGGGGGATTCGGCACGCCCCGTGTTGGCGCGCGGGGGTCGGGCGGACAAACGCGAAACTCTGTAATATCAGCTCTCCACTCTCAGTCAAAGAAGGCCCTGAGCCAAATCAGCACTGGTCAAGCAAGATCCATACATAAGTGTGCAACGCAAGACTGCGAGTACAAGCAGCACAGACATGAGAGAGAGGGTGCAGGAGAATGTGCCTACAACTCCCATGAATTGCTGTCGATTTGGCTGTCTGGGAAACTGCAAACGGAGATCCCTGGCCGCCAGGTAGCGTCGACTGGCTTCCTTGCTTTGGTGCTGCTTGGCACCGGCGGCGGCCAGAGCATCTCGTCCCTCCTCGGCGTCGCTCAGGGCCAAAACCCCTGTCATGAGCATGAGCGAAAAAGCCTCGGAACCCTTGGCCACGTCAGCCTCGGTCAGAAGATCCGTAAGATTCAAAAGATGAGAGGAAACCACCTGGCACGCGAGATGCGAGCGGAAAAAGAATCTCTGATGATAGCTCTAGATCGACTGAAGTCAGTCGATCGTTCTGGCGGCTGACGCATTTTTGGAGAGGGTGTCGGAACTCACTTTTGCGTCCAAAGCGTGGACCCCTGGAAAAGGACTCCGAAGCTCACAAGAACCCATCAGCGCAGAAATGAAGGGTCTCACATCCCGACGCCAGTCGGAAGAGGTTCCTCGCCAAAACGGGGATTGCGAAGCAGCAGCTGTATCATCAGTTGTCTTCTCTCAGCCAAAGAAGGCCTTGAGCCAAATCAGCACTGGTCAAGCAAGATCCATACATAAGTGTGCAACGCAAGACTGCCAATACAAGCGACACAGACATGAGAGAGAGGGTGCAGGAGAATGTGCCTACAGCTCCCTTGAATTGCTGTCGATCTGGCTGTCTGGGAAACTGCAAGCGGAGATCCCTGGCCGCCAGGTAGCGTCGACTGGTTTCCTTGCTTTGGTGCTGCTTGGCACCGGCGGCGGCCAGAGCATCTCGTCCCTCCTCGGCGTCGCTCAGGGCCAAAACCCCTGTCATGAGCATGAGCGAAAAAGCCTCGGAACCCTTGGCCACGTCAGCCTCGGTCAGAAGATCCGTCTGATTCAAAAGATGAGAGGAAACCACCTGGCACCCGAGATGCGAGCGAAAGAAGAATCTCTGATGATAGCTCTAGATCGACTGAAGTCAGTCGATCGTTCTTGCGGTTGACGCAATTTTGGAGAGGGTGTCGGAACTCACTTTTGCGTCCAAAGCGTGGACCCCTGGAAAAAGACTCCGAAGCTCACAAGAACCCCTCAACGCAGAAATGAAGGGTCTCACATCCCGACGCCCGTCGGAAGAAGTTCCTCGCCAAAAAGGGGATTGCGAAGCAGCAGCTGTATCTACTCCGGCTCCGCGACGGCCTGACACAGAGAGCGGGCCTCGCCTGCAAGAGACGAGTTGGCAGCAAATTTCATCCTCGAGGATCTCCAGGAGAGCACGGATACGCGAGTGGGCTGGCCAGTGGCAATCTGAGGATCTGCAGCCCCAGCGAGCCAAGCGTTTTGCACAACGCCCTCGGCACATACAAATGCAGCATCACTGGTCGTCATGGCCGCCACCTGGCTCAGGTCGTGCTTTCAAATCCTGAAATACTGTGCTGCCGTGTCTCGCATAAGCTGCGCCGCCACGTTGTGTAGATGAACGTCCTCGATCGTAGCGCGGTTCAGATGTTCGCCAGGATGGAAGCTGCCCCCGAAGGCTCTGGCCGAGACTCCTTGGCAACCCAGTTCAGCCGGTGCGCGCCAGAGCGGAGCAGCGAGAACTCGGCAGGTGACACAGGACATTGTCTCAGGGACTTGCGGCCCCGATCAAGCGGCGCCGTCTTGAACTCCTCGAAGATATGCTTCTCCTGGTCGATGAGAATGCGGCGTCGCCCCTCGCGCACTCGCCTGGCTGCTAACTCGGCCTCGACCCCGCGCCACTTGCCGAGGGCGAAGCGTCCCTGAGGTCTCCGATGCAACCGCTTCGCGTGACTGCCGAGGGAGCCGAGCCACAGGTCGTCGACCTCAATCAGCACCTGGACCACCAGCTGCCCCTTCTCGCGCTTCGTCCAGTAGCGGGGCTCTAGCAGCGACTTGCAGAAGCCCAAGTCGGAAAAGGATGCGATAATGTCGCGCCACTCCCGCGGCGCGTCGTCCAGCCCGCGCACCGCCACTTCAAACTGGATCAGGCAGCCCTCTGGGACGTGAGCTCCTGCAAGACAGTTACAAGGGGCCACGTGGTTCGGGCCGCCCGAGCGCCTCAGCGGACGAGACTGGCTGAACGCGTTCTTGCAGTCCACGATGGCCTGCTCCATATCACAGGGCAGCAAGGCCATGGAAAACAACGGCATGGATTCCGACTTCGGAGTCGGTAAGTCGGTGATCAGCTTCTCGGTGCCCGGGTCGCGGAACCTGCGCAAGCGCCAGCGACTCTGGGCCTTCTCGGCGCTGAAGGCGCCCCCATTGGCCCTTGCAGCGACGCGCCATCCTCGGCGACAGGGTCCTGTCGGGCTTGGTCTTGGCCACGTGCTGGGACTCGGTCAGCGACGTCACGCGTAGGGCACCAGATCGATTCAATGCTGCCCACTCGGCCTCGTCGAATGCCCTGAACTGCTCGCGCTCCCCGGGATTCAAGTGCCTTAGCTTGACCTCGCGACCCTTGGAGACAAGCTGGCATTCCAGCAGCCGACGCTGTCCCCCGGGTTGACATACTCGAGAACCTCCGTAACAATCGCGCACTCCACGGCGGTGCCACTCCAGCATTGATCCTGGAACCAGGTCTCGAATGACTCGCAGTAGGCGCTTAGCAGCTCCTCGTCGGAGACCGCCTGAGAGTCGACTGCAATCTCGCCGGAGCCTCTGGGTTGCGCCCAGCGGCCCCGCACCTCGATGTGTCGACTGGGGCAGAAGAACAGCATTGCAAAGCTTCGCCGATGATGGGGCCCCCCTCGCGCTGAATCTGAGGTCCTCGGGCATGATGACCGGCCTGGGCAGAGCTGGCTCGATATCAGGTTCACTCGACGCCTCTGGTGTCCACGAGTCCTGGTCGACCTTGAGGCGCTTCACCTCAGAGTCGACACTCCCGGCCGCGCCCGAGTGCGCCAGACTCGATGTCCGAGGCCTTCCGTGACGACGCCTCAGAGTCACCAAGAGGCTTCGGCTCGGCCGCAAGCTCGGATCTCTGGCTGGAAGGCCGTCCCTGAGCCGCCCGCTGGTTGAGATGCTGGATCTGGAGCCAGCGCAACATGTCCACCGCGGACTAAAACAACCTCTTCCTCAGGAACAGAAGCCGGCCGCGAGATGGGACCGGGTGCCCGCGCAAGGCGCCGGCCGCCCAGAGGGTGAGGGGCAACTGTCGGAGGCCCTGCCGCGGGAGACCCAGCGGTGAAAGCCGAGCTAGATGTGGCTACGGAGGCGGTTGGCGGTGGCGAGGTAGGTCCTAGGTGTTGCGCTCCTGGATGGCTCCGGGACGTCTGGTTCCTCTCTGGGGCGGGTTTCTGCACGGGGCTCTACGGGCCCAGACCTGGTGGCTGAAGATGGGGAGGCCAATCCATGTGTCTCAGGCTCTCGATTGGGGGCCCCAGGAGAACCGCCAGCAACATCGGGGCCCGACTGAGGACTTCCCTGAGCATCTGAAAGAGCACTGCTTGGGCTTCTGGAGAAGGGGAACCTTCTTGAGATTCGTCTACAGCGCTGCCCGAGATCCCCTTGTCGAAGCTTTTTGCCTGGCACAGAATTCCCGAGCTGGTCGCGCGCGAGGCGCACGGCCCACCTCCGAGGAGGGTGCCCAGGAGTGCCTGCGCGACTTCGCACGCAGTAAGCCCATGTTGCCTCGGGCCCGAGCGCAAGAAAGACGGCGGCTCACGTAGCCCGGAGCCGCCACAGCTGCATGGAGCTCTCTGTTAGCCAGCCAGAAAACACGGGCGCCGGCGCCGCGCCAACTTGCCCGCCGGCCCAACGAAGCGATGGATTACCCACAGCAGCGTCGGGACTTCAGTTCCCCCTCGCTTCTGAACGTGAGGAATCCCCCCGTATGGTAACTCCGTTTCCAGGAACCCTTCCAGGGTGGATCCGGGGGCCGGATCGCACGCTCGACTGGCTCGGCCGAGAGGTAAGAGTCTCTTCCCTAGCTGCGTCCAGCAAGGGTGACGATCGGGCTGATGCCCGCCAGCGTTCCAAAGACGGCCGAAGCCCTCCGCGGCACAGATGCCATCCCCTTGCCGAAGCCCGTGGAGGGAACCGAGCGGTAAGCCGAAGACTGTGTGAGATCTGCTCCCAGAGACGCAGGCCGCGTAGCTCGGCGTATCTGCTCGCTCCTGCCACTTCCAAAGCTTGCTTCTCATCCCAACCCAGACAGTGGTACCTTGGCGATAGATAGCTGAACCTGGGCCAACCCATCTGTCACGCTTGAGCCAGAAGGGTTTCCTAACCAGGGGGGCCCCGCGCCGCGCGCCTCCAAGTTCCTGAGCTGATAGGTACGATCGCGGCGCCAGAACGTTGGGCGAGACTGAAATTGCTCCGGGCACCTCCCTCCATCGCCAGGCCCCCGCCCCCGGCGCAAATTGCGCGCAGATGGCGAAAGGCCGCTGCAGCACGTCCGCATCTCCACTCGCCTCGGAAAGATCATGCAAACAGATGTGATCAAAAAGGCCTTCCGACAGCAGCTCATTAGTCAATCGTGAAGTTTGCCGGAACACTCACTGTAGCAAGGAAAATTCGCTCCCGGTGAGAGATCTGTCGCGCCGCGCTGTGAACTCGCAGGCCGCCTGCTCCAGGCCCCCAAGGCCTTTCAACAACGCATCCTCGACAATCCGCTTGAGACGCTCCTCCAAACGCTTGCCGGCCCGTTTGGTCTTCCCGTTCTGCCGCGGGCTCTCAGCGTGAGTCACATGGCGATGCGACCCCGCCTGCCCCGCGAAACGATCGAACTCGGCTTCGAGGTCTGCGCCTCCATCCGACGCGATCGCTTCAGGCGGGCCGCAGTGACGAAGCCAGCCCTTGGCAAAGACTTGCCAGACAAGGCTAGGCCGGCACCGACAAGACCAGCCCACTGGAGAGAGGCACGTAAACACACGGCTTTGAGAAACGTAGTCCTGCTGATGGCATGTGATCAAGTACAAATCAATGCTGATGATTCGTTGAAAGCACACGCGCGTGGCGCACAAGTCCTGTGCTGAGAGATAGGGCGAGACGAACTGGAACAGGCCTGGCAGTCGAAGTGTTCCTTTGTGTTCTGTAGTACCTCTGGACGTGCATGTGCGCTGCTCAAGACACGAAGTGGGACGCACTTGGTAGGGTGCCTCAGTTTTACGCGCGCCGTCTCCAGCCTCTTCATCTGCTCCTGCGTGAGAACGGTATCCGCGATATCAGGTGTTCCTTCTGGTTCCTCAGCTACCGCGTACCCCTGATTATCTTCAGCCGACCCGCCAACCCAGGGTGCTTGTAGGTCCTCGTCGCACAGGCGTGCAGGACAGGCGCGCGCGAGGGAGGTCTCGACAAGGCCACGCTCGGTCTCGACCCGCGCCGATCCCAAGACCGCATTGGCCACGACGCGAAAAAACGCGCCAGGGTAGACGGCAGCCCTAGAGGCGGGCCAGCCGCCGACCAACAACTCGCGCCTGTGGTCACCCATGCACTTCCTCGGAGACAGAGCCTGAAGCAGCGCCAGACCATGGGGCAGGATGCTCGTGGGTTTCTTTGAGAAAGACCCGCCATTGATTCGGAGACCGAACCTGCGCATGTCGCACGACACCTACTGAACACAAGCCTGTCTGCGCAACCACTCGGCACTACACAAACAAAGCGAGCGCGCGCTGCGAGGCCGCTCGATCGCGAATCGTCGACCCCGCGAGACCTGTTCAGCAGCGACCTCCAGAGCAAACCCCCACAGGGCCATGGCTCAGCGCGCTTGGCGGCTCGCCGACGGGGGTCCTGGCGGTCCGCGGTAGAGGCGGTGAGAATGATGAGCTCCGCGCAGGGTTGGCAGAGGAACACAATCCACGGCCGCCAGAGATCAAGCTCCAAGCAAGTTGACGGCGTTTGGATGGCCTGAAATACCGGCCTGTCTTGAGATCCAAGCTGCCTCCAGTAGGGGCCCCGCCTAGACGCGACACATGGGGCCCTATACGAGGCGGCGAACAAATCTAGACGCAGTCCTGGTGGGCCTGGTGTCCGGCGCCTTGTGCCCGAGCCTCCTGCAGACCTTGCGGAGAGACTTTAGGGGCCCGTTTTGGACCGGCGCGTCTTTCAAACCCTCTCCGGAGGCCAGGGTGTCATCTACGACGTTCTCGACCTCGAGAAAGCAGCCCGCTGGAACATGCAGCGCGCGGTCCCAAGAGATCCCAGGGAGGAATGTGTCAACGGAGTCTGTCCTGTCATGGTCATCTGATGTAGATGATGGCGCTGAGGACCTCGTAGTCCCCTGGGTCTCTGATGATGGTGCTAGCGATGTCGTTGGTGATGATGTTGTATTCGATGGTGTCGTGAGTGATGGTGAAGTATCAGGTGTCCTCGATGTTTTTTTTGCACTAGCCAATGATGATGTCACGGGCGATGATGGCGTGCACAGGTTCTCCGCACTCACATTCTCCAAGCACGCGCCGCCCCCTTCCGAGACTGGAGGAGTTGCAGACGACGGCCTTGCTCGCGCACGGTGTTCCGCAGGCCGCAAAAGCGACTGGCGGCCTGGGGGAGCCGCATATGGCAGGATACCAGACGCTTGCTCAAGCGTCTGAGCTCCTTGGACGCAGCGAGGGTCGCCCGCCTCGGATGGAGCGCGAACACGGTGCCGACCCGACCAGCTCGAGCTCGCCCTGCGTCGCGCCCTCCTGGCCCTGGCGCGAGGAGGAAGCTGGCGCTGGAATCGGTGGCGCATATGCTGCAAGAACCATTTGCACGTCTGCAGGCTGATAGCCGTTGGTCAGGGCGCTCAGACGGTGGCTCGGTGACCGCATCTCGGAGACCAGGGGGGCATCCAAATGGCCAGGTGCAGAGTTACATGGGTAGCATTCGTCACGCCCGCGGACATGCTCGCCGACGTGGTCTGCGCTGCCTCCTGCATCATCGCCGCTGCCCAGGCCGGAGAGTGGCTCGATAGACTGCTCCACTGGCCCTCGGACGTCAGAGGAGGACCCGCCGGCCTCGCAGCAGGCGCGGGGCTCGGATGGGGCAGAGTGACGCACGGGGGCAGCCAATTGACCTCGAAGTAATGCCAGCTCCTGGCGCGTCATCCCGCGGTTGCCGTTGCCCGCGTGGAGCTCGGGGCAGTAGGCAACTCGCATCAGGCAGCTTAAACGGAAGTTCCACAGGGCGCAAAGGGCCCCCGCGCTCGAGACTCTCCAGGGAGGGTGAGTGCATTTCAACACGGGCTCTCCAAAGGCCGCTGGACTAACTGACCATCGCGACCGCCGAGAATTATCTATGTAGGCGCTTGGTGGCCGCTGGCGCCCTGCAGCGGCCGCTGAGCGGCGCTTCGCGGCGCTCAATAGCCTTTAGCGGCCCCGGAAAGTACAGGGTGGCGGCGCCTGGCGGCCGCTGCCGGCTCCGAGATATACCACGCCGCGGCACTTCGCGGCCGCGAGTGGCTCCGATAATTACTATTTAGTGGCACTTAGTGGCCGCTAGTGGCCCCGATAATGGAAATGCCATTTCGCGGCGCAGAGTGGCCCGAGCTCTACCATGTAGCGCCATTTAGCGGCCGTTAGTGGTTCCGAAAATGATCAATGGCGCAGTGGACGTTGGTGGTTCCGAGAATGGCCACTCAGTGTCTCTCAGTGGCCGCGTGGCCCCATCTGGGCCACGGGGGCGTGAATCAGAGCTCGGGGTCGCCGACCTCTGCGAAACCGCGGGCGCGCGAGCGAGACCGCCGGCCCCGTCGGGGCCGCGAGCGCTCGCGTCGCCGAGCGCCGCTAAGTGCCACTATTTTCAACAAAGCCAAATTTGAACACATTCTGCGGTTTCCCAAGTTAGCCGCGTGAGCTTTTCGCCCACGCTCTGGTCTGCGTCTCCACCAGCAGCCTCGAGCCCTCAAGCAGTCGCATCTTGCAGTTCTGGGTGTCGAAGAGCCGCATGTCCTTGATGAGTCTCGAAACTTTGGCCCTGGCTCCGTCGAAGTAGGCGCCCACTGAAGCCAGAAGGACCGCCGGGGGTCCTGCGGCGGAGCGTTCTTCGCCCTCGATCTTGGCACGCCTGATCACCGTCGGCCGGCGCTCTGGACACACCAAGGCAATGCGATGGAGAAGTTTCGCGAGCAACGCATCTGCTGAAGAGAGGCCGCGGGGAACGGAAGAATGAGCGCAGGGAGAAGGGGGGAGATCATGGAGATGACGATGTGTGCGGGGACCAACCGCTGGAACTCTTCTCGCTGCTCCCAAAGCGCCTTGCAGTTGTGTGCCAGTTGTTCTGGTGGCTCGAACTGGCTCTCAGACTTGTTTTTTTCTTTGGAAAAAAAACAAGGGGGGGGGGGGTGCCTTGCAGCGCGCGGCGTCGCGGCCGACCAGGGCGGAACAAAAAAAAACTTTGATGCAAAACAACAGAAGGACACCTGCCGGGGAACGATGCACTGCATCCCAGAACAAAAACAAAAAGGGTGGCCAAACCAAAACACAACCTGCGCGGGTCTGGACCTGCGCTGCCGCGCTGCGACGAGAACGGCAACGAAACGGCAGTTGGGTTTTTTCTTTTTCACATCGACAGCCGATCGCAAGACGTCCGACAACGGCGAGGCGACAATCCCAAAACGGAAAGAAAACAGCCCCGCAAACAAAGAGAACAACTCGATCCTGGGGGGGGGGAGGAAGCAGAAAACAGACAACCATGAAAAAGCGACCCTCCAGTCATTCGGCTTTATCGCCCTGCATCTCCTGCCGGACTTCTCCATGGGCTCTGCGCGCCCGATCTTCTGGAGAGTGAGCTGATCGCGCGAGCAATCCAACATGGCGCCAAAGTTTTCAAGGAACTCACGGGGCAGTAGCGGTGGGGGGCTCTCCTCTTTCACGACAAACTCGACCGCCCAAGACTTGGCCCCCATCGCAACTGGGGCCATCACCGCGCCGATGGGGCCTGGCAGGCTCGTCGATCCACGCGGGCGAGAGCCCTCCAGACTTGAGGTCCTTGGCGAGACGGCCCAGGGACTCCTTCCTTGCCCACGATCGCCTGGGGGGCCCCGCTGTCCACGATCACGCAACCATCCTCGATCATGACGAAGGTGAAGTTCCTCTGGAAGTTGGCGCCCTCGTCGGCCCTCTCGAGGCATTGGCCGCGAAGCTCCCTCAGAACCCCCTCGCCGAGCAGTGCGATCCATGAGCTGTCGTAGGGGTGCTCGTCCTGCGCCGCGCGCGTGAACGCGCTGCTCTCGAAAATGCCGCGCCGCCAGTTCCTGAGTCGTCCCTATCTCCTCGCTGACGAGACCCTTTGGGTTTGGACGGGATCTTGCACTCCGCGCGCCAGTGGCCCGTCTCTCCGCAGATGCCACGCTTCGTGACTAGCTTGAGCTGTGCTGGGGTGAGTCGGCGTCGGCGCCCCCAGTGGCCATGATCCTTCTGGGCGGCGCCCCTCAGGTCCTCGTTCTCCTTCCAGGCCTTCTGGCAGCCCTTACCCATCTGAGCCAGCGTCTCGTTCGCCTCGTCATCGCTCAGGTCGCGCCCGCTGAGCTCCACGAGAATGCCGAGCTCGTCGTCGGAGTCCAGCTCGTCTGCCCACCGAGGCCATGTCAGCTCTGGTGGTCCGACCTCGTCGTCGCCAGAGTCGTTGCTGGACTTGGCGCTGCTTGTCTCGGGGAGGTTGACGTGCGACCTGCGGTCGCCACGCCAGGCGAGGCCGCCCATGTCGGTAGAGCCCGCATGATATCTGGTCCCAGGGGCGAACCTCGAGTGAGACTCCGGACGCTCTGCTTGCCCTGCGCGGACAAACGGGCACCCAGGAGGAGCACCGTACCCCCTGAACCTTGGGCGGGAACTCCATGCCGATCTCCTTGGCCCGCTCGAGCTGCCTGCGCGGGCGCATCACCAGCGCCGGCAAATATTTTCCCTTCTTCCGCTCGATGTCTCTGGTGGCCTCGTTGCCTGCTCTGGAGACCTCATCGTCCTCTCGCTCTCCAGCTTCCTGTCCGAAGTGGTGCACAATCCTGTCCACCGCGAGTTCCTGCCCAGGAGTGTAGTGTAGTTTGGCTCGCAGGTCCAGGCAGCTCTTCCACCAGCCGGTCCGTGCACTAAGTCTCTGAAAGCCAAAAGTTGCGCCGCCACCTCGTCACACATCGCTTCCACAATATGAATTTGTCCCAGCCTGGCCATGACGTTGATGGTATAATGTTTTGCTTCTCGTTCCAGCCTCCGCTCCTGGATGCCCACCGCCAGGTTGCAATGAACTGCCTTGCCATCGGCTCCGCGGCGGGACGTCGGCGTGCGCTGCATCCTTGTCGTGACACAGTGCCCTCGTCGACGGTGGCATGCTGCCATCATCTCATGCTAGGGCTGGAACCTGGTCGCGCGCGCGCCTCTAACGTCCAGATATCCTCTGTGTCGTGCGGCTGCCCGGTCCAGACCTATTCCGTCCAGCCACCCGCTGTCCACGTTGAGGCCCACGGATCATCATTCCACAACTGGTCTTGCCCGTGCTCGTGCCAAGTGTAGGATGGCGCTGGAGGTTCTGCTTTCTGATCCCGCAGGTGTGGTGCAGACTGCTGCTGCTGCTGCAACTGCTGCGAATGCTGGTCGGTTGCTCTGGTCGCCCCTCAGCAGCTCGGCCACACGACTAGCTATCGAATCGAGGTCTTGCCTCGGGGGTCGTTCGGACATGAGCTTCTGCCGTCAGTGTCACACTTCGAACCCCCTGTCGTCCGTCCGATTCCCGTAGGTCCGTGGATTGTCTGGTCCGCTAGTTGCAGCCGCGAACACATGGTGTTGCTGCAGCCCGCGGGG
Organism: Prorocentrum cordatum; assembly: GCA_963575745.1. NCBI lineage: Eukaryota > Dinophyceae > Prorocentrales > Prorocentraceae > Prorocentrum > Prorocentrum cordatum. Next base: position 487,182 of record CAUYUJ010002014.1, read on the forward strand.
GTCGGGCGGACAAACGCGAAGCTCTGCACTATCAGCTTTTGAATGTCAGTCATACAGGCTTCGAGCCAAATCAGCAATGGTCAAGCAAGACACATACATACGTGTGCAAAGCAAGACTGCAAGTACAAGCAACACAGACAGACAGAGAGAGGGTGCCAGATCATGTGCCTACTCCCCGCATTGATGTTCCCAGGGGGGGGGGCGGGACTCCGTCGGTTCTTCCCATGGGGGGAGAAACGTGTCCCCTGGTTCCTGATCCCCCTTTGAAGCTGATTCCGGGGGCGGGCCCCTTGGTGTCTGACCTCCTCCTTGAATTTGTTTGTCCAGGCCAGCGACAGTGAATCGTGATTCATCAGACATGCGATGTCGTGCTGTTATTCAAGATTGGGCCCTTGGAGATTCCGACTCGATCTCGAGGGCTGGCTTAACACCCCAGAATTTTCTGACGGCTCTGGGCACCAGCGAGGGCCCAGGAAGACCGAAAACAGCTAGCAATTGTTCGTCGCATTTCTCACACGGCGCAAGCACGTGTGCACTGAGGGCGAGCGGGGACAATGCCACATCGAAATCGGTCCAAGGACCCCTCCCGGGTCCAAACGCAGTAGTTTTCCGAGCTGCGCCAGGCCGTGGCGACGAGGGACCCCCCCCCGCCGAAGGCCAACTGCAGAAGGGCTGCTTACACGAGAAACGGCAAGGAAAAACCGAAGCCCCTTTTCTGGCGTCAACCGCGCCTGGGTGCACGAGGAGGGCTAGAGTCTAGAGGAACAACCACGGATCGACCTAAGGAACAGCGAGCCCCTTCCAAACCCAAAACGTTTTTTTTTTCAGCGTCTTGACTGTACCGTTGTCTTAACTCGATCGCGCCCGCCTCCTGGGTTCTTCGGGGTTAAAGCTCGGCTCCGCGGCGACCGTTCGGGACGCTCTCGGCACCCCCAGAGCGCCCTCGGCGAGGCACAGCTTCTGGAAGGCACCTCGAGGCTGGAAAACCGCCGAGAACCTAGGACGACGTCCGAAAACCTCAAACCCCGAACCGAAAACTTTCATCCCTTCAGACATGCGACGCCCTGATTTTTCCACAGCGGGGCCCCCAGAAGTCCCCACCGTTCCCCATTGCAAGCTTTTCATCCCGAGCCTTGTTTTTGGACGGCACTGGGGCTCGGCCCGGCGCAGGCCCCCAGAGTCCCAAAATTGCAGAAAACATGCCCCTGATTTTTGTTGTCACGACGCGAGCAGGTCAAGAATGATGTGCGTATGTGCTGAAAACATTGACGATGTCAATTATGCACTGCCCATTGCCTCCGGCATGCCGGCCCTAATGCGACAGCATTTCACTTCTGTCGACGTATTTCTCCGCGCTGGCCATTGGCCATTGGGCGCTCGAGAGACTCGTCTTTGGACACGCCTTACCGCGATCCCGGTGAGAACACCGGCTTCAATTGTTCTTGTTGTCCTCCTTCCTCTCCCCTCCTCCTCTTCTTCCTCCTCCCCCCCTCGACCGGGTCGTCTTTCCATATCGAGCCGCTCGTCCGGTCGCTCGTCCCTCCTCCGCCAAGGGTGGGCCCTCTCCTCAGCGCCCCGCGTGCCTCGCGCGCGCGCGCGGGCGCGAAGGCGAGCGGCGCCTCGGCCGCGGTGCAGGGCGCATGCAGGACGGCCGCGCGCAGGCGCGCCACCGCTGCGCGCGCAGCGCGCCACTCGGTGCACTCGTCCCCGAGCCCGCACCGCGGCGCCGCCTGCAGAGCCTCCTCCTCCTCCTCCTCCTCCTCCTCCTCCTCCTCCTCTCCTCCTCCTCCTCCTCCTCCCTCCTCCTCCTCCTCCCCTCCTCCTCCTCCTCCTCCTCCTCTCTCCTCCTCCTCCTCCTCCTCCTCCCTCCTCCCTCCTCCTCCTCCTCCTCCTCCTCCTCTCCCTCCTCGCAATCCTCTCCCTCCTTCTCCCTCCTCTTCCTCCTCCTCCTCCTCCTCCTTCTCCTCCTCCTCCTCCAAATCCTCCTCCAAATCCTCCTCCTCCTTATCATCCTTCGCGCATAACCCACGGGTGCCACAACGGCATCGCGAATCGAAAGGTCGCCTGGCACACCGAAAACGCCGCACGAACTGACCTGCAGCAGGCGAACTCATTCTATGAACCGTGGCCTGAGCAACTATTCGACAATGCAGTAGCGACCTGCAGGTTCTCCTCCTTCTCCTCCTACTTCTTGCGCTCGGATTTCCGAAATCTGGGGCGCTGGTGGCTGAGCCAAGGTGCAAACACAGTCAGGGTCATGAAGTCCGGAACTCCAAGCCACCACTCTGGAACCCCATGTGGTGGTTAGCGGGATGGGTGTTCTGCGTGAGCCGCCAGCATAACAGGCGAATCACCATGTACATCACGAAACTATGATTAGGCCCGTTTGGCGAGTTTCGATCTGTGCAAGCAGACAGCAGTAACCACCTTCGCACCAACCACCAAGAGGTTAATTCAAATTGCACTCCTCCTCATTGTTCTCCTCCTCCTCCTCCTCATCCTCCTCATCCTCCTCCTGGCCAGATATCGGAGGATATGTCTGTTTCACTACCGGCGTTTTTCATCGATGCCGGCCCCCCAGACCCGCTTATCAAGCCCGGAGACCATCAGCAGTGGGTCTGGGATGCAAAAGGGCTCTGGGGATTGAGAAAATCATCCCTTCTTGTGCTCCCTGATATCGCTGATCGCGCAGGGCGGTGTTCGCCCAAGACCATCACATATCGATCCGGTTCGAACATTATGCCCGAGGAAGACTGGGTCTAGGGCTCCGGATAGGATGCTTCGCGATATTGTATGTTGTTTTGCAACGTCGGATCTCAAGCTTCCTCCTCTATTCCTCCTCTATTCCTCCTCTTTGATTCCTCCTCCTCCTTGTGCTCCTCACTTTTCCTCTCCCAGACCTCCTCCTCCTCCTCCTCCTCCTCCTCCTCCTCCTCCTCCTCCTTGTGCTCCTCACCATTCCTCTCCCAGACCTCCTCCTCCTCCTCCTCCTGCTCCTGCTCCTCCTGCTCCTGATAAGTTTTCTTTTTCTCCTCTCTTGCTCATCCTCCTGGGAGGGGGGAAAAGGGGGCGACGGGACGGGGAGGGAGGACGGGTGGGCCGGGGAGGGGTCCCAGTCGGGACCGATTACAGAGGACGTCCCAAAGGGCACGCGTCCCTTCCGAGGGCAACTCCGTGCCACGCGAAGGCGTGGAGAGGACGTGCAGCGCGACATGCAGAGCACAAGCTGGCACGATCGAAATTGGTCCAGAAAGGATGGGTACGAAGACCGACAGCAATTCCTGCCCCTTTTGAACAGGATTCGCTGTCGGCGTCGCCGCGGACGGAGGGTGCGCCAAACACCGCTGAACACCCGTCCCCAGGCAACTCCCCAGGCCCAATCTGACTGACCTGCCTTTCGACCCGTCGTCGGTCGTGGCGGCGGGGGGGCCCTGGCTCGGCGCACGAGGGCTCTTCCCCCTCCCCCCTGGGAGACATGATGGAAGTGCGCGCGAAGGCCTCCCCAATGGCTACACGCTTAAGCGACCCTAGGCAAGAGTGACCTTTGGTGCGCGGCCTGCCGATCGCTGCGTGTGATGCGACAGTTTGGCGGCGCGCGCATGGGGGGTAGGGGGAGGGGGGGAAGGCTTTTTAGAAGGAGGCTGCTTTGTTCGAAGGCACGGGCCCTGCATCTCTACAGAAGGTCCGCGCCAAAGAAGCAGGGTTCTCCTAAGAAGCCCCTCTCACTTCCCCCACGCCCCCCTGCGCGTGGCTGACCTTTGGTGCGCGGCCTCCCGATCGTCGTCGCGCGCGGCGCGACCGCAGCGGCCTGCGTGCTCGCGCATGGCGCCCAGCGCGGCCAACGAACCTCGCGCACCAGAGAACGCTCCGCCGAATGGCAACTCTTACTTACGCGTGGTAACCGTGGCCCCCTCCTCCCCTCCCATCCTCCTCCTCCTTTTTCCTACAGCCCTAGGAGACGAACGTCTGTGGTGTCCACGCGTGCACGAGAGACGCAGCCGAATCTCGCCCGCAAGAACTTGGCAACGCTGCACTCGCCCGAAGGATCGAGTAGCACATTAAACAAGAACCCTTGACGGGAAGCGCAACCCCAACATACATGGGGGCGCAAGCAGCCATGACGGGAAGCGTAACCCAACGGACGACGTGGGGAGCAAGGAATGGCGTATGAGGGCACAAGAATGGATGCACTTGGCACACCAAGAACGCAGCTAAGCGCCACTCACTGGTAGGCGATCTCAGGACTCCTGGCGGCCACTTGCGGCCATGTGGCAGTGCATCTTGTCGAAGGCTGTCTTGTCGGCGAAAAGAGGCAGGAAGAAAACTCCACCCCAGGCTGCCCTTCTCGAGCAGCAAGGTCGTACAACAGCTGGAACACCTGGTCGTTCGCAACTGGGTCCAAACGTTGATGCTCGCAGGCGGCCGTTTGGAACGCCACGTCGAGAGACTTTTTCGCACGGGAGCCGATAGGCTCAAGACACGATGCCTTGACACGAATGGCTTTCGCACCAGTCTTGAAAGCCCAGCGGTCAGCAGCGTCGTCGTAGAAGCTCAGGGTGCCTTCGCGACCATTTAGCAGCGGCCTAGCCTTGAGGCCAACAATAAGGCGCGCGGCCATGCTTGGAGCGAATTTGTGTTTCTCGCTGCGCTGCTGAGGAGCAGTGGCCTTTCCGTGCCGCTGAGGCCTCACCACATCAATATCAGCCTCTGCCTTTGCACAGGGTTTGCTCTCCATCGCCACAGAGCCCGAACCAGCCGCGCCACCTGAAACAGACAGCTGCTCGCTGGACGACTCCCCCTTCTCGTGCGCCAGGACTGGCCCGATGGACTCGGCGTGCGTCTGGCGTTCGGAGCCCTCCTCCACCGCAGAACGCATGGCCGGCGGCGTACCAGAGAAGCCCTCGAAGAAAACCGGAAGGGGCTTCACGACAAGACGGATGTGGGACTCGCCTTTGGAGTTCTTGCGCCCGTGGTCCACGATGATAACGTTGTCCATGCCCAGCTGCACCATGTGGAGCAAACTTATCATGAGGCTGTTCCGCATAGTCGGCTCCCAGACGGGGAACAGGCAGATCTGCATGATCAGCTTGTCGCTGTGGCTGCACAGTTTGACAACGCCTTGGCGGCCATAGCTCCTGGATGATCCAATGGAGACTGGCTGCTGAGACCATGGCGGCGCGCAAGTGCAAGAGAATAGCCCCTCCTCAGGCAGACGCCTGAGCCACGGGGGCTTTCCTCCTCCTCCTCCTCCTCCTCCTCCTCCCCCCCCTTCCCCCTGTTCCTCCTCCTCATCCTCCTCCTCCTCCTGTTCTTCCTTCTCCCCGCTTGAAAGGGGGAAAAAAAATACCGATACCGCTACTCTACGGACCTCTCCTAGAATGCGCTCTGACCAAACAATTGAGAGGAGAGTCCAGCCGTGCAAACAGGGGATCTCTGGGACGAGCAGCGGTGTGGGTAACTTTTTCCTCCTCCGAAACCCGCTCTCGCAAACATCCAACGCGGGCGCATTTTTCAGCCCGCGCACAAGAAGAGGTCCCGCCCCACTGCCCTGCAGGCAGTCTCCCGTCCCCGATCCCACTCTGTGCAGGCCCGGGGCTCGAAATGGCGCCCCTGGGGGCCGAAATCTTCGAGGCCGGAGTGTGTACACACATCCACCGCCCGGGGCGTCGACGCCCCAGGCGGTGGATGTGTGTAGGAATACGTTTTGGCCTGGCCCTGGGCGCATGTGGGCCTCCGAACATGGCCCCTGGGCGCCGACATCGGGGCTGCGGCCGGCGTCCCTGGCTCCTGGTGTGTCGCTCCACTTGGGAGCCCCAGCGGCCCTCTGGGCTTCGTGGTGGAGGATCTCCGGAGGCCGCCGGGGCCTCCTGAGAAATCCTGGGCAGATTGGAAAAGGCATCTTGAGCCAGACATCTGGGGACATCCTGGGGGCCCCTTGGACATCTGGAGGACATCCTGAAGATCTTTGACATCCTTGGGGGTCTTTGGCAGCTTTTTTGTCGGCAGCGCTGGCGGACGCAAGCGCGTCTGTACTCAGGAAACGACTTCAGCAACACCCGAGATCGAGGAAAAACGCTGGCACTCGACAGAAACCCAACGGTCCCTTCGGATCGGCACGCCCGAAGTGGGTACGGAAAGCATCGGTATGACGCTTAATTGCAACACGCTGTCCACCCAAGGGCAGCGGCCAAGTGGACAGCGCCCGCAGCAACACTAACAGCGACACATAGTCAGTCGAACTGGGCGGGGACTACTATCGGTCGCCCCCCACCCCCCCGACCCCACCTAATCTTGGCGGCAAGCGAGGGGGGAGGTGAGAAGGAGAAGGCCCTCTCAAAAGGCGGCGAGATGTCTCAGAAGCCCTCGGGCCTCTGAGAAGTGTTCTGCGTCCTCCTGGAAGGAGAGAACTTCTCAGAAAGCACGGGGCTTCCGAGCCTTCTGAGAAGGCACGCTTCTTCTCACTTCCCAACTGGGCTCGCCGCTGATGAACCCCAGACCTCCGACGTCGTGAAGTTTTTCCACGGCACGGGCACATCACAGTTTCCACCAATCTCGCAATACCGAATTTGTATTTCGAATTGTGTTTTGATGGCACTGGATCCTTGCGGGGGCCCCTGGACCAGAGACCGAAGATGTATGACAACCTGTCGTCGGATATCTTCCACGACGACAAGCCTGGAGATCAGGGCCCAAAAAAGTGCGACATCGTGAAGGGTCACTACCAAAACCCTCGAACCCCCCTTTGTGCCACATCTCTCGAGCCGGATCGATCCGCGCGGACCTACGGGAGGTCACCCGGAAAGAAAAAACTGCGACGCCCAAATCCCATTAGGGGGGGTCTGGGCCACTACCTCTGTGTTCACTGCGATCGTACCCATTGTCGGGGACGCGCTACACCGGGCCAGCGAGGGCCACTTCGACCGAGGGGGAGGGGAGGGGAGGGGGGGGGCCAGCTCCAGGCTCCAAGTGTCCAGGAAGTCATGCACCTGGAGGTGCGTAGGACACAGATGTGGCAAACGTCGTGAACTCTTACCTCGCCGCAGGATATCGGCCGCCCCGAGGTGGGGCCCAGGCAGACAGCCGAGGAGCCGAAGAGTGGGAGGGGGAGAACGGGGGAGGCAAGGGGAAGAGAGGGGCGGAGGGCAAGCTAGGTGCGCAAGCGTCATATCTGACGTCCTACCCCTCCTTCCCGTCCCTTATTGTTGCGTAGATCTCTCCCTACTCGCGCAATCGGATGTCGAACAAGGCAATGGTCCCAGGAGAGTGCGCGATGCATGGTGAAGATCGGCGTAGCATGGCATCGCGTCGAGAACGCGACGCGTTTCGAGAGACATGGTCAGAGGGAAACCAGAAACGACACAGGACGGGAAATGCAAATGGACGGTTTGGAAAGCGGGAAGCGCAAAATGAAATCAACGCTGCAACGTGAGTTCGATTTCGAAGGACCGAAACCGCGGAAATAAGTCCAGCGCTGCAGTGGGAGCACGATTGGGAAGGACTGCTAGCGCGGAAATTAAACCAACGCTGCAGCAGGAGCACGACTTGGAAGAACCGAAACAATGACATGAGGTCAACGCTACAGCGGGAACATGATTTGGAAGAGCTGAGAACGTGAGAAAGTAGAGCCAACGCTGAAGCGGGAGTGCCGTTATCAATTATCAACTCGGCGGCATCCTGTGCAAAAACACAGAGCGCGGAGGAGGCCAGGACACCTCATCGCCGTCTTCGCGGGAGAGAGGAGAGTAGTATTCCTAGGGTGTGATTGAAATCAAAGGGGGCTCTCAAACCCAGGTCAGCCAGGGAGCAACGGAGGTTGGCTGCTTCCCGATAGCAGTGACCCCCGCTACGCCCACCCAGTTGCTTTTCGGGCACAACTCGGGCCTCAGGCAACCGACTGGGACAATGCAGGCACCCCTGGAACGCTCTCGACAGGGCGCAGCCGACGGAAATCACCCCAGGCCCCGAGAACCTCCAAAAACTTCAGAAAGACCTCCAGAACACTCCCGAGAGCCCTCGAACCCTGGAGCCCCGACGTGCTCGGACATCCGACGTCTTCGCGGCGTGGATTCCCAGGGGTCTGGACCTCGTCCCAGGGACCGGCACTTCGTCCTGAGAGAATGTGTTAAAGAAGCTGGCGCGGTTCCAGAAGCCGAAAGCTCCAAGAACCTTCCGATGAATGTGATTCTTTGTTCACGACGCGAGGTGTCTGGTCAGGGGGGGCGTCATGGGGGACCGGCTCAGGGGGGAAAACATCGACTTGGAATCGGCGATGCATCGCCGATAGATAGGCGATGGGCCCCCGATTGCGAATCTGCGAGATCCCAGACATGCCGGGCTATCGGGCCCCGGGGGTCGATGCATCTCCCCCTGAGCCTATCTCCTCTGGCTTTCAAATCATAAGTCGGCTTTCCAGCGGCCCTTCGGGATGATCCAGGCACCCCCAAAACGGCCTCGGCGAGGCACAGCTGCTGGAAGGCACCCCGAGGCTGAAAAGCACGAACACGTCCGAAAACCTCAAACCTCGAAGCTCGAAACTTCATCCCTTCAGACATGCGACGCCCTGATCTTTCCAGCGTTCCCTATGCCAGACTTTTCATCCCGAGCCGTTTTCGGACGGCCCCTGGGCCCGGCCCAACGAGGGCCCCCAGGCGAGGGCCCCCAGAGGTCCTAAATTCCCCCCAAAACCTGCCGTCGTGATTTTGTTTACGACGCGAGCATGTCTGAAGGGGTACGCACGAACGCTGAAAGTACTGACGCTGCAGATGATGCACTGCCCCTTGCCTCCGCCATGCTGGTCCTGATGCGACAGCACTTCTGCTCACATGTGGTCCCACGCTGGCCGTTGGCCATTGGGCGCTCGAAGGACTCGTCTTTGAACACGCCGTGCGGCGGTCCCGAGCCGGTGACTCCGAAGGGTGTGGTTGCAAAGGATGTGGTTTCCGACCAGCACCCTGTGGTACACCCTGGGGGGCGGGCATGCACATTGACGGAGCTCTCCGCCGCGCCTCGAGGAGGCCCGACGAGGGCAGCGTCGTGCTCCCCAGGCCCCAAAGGCGCCGATCGCAAACCACACCCTAGAGTCCAGAGCTTACATGGGGGGAACGCGTCCCAAGGGAAACGGGTCCTGGACCCTGGGGCCTTCCCCCAGGACGAGCTTCTCGTCCTGATTCGCTTTCTGAAGATCCCTGGGCCCCGGGACGCCAACAACAGCGAAACACTTCCTGGCCCGTGGCTCTCCTTACCCGTTTCCCTCCTGGCGCGCCCTGCCGCGATGCCGAGAGCGGCGGCCCGTGGCCGGCCGGTCGGCTGGGGCCTCCCGCGGCGGCGCTCCCGCCGAGGGGCCGGCGGGCGGCGGGCAGGGCGCGCGCCCCGCGGCGGCCGGGGGCGGCCAGGCCTGGCCGCCCGCTTCAGCGTGCCTGCGGGGGGGGGGGGGGGGAGCCAGGGGGAGGAGACCCAGGTCATGTCGAGGGGGAATCCAAGCGTTGCCGTCATGTTCTTCGGGGAACTTTCCAGAGGATGCCCCCCGCACGTGGCAGCTGGGCTTGACCGGCAGGATGCCGACAGAGCGCGTAAGATGGCCAGGCAAGGACGCAGGCGACACCATGTTGACATTGGCGTCGAGCGGCTGAGTGGGCCGCTGATCAGGGAAGCTTACGAGGCTGGCATCAACCACGAATCCCTCCTTTCCTGTCCTCTTCTCCTGGCCCCACAGATGGCCGAACAGGGGCCACTGCAACTCGTGAGTTCGAGCGAGCAGGCTCCTCTCTGACAGGCCATGCCGAGCCGTCGTGGCTACAGGTGGCACCTTTTCACACGCATGTGTCGCCCAATTGTACTGGCTGACTTTTCCTTGATGCATCTCTGGCTCCAGACGCTCCCCTGAAGCAGTGCAAACGAAAACGATGGAGAGGGAGAGGGAAGGACATGGGAGGGCAGGGAGGAGAAGGGGAGGGAGGGGATCATGATCCCCTCTCTCCCCCTCCTCCTCCCTCCTCCCCTCGCTCCCTCCTCCCCTCTGTCCCCCCTCCTCCTCCTCCTCCTCCTCCTCCTCCTCTTCCTCCTCCTCCACCTCCTCCTCCCCTCCTCCTCTTCCTCTTTCTCCTCCCCCTCCTCCTCCTCCTCCTCCTCCTCCTCCTCCTCCTCCTCCTCCTCTTTTTCCCTTCAGTTAGTTCCCATATAATTAACGCCTCCCTGTCGCACCCCGAAGCTGGTCGAAAGCGCGGGCCAGGCGTAATGCCTGAGACTTCTTCACCACTTATGTTGCTGAAACATGAAACGTGGCCATAGTTTCACAAATGGAGGGCGGGTGGTTTTCAGAATGTGGCTCTCACCTTAGCGCCGCACATGTATTATTTTCAATCACGTGCAAGACTTGCACGGATTGAGGGCGGGTCGTTTTCAAAATGTGGCTCTCGCCTGAGCGCCGCGCATATTCGAAACAAGTGGCACGCGCGCCATGGCTCTTGCACAGAAAGGCAGGGGGAGGAGGCGAAGGGGGCGCGTTGGTTGGTGAATGGGGTGATCGAGGGGGTGCTCGGGATGGGGGTGTCGGGGCGGAGGGGGCGCGTTGGCTGGTGGATGGGGGGATGCGGAGGGGGCGCTCGGGGTGGGGGGGCGGCGCCGTGCCGAGATGAATGGGTCAGGGAGGAGGGGGCGGTGGCGCGCCAAAACCAAGGGGTCGGGGCGGAGGGGGCGCGATGGCTGAAGGGCGGGGGGGGGATGCGGAGGGGGCGCGCGCGGAGAGGGCGGAAAGGGCGGTGCCACGCCAAAATAAAGGAGTCGGGTCGGAGGGGTGCGCCGTGCCGAAATGAAGGGGTCGGGGCGGAGGGGCGCGCTGGCTTGTGAGTGGGTGGGCGCGCGGGGCGCGCGGAGAGGAAATGGGGAACGCGCCGAAGTAAAGGAGTCGCGGGGCGGAGGGGGCGCGGATGCGGGGGGGAAGGGGGGGGACGTGCCGAAGTAAAGGGGTCGGGGCGGGGGGCGCGCTGGCTGGCGGGTGGGGGGGATGCGGAGGGGGGGCGCCGTGGCGAAAGAAAGGGGTCGGGGCGGAGGGGTGCGCCGTGCCGAAATCAACGGGTCGGGGCGGGGGGGCGCGCTGGCTGGTGGGTGGGGGAATGCGGAAGGGGTGCGCCGTGCCGAAATAAAGGGTCGGGGCGGAGGGGTGTGCCGTGCCGAAATAAAGAGGCGGAGGGGCGCACTGGCTGGTGGGTGGGGGGGGCGCGGATGGGGTGTGCCGTGCCGAAGTAAAGGCGCCGGGGCGGAGGGGCGCGCCTTGCCGAAATAAAACGTTCGGGGCGGAGGGGGCTCGCAAAGGGGAGGGGGGGGCGTGCCGACGTAGAAGGGTCGGGGCGGGGGGGCGCGCTGGCTAGTAGGTGGGGGGATGCAGGGGGGGGGCCGTGCCGAATAAAAAAGGTCGGAACGGAGGGGGCGCGCTGGCTGGTGGGCGGGGTGATACGGAGGGGGTGTGCCGTGCCGAGATAACGTTGTCGGGGCGGAGGGGTGTGCCGTGCCGAAATACAGGGGTCGAGGCGGAGGGGCGCGCTGGCTGGCGGGCGGGGGGAAACGCGGTGTGTGTGTGTGTGTGCCATGCCAGAATAAAGAGGTCGGGGCAGAGAGCTTACCGTACCGAAATAAATGTGTCGGGGCGGAGGGCGCGCTGGCTGGTGTGTGTGTGTGTGTGTGTGTGTGTGTGTGTGTGTGTGGGTGTGGGTGTGGGTGTGGGTGTGGGTGTGGGTGTGGGTGTGGGTGTGGGTGTGGGTATGGGTGTGTGGGTGGGTGGGTGGGTGGGTGGGTGGATGGGGGGGGCGGGCGGGGCGGGCCGTGTCGAAATAAAGGGGTCGGGGCGGAGGGGTGCGCCGTGCCGGAAGAAAGAAGTCGGGGCGGAGGGGTCTCGCGCGGGGGGGGGGGGGGCGTGCCGAAATAAAGGGTCGGGGCGGAGGGGCGCGCTGGCTGGCGGGTGGGGGGGATGTGGAGGGGGGGCGCCGTGCCGACATACAAGGGTCGGGGCGCGGGGCAGAGAAAACGAGAAGACGAACCAGGGTCAGAGAAAAGAAAACCACAATCCAGGGGCCGAGAAGCGGAGAACACGAGAAACCGAACCAGGGTCCGAGAAAACGGTACCACGATCCAGGGGCCGAGAAAAGGAGGAAACGAACCAGGGTCAGAGAAAACGAGACCACGACCCAAGGGCCGAGAACACCAGAAAACGGAAAACCTAACAAGGGTCCGAGGACCAATGACACCACGACCCAGGGTCCGAGAAAACAAGAAAACGAGATCACGAATCAGGGCCCGAACAAAAACAACACAAAACAACAAAATCCGAGAAAACAAGAAAGCCAAACAACGAGCCAGGGTCCGAGAAAACGAGACCACGAGAACACGAGAAAACAAGAAAACAAACCAAAGCCCGAGCAAACGAGACCACGACCCAAGGGCACAGAAAACGCGAAATCGAAAGACCCAGAAACCGAGAAAACGAGAACACGATAAAAGGAATCAAGGCCCGAGAAAACGAGACTAAGAACCAGGGGCCGAGAAAACGAGAAGACGAAAAAGCACACCGGAACCGAGAAAACGAGACCACGACCCAGGAGCCGAGAAAGCGAGACCACGACCCAAGAGCCGAGGAAATGAGAAAACGCGAAAACGACCCACGACCCAGGGCCGAGTAAACAAGAAAACGGACCAGGGTCCGATGAAACCACGACCCAGGGGCCGAGATTACCAGAAAACACTTGGTTCGAGAAAGCGATACCACGACCCAGGAGCCGAGAAAACGAAGAAACGAGAAAACGAAGCAGGGTCAGAGAAAAAGAGACCACCACCCGGGGGCCGAGACAACGAGAAAACGAGAATACTAACCAGCGTCCGAAAAACCAAAACCACGACCCAGGTGCCGAGAAAACGAGACTAAGAACCAGGGGCCGAGAAAACTGGACCACGACCCAGGCGCCGAGAAAACGAGAAAACGTGAACGCGAACCAGGGTCAGAGAAAACGAGACCGCGACCCAGGAGCCGACAACACGAGAAAACACGAAAACGAACCAGGGGCCGAGAAAAATTAGAAAACGATGAAAAGAATCAGGGCCCGAGAAAACGAGACTACGAACCAGGGGCCGAGGAAACAAGAAAACAAGAAAACGAACCAGGGGCCGACGTTATTCTCCTATTCGTTCTCTAGCGCTGCGGTGCGCACCTGTTGTCAGAGATTACGCCATTTTGCCAGAGCCCTGGAACGGAGGGGGGGTAGGTAGCTTCGGAAGCCCCCCCCCTTTGCACAGGAGGGGGGGGCGTAGCTTGAAGCCGCCCCCCCTGTGTCCAGACCAAAAGGAAGGAGGGAGGGGGGGTAGCTTCCGAGCTTCCGAAGCCCCCCCTTTGAAAGGGAAGCCTGGGCTCACCTTCTGCTCCGGACAAGGGAGGGAGGGGAGGATAGCTTCGAAGCCCCTCCCCCCTTAGCCAGGGCCCCCCCTAGCTTAGAAACCCTTACAGAAGGGAGGGGGGGCAGCTTCGGAAGCTCCCCCTCCCCTTTTCGAAGGAAGGGGGGGGTAGCTTGAAGATGGGTCCCCCCTTTTAGTATTGAGTTCCGTACGGGCGCGCTCTTACATATCTTTCCAGCGGCACTGCCACCCCGTGAGACAACAAAGTATGGTACCATCAGGCCCTGCGAACTGGGAACGCCACGTGAGTAGCCCCCCTCCAGCGGACCCCCGACCACCCCCCCTCGATCTCTTTCCCATGCACGCCCGAGGCGGGCACGCAGAAGTGGGCACAAGACCCAGCTACACATGCTGCCCGAATCCAGCAGCGGCCGCTGTCGGGCACGGTCCGCGGCGACACCGCCGGCGACGGTTGCTCACAACGGATCGGAGCTGCCGTCGGTCTCCGCCCCCAGTCCTTCCTCGGAGGGAACTGGAACAGCGGCAACTCGATGCCGATCCCCAGACCCCTCCCAGGGTCTAAACGCACAGCCCTGGCGACGAGGGCCCCCCCCGACGAGGGCCCCCCTCGAAGGCCAACCACCGTTGCCTCATCTGGCCCTGATCTCCGCACCCGTTCCGCCCGTGCCGACTGACGGAGACGTCCGACCGACGGCTGGGCCGGGCGGGCCGGCGGACCCCCGACGCCATGATCTTGTCACAACGTCGGCCCCCAAAGGTCTCGACACAGCGGCCGTTCGGGACGACCCGGGGAGCCCCAGAAGCCACTCGGCGAGGGCGCAGCTGCTGGAAGGCACCCCGAGGCTGCGAAGCCGCCGAGCACGACGGAAACGTCAGAACGCCTCAAGCATCGAACGTCATCCCCCCGTACATGCGACGTACTGTTTTTCAGCACGGGGTCCCTGGAAAGTCCCGATCCTTCCCAACGGCCTGCTTTTCATCCCCCGTCGTGTCTTGACGGTCCCTGGGCCTTGAGAGGGCCCACGGAAGCCGAACATAGGCCCAAAACGACCGCACCACTGTGTTCGGGAAATCAGATCTCTTGGGAAGCCGCTCTCTCTGTGTCAGAAATATCAGGGCGAGACTGATGTCGTGATAAGACTGGCACGGGATGCGTTCCACGATTTTCCCAAAAGTATCCAGCGGCACTCGTCTCTGCAACCCTCGTGCAGCGTTCGGAAATCTGGGAATGCTCGGGAACGTTGGAGCTCCTGGAACGTATCACTACAAACAAAAATATGATCAAGAAAATCATCACTTACGAAACCTGGGCCAGCTTCCCAAACATTTCTTAAGACAAACCTGGCCAAGTTATTGTGTCAACGCTGGAGGCGCGAACGCGCTCAAGAAACTCAGCCAGCTTACCGGCAAGTTGGCCAAGAAACGCTGGCCCAGCTTTTCGAGAGGAGGTTTTGGAATAAAATGGTCGACTGTATCAAGACTTCTGGCTCCTCTCCGATGGAAAGCCCGTCGTGACTCCTCCACGACGCGGCGGGGCCGGGCAATCCCGGGGGCAGCCTCCGCGTGGGCACCGTGCAGGGGCGGCGCCATCGCTGGGCCGCGAGGGAGGCGCGGAGGGCCAGCCCCTCCGCCTCCAGGCAGGCCACCTGCTGGCGGAGTGCACGCGGGGGGCAGGGGAAGGGGGGGAGGGGGGAAGGCTTCTCAGAAGGAGGCTGCTGCTCGGAAGGCGCGGGCCTTGCATCTATAGACAAGGCCCGCGCCTTCTGAGGAGCAGGGGTGCTTTTGAGAAGCCTTCACCCCTCCACCTTACCCCCCCTGTGCGCACGGGAGGAGGACGAGGAGACGATATCCCAGGCCTGCAACGTCTTGACACTAATCGGGACTGGTTTTTGTTTGCGCCGTCTTCTGTCCCTACAACAACAACTCAGGATGAAAAAACAGTTCCTCGGGATTTCCAAGGACCTCGTGAATGTTTGCGCATCACAAGGGCTCTTACCTGGTCATGGGCCTCCTGGGCCGAAGGCCACTGGATCCGCAGCCCCCTGTGGTCTTGCCAGAGTAGGTTCTTTTCCCATAAGAACTCCCCCCTGGGGCTTCGGCCCGTCCCGCCGGCCACCCGGAAAGGACCAGAAACGAGCACAACGTCCGCAACGCCTCCCCTAAGACGCCCAAGATGGGCTCAAAGACGGCCTAGATGGCCTCCACGTTCGCTCAAGATGGTCCTAGATGGCCTCGAAGACGGCTGCCCCAGAAGCCTCCAAGACGGCCCAAGAGGCCTCCAAGACGGCCCATGAGATCAATCAGAGGCCCTCCAGGAAGGCCCGAAAATGCTGAAATCCTATTTGGGTATGTTTCGGCCTCCCGACGGCCCGAGACTGCCCAAGAGCCCACAAGATTGCCCCAAGATCGCCCAAGAGGTCTCCAAAATGGCCCCAGAACGGCGCAAGAGGCCTCCAAGAAGGCCCCCAAAGGGCCCCAAGACTGCCCCAGACCGCCCTAGATGGCCTTCAAGACGGCGCCGTGGAGCAGCTCAAGAGGGCCCCAAGTCGGCCCAGAGAGGCCCCGAAGACGGCTTCCGACGGCGTCAGACGGGCCAGGAGGCCATCAAGACGGCCCAACATGGCTCTAAGATGGCCCAGAACGGCCCAAGAGGCCACCAAGAGGTCTCCAAGACAGGCCCAGAGGCTCCCAAGAGGGCTTCCAGGGAAGCCCGAAGAGGCCAACAATCATTGATTACCCGAGCGTTTTTGCAAGATTGTGGCATCTGCTTCTGTTCGGCTTTCCGACAGCCCGAGACGGCCCAAGAGCCCCAACGATCGGCCCAAGATCACCCAAGAGACCTCCAAGACGGGCCCCAGAAGGGCGCAAGAGGCCCCCAAGAAGGCCCCCAAACGGCAGTCGTCCAGAATTGCGTTTCCCATAAATAAAGACTATGGAAGATGCAATCCCGGACGATTGTCCCAAGGACACATTGCACGGGAAACGCGTTTTCCTATAATTCAAATCAAATTATGGGAAACGCAGCTTCCCTTGAAAAACTGTACTCAATGAGCTGGAATTGCGTTTCCCACAAGTCGAATTCCGAATTCCGGGAAACGCAACTTCCCAGAATTCGAATTCCGAATAAGGGGAAACGCAATTCGGGCCCATTGGGTGCGGCTCTTCAAGGGAAATTGCGTTTCACATTATTCGAAATCCGAATTCACAGTTTCCCATCATCCGAATTGCGAATTATGGGAATTGCACTTCCAGTCCGTTGAATGCGGTTTGTCAATGGAAATTGCGTTTCCCATAATTCGGAATTATGGGAAACGCAATTCTGGCCCATCGAGCGCGGCTTTTCCACAGGAGTTGCGTCTCCAATTTGGAAGTCGTCCCAAGATTCGAATTCCGAATTCTGGGAAACGCAATTCCAACCCATTGAGCGCCGTTTGTCACAGGAAATTGCGTTTCCAATGATTCGGAAATATGGGAAACGCAGTTCCAGCCCATCGAGTGCGTTTTTCAATGGAAATGGTGTTTCCCATAATTCGGAATGAGAATTCTGGGAAATCGCGTTTCCCGACATTCGGATTTACAACTGTGGGAAACGAAATTCCAGCCCATCGGATGCTCCTCTGCTTTTCAAAAGGATAGCGCGTTTCCCACAGCTCGGAATTAGAGGAAACGCAATTCTGGCGTATCGAGTGCGGTTATTCAGAAAGGAAATTGCGTTTCCCTTAATTCGGAATTCGAGATCTGGGAAGCCACGTTTCCCGAATTTCGGAATTCGAGTCACGGTAAACGCAGTTCCAGCCCACGGAGTGCCGTTATTCAAAAGAAATTGAGTTTCGCGCCATTCGGAATTATGGGAAACGCAATTCCGACCCTTTGAAAGCGGCTGTTCAAAAGAAATTGCGTTTCCCATAATTCGGAATTCGAATTCTGAGAACCGCGTTTCGCGAAAGTCGGGATTCGAGTACGGGAAACGCAATGCCAACACATCGGGTGATGCCTTTCAAAAGTACTTGCGTTTACCATAAGTCGGAACTCGAATTCTGGGAAGCCGCGTTTCCCGAACTTCTGACTTGAATTATGGGAAACGCAATGCCAGCCCACCGAGTGCGGTTTGTCAAAGGAAATTGCGTTTCTCACAGTTCGGAATTATGGGAAACGCAAGCCCAGCCCTCTTCCAAAGGAAATAGCGCTTCCCATAATTCGGATTTCGAATTCTGCGAAGATGCGTTTCCCGAAATTCGGGGTTCGAAGTCTGTGAAGCGCAATTCCAGCCCAGTGAGTGCGGTTTTCACAAGGACTGAATTGCGCTTCCCATAATTAGTTCGAATTCTGGGGAACAGCGCTTCTCGAAATTCGAAATTCGAATTACGGGAAACGCAATTCCTGCCCATCGAGTGGGGCGTTTCAAAAGAGATTGCGTTTCCCACAATTCATACTTCGAATTTGAGGAAGTTGCGTTTCCCGAAACTCGGAATTCAAATTATGGGAAACGCAATTCCAGCCCATTGAATGCGGCCCTTCAAGGGGAACTGCGTTTCCCATCAGTTTGAAGCCGAATTCTGGGAAACCGCGTCTCCCGAAATTCTTAATCGAATTATGGGAAAATCAATACCAGCCCATCGCATGCGACTTTTCAATTGAAGTCGCGTCCCCCAGAATTTGGAATTATGGGATGCGCAATTCTAGCCTGCTAAGTGCGGTTTGTCAAGGGAAATTGCGTTTCACATAATTCGGAATCAGAGTTCTAAGGAACTGCGTTTCCCGAAATTCGGAATTCAAATGTAGAAACGGAGTTCCAGCCAATCGAATGCGGTTTTTCAAAGAAAATTGCGTCTCACAGAATTCGGAATTGTGGGAAACGCAATGCCAACCCATTGGGCGCGGATTTTCAATGGAAATTGCATGTCCCACAATTCGGAATTCGAATTCTGGGAAAACGCGTTTTCCGAAATTCTGAATTCGAGTAGTGGGGAACATACTCCCAGCCCTTTGAGTGCGGTTGTGAAAAGAAAAATGCTTCCCCCAGAATTCAAAATTCAAAATCTGAGAAATCGCGTCTCCCGAATTTCCGAATTCGAATTATGGGAAGCACAATTCCAAACCATCGAAAACGGCGTTTCAAAAGAAATTACGGTGCCCACGCAAGCCGAAATCATGGGAAACGCAATTCCAGCCCACCGAATGCGGTTGTCCAAAGGAAACTGCGTTTCCCATTATTCGGCATTCGGAAGTCAAAATATGGGACACGCAATCTCAGCCCATTGAATGCGGTGTTTCTTGTTTTACAGAAAGGGGAATTGCGTTTCCCATAAATTTGAATTCGAATGCTGGGAAACCGCGTTTCCCGAAATTCGAAATTCGAGTTATGGGTACCGGAATCCCAGCTCGAATGTGGCTTTTCAATGGAAGTTGCGTTTCCCATTATTCTGTATGAGCACTCTGGGGAAACAGCGTTCCCCTAAATTCGGAATTCGAATTATGGGACAAGCAATCCGAGTGCCGCTCTTCAAAGGACATTGCGCTTCCCATAATTCGGAAGTATGGGAAACGCAAGTCATGCCCGTTGAATGCAGCTTTTCAAAAGAAGAAATTGTGCTTCCCATAATTCGGAATTCGAATTCAGGGAAGCCGCCTTTCACACAATTCGAATTCCGAGTTATGTATGGGAGCGCAATTCCAGCCCATTGAATGCAGTTTGTTCTAAAGAAACTCCGTCTCCCATAATTCGGAATGATGGGAAACGCAATTCCAGCCCAGCGAGTGCAGTGTTTCAACGGAGATTGCGTTTCCCATCATTCGGAATTCGAACTATGGGAAAGAATTATGGGAAACGCAAGTCCAGCCCATTGAGGTCGTTTCCACAAGTAGATTGCATTTCTCATAATTCGGAATTATTGGAAGCGCAATTGCCCATGGAATGGAATGTTTTCAAATGAAAATGCGTTTCCCATAACTCGGCATCTTAATTCTGGGAAACTGCGATTCCCCAAATTCCGAATTCGACGTCAGGGAAACGCAATTCCAGCCCATCGAGTGCCGTTGTCCAAAAGAAACTGCATGCCACATAATTCGGAGGTATGGAAACGCAATTCCGGCCCATGGAGTGCGGTTTCTCAAAGGGAAACTGCGTTCCCCATAATTTAGAATTCGCATTCTGGGAAGGCGCGTTTCCCGAAATGCGGGGGTCGAATGATAGAAAACGCGATTCCAACCCATCGAATGCGGCTTTTCAAATGAACTTGCGTTTCCCATAGTTCGCTATTAGGAAAACGCATGTCCGGCCCCTTGGATACGGTTGTCCAACAGGAATTGCGTTTCCCATTATTTGGAATTCGAATTTTGGGAAAACGCGTTTCCCGAATTTCGAAATTCGAAATATGAGAAACGCAAATCCAGCTCATTGAATGCAGTTTCTCCTGGGAAAATGCGTTTCCCACTATTCGGAATTATGGGGAACGCAATTCCAAACCATTGAGTGAGGTCTGTCCAGGGGAATCGCGTTTCCCATAATTCGGAAAGCGCGTTTCCCGAACTTCTGAAGTCGAATTGTGGGGAACGCAATTCCAACCTTTTCAAAACATGCGTTTCCCATACATCGGAATTCGAATTCTGGGAAACCGATTTTCCCGAAATGCGGACCCCGAGCGAAGGGAAACTCATCGAGTGCGGTTTCTTAAAAGGAAGTCGCGTTTCCCATAATTCGGAATTCGAATTATACAAAACTGCGGTTCCCGAAATTCGGGATTCGAATTATGGGAAACGCAATCCCAGACCATTTAATGTGATTCTTCAACGGAAAATGCGTTTCTCAAAATTCGGTATGATGGGAAACGCAATTCCAGCCCATTGAGTGCGGCATTTCCCAGGAAGCTCCGTTTCCCATTATTCGAAATCCGAATTCTGGGAAACTGCGATTCCCGAAATTCGGAATTCGAATTCTGGGAAGCGCAATTCCAGCCCATTGGGTGCGGCTTTTTCAATAAACATTGCGTTGAACATAAGTCGGAATTAGGAGAAACGCAATTCCAATCCATTGGGTGCGGTTTTTCACCGGGAACTGCGTTTCCTTATATTTCGGAATTCGAATTCTGGGAAAGCGCGTTTCCCGAACTTCTGAATTCGAATTATGGGAAACGCAGTTCCAACCCATCGAGTGCGGCTTTTCAAAGGGAATTGCGATTCACAGAATTCGGAACTATGGGAAACGCAATTCCAGCCGATTGATTGCGGTTTGTCAAAGGGGATTGCGTTTCCCACAACTTGGAATTAGAATTCTGGGGAACCGCGTTTCCCGAAATTCGGAATGCACATGATGGGAAAGGCAATTCCAGCCCATTGGGTGCGGCTTTGTCCCAGAAAATTGCGTTTCCAATTATTCGGAAGTAGAGTTCTGGGAAGCCGCGTTTCCCGAAATTCGGAATTCGGCTTATGGGGAACGCAATTTCAGCCCATTGGGTGCGGTGTTTCAAATAAAATTGCGCCTCCAATAATTCGGAAGTATGGGAAACGCAATTCCGGCCCACCGAAATATGTTTTTCAAAGAAAATTAAGTTTCCCATGATTCGGAATTCGAATTCTGGGAAGCCGCGTTTCCCGAAATTCGGGAAACGCGGTTTCCGGGGCCCCAAATCCGTGTGGTGACGGACCGCCTGGTGACCTTGGAATCCCCCACCACGGTTGTGGGACCTCGGAGGCCCCAGTCACAGGAGACGTCCTCGGAGGACGACCCTATACTCTTCCGCACGCACACCGTCGGCAGTCGGTCTGGCTCCAGAGGGCCCCGTGGCGGACGCGACGTGAGCCCGATGCTGCCGAAGAGCTGCGTCGACGTGCTCTCGTCGTCCAGCTCTCGATCTCGTGCGCGTGCAGGAGCCGGGCGTCCAGGACGAGGGGCTCGCAAATCATCGCCGGAGGCATGCGTGCGGACTCGGGGAAGGGGCCAGGGGGCGTGCTGCAAGGCGGAAGAGGGGGCCAGGAGATCAGGAGGGCTCTCGTGGCCCCCACCCAGGAGATCCACCACCCTCTGATCAGCACTCCCCTCTTGGCCGCCCCCGCTGGTCGGGGGTCAGCTCAACACGGCTCCGGCAGACGGGCCAGCCCGAGGGAGTTGGAGGGGGAATGGCCTGAAGCCCCTCCCTACTTACATCAGAGTGTGTATATGAGTGACAAGAGGCATGTCGGAATAGAGAAGGAGATTGCATAAAAGTGTAATCAGCCGACGTTCTGCTACAAGGAACCATGGGTAAGGGAACGGAGCCCCTTTTCTTGCCCCAGCGGCGCCAAGATTCACCAGGACAACTCAACGCAAGACTCAAGGAACTCCGAGCCGCTTCCAAGACCGAAGTCGTTTTCTGCCTAGGCGTTCACTGCACGGAGTTCCTCGAAGTCCTGGCCCTTTCCCCAGGGCCGACTATCATTCCTGAGCAATTGCTCAC
Organism: Prorocentrum cordatum; assembly: GCA_963575745.1. Taxonomy (NCBI): domain Eukaryota; class Dinophyceae; order Prorocentrales; family Prorocentraceae; genus Prorocentrum; species Prorocentrum cordatum. The sequence goes on from CAUYUJ010002014.1 coordinate 509,012, forward strand.
TGCCCCGAGGTCCGGCGAGGGCCCACAGGGGCCGAGAAAGCGGCGAAACACCTCCGAGCTGATTGCGTTCGATGCGCTGAAAGTCTGGGCCTCATGACCGCGCGCGACTGGAGCAAGGGCCAAGGGTGCGGATGGCAGGGGCTGGCGGGATCTGGAAAAATGCTTCGCCCAAAATGCCAACCGATGGGCTCTTATCTCAGGGTCCCGGGGGATCTCGAAACACGCAAAGCACTTGTGACGCACCGAGACCCACGGGATTTCGAACCAAGGAAAAACTGAAACAGCGGCATACACAGAAAACTTCGGAGGGCCGCGCGGACTTCTCGGAATTATCGGGTCGGCGTTGAGCGCCGACCCGAAAAATATGCGCGGATCTCGGAACATTTGTGCTTCCAGTCATCGTGCTAGCAGCTACCAGGAGGGGCACCGAGTCAGAAGCGAATGGGCTGTCTGGCCGCTGCCGTCCTCGGCCTCGTCAAGGTTCTCTGGCCTAGGTCTCCGAGGGGCCCGAAAACCAGAGCCCCTTCTGAACAGAAAGCGGCCCGCAGGTGCTTAAGACGAGGAGGCGAGGAGGGGGATGCGGAGGAGGAGGCGTGGAGGAGGAGGAGGAGGATGAGGAGGAGGGAGAGTAGGAGGGAGAGGAGGAGGAGGAGGAGGAGGAGGAGGAGGAGGAGGAGGACCAGTGTCAACCCAAGAGTCATCAACGATGTTGGAATGAACCCTCCCTCCAAGCTCCCTCTTCATAGGCCCCCAACAACGGTTCAATTCCACTGAAGGAGCTGCCTCGTTGGAAGACAACTGTTTGAAGACCCTGAAGCATGCCAAATATTGTTCTCGGGATTATAACGCCATGGATCAACCTGACTGTTGCGTCTTGACGGTCCTGAATCGTGCCAGCACGCCATTCCTGGGACTTCAGCACCGCAAATCAGCGTAACTGTTGCACCCTTAAATATTGAACCCTTCCGAAATACACTTTCTGGTACGCTGACCATGGGAAGCCGTGAAACTCTTGCAAATGTTCAGAGCGAATGCGCGCGGCGCTTAGGCGAGAACCACATGTTGAAAAGGAGCCGCCCTCAATCCGTGAAGCTCTTGCAACTTTGTAAAACGAATGTAACTGACGCTAAAGCGAAAACCGCATTTTGAAAACGGGTCGCCCTCAATCCGTGAAGCTCTGGCATTGGATTAAAGACTGCGCACGGCGCTAAGACGAGAGCCACATTTTGAGCACGACACGCCCTCCGTTTGTGAAACTGGTGCCAATGTTCCAGCTTCAGGGGCATAATGGTGAGGAAGTCTCAGGTGAAACACCCGGCCCGCCCTGAAAACGAGCCTCGGGGTGCGACAGGGAGGAATTATGTATGAGGAAAAGGAATGGAGGAGGAGGAGGAGGAGGAGGAGGAGGAGGAGGAGGAGGAGGAGGAGGAGGAGGAGGAGGAGGCGGAGGCGGAGGCGGAGGAGGAGGAGGAGGAAGAGGGACGGAGGAGGAGGACGAGAAGGAGGAGGAGGAGGAGGAGAAGGAGGAGGGACGGAGGAGGAGGACGAGGAGAGGGAGGAGGTGGAGGTGGAGGAGGAGGAGAAGGAGGAGGAGGAGGAGGAGGAGGAGGGGAGGCGCCGCCTCGGCATGCGGCCCTGATCGCGGGGGTGGGTGCGAGTCGCGACGGAGCGCCGAGCTCGGCACGTCGGCGAAGCCCTCGCCAGAGCTCAGGCTACTCTCTGTCAGACAGTGGGAATGTTGAGGGTGTCCGCGCGCGAAGGCACAAAGGATGGGGGCTGAGAGAAGCGGAGAGGATAGAGGAGGAAGGGAGAGGGATGAGAGATGAGGAAGGAGGATGAGGAGGAATAACATGAGAAAAGGAGGAGGAAGGAGGAAGGAGGAAGGAGGACGGAGGAGAGATGA
>CAUYUJ010002014.1:515914-617152 GCA_963575745.1 Prorocentrum cordatum
TGGCGGCCCTCGCCCATCCAGGCCCGGAGTGCCAAACATCACAAGCAATTCAAGCATGTTGCTGTCGGGCGCTAACGCCCGACTTCGATGCCAGCCGAGCCTTCGCAACGACCTTTCTGCGCCCGGACCGGCCCGGCGCCGGTGCTGCAGCGCCTGCCGATTCGACTACGAGCGAATTGCGCCCGCCACCCTCGTCACCACCTCGCCTTGCGTCGCCCGCATTCCATGCCTGTCGCCGACGAGTCGAGCTCACCATGGTGACGTTTGGTGAGCAGCATCGGTTCAAGCCCCGTCAGCGCGGCAACCTGGACGAGACCGAAGAAAAGGATACGCTTCCAACGGGAGGGCGCTTCAACGGACCAGACATTCCCCAGGGAACAATGCGCTTCCACTGTAGCTTGAACTCGTCGGCGCGCCCACCGTCGCAACAGAAAAAAGCATGTCCGATGCTGACCCCATGTAGCGGGCATCTTCCGTCGGTTGACCTGACAGCACTGCCTGCCACGCAATGCTTCAGGTCCATGGAACAATGCTTCAGGTCTGCTACCCGCGCATCCTGCCTGCCACGCCCCCCCCCCCAGACAAAAATGCACCAGCTTGCTTCGAGACCCGAAACAAAACAACGCCGCCGAATGAGGTGGGCCCACATGCGCGCGACACTTGTCGTCGGCGCATCGGCACGGCTCGACGTCCGCCTTGAAATCCCCCCCAGGCGCCATCGGCCCACCTGCCGAGAAATCGGACGTTCTCAATAGGAACGCCCACTGCGGAAAAAGACGCGGCAGATAAGTCTCCTCGACGGAGCCCAACGATGTGCGCATCGCTCAGTTTCCCTTCCTCGCCCGTCTTGATGCCACTCCCCCTCCCCCGCCCCTTGCCAGGTCGCGCTGCATCTAAACCGTCGGATGCAGAGGTCAATCTTTCCAGGTCCAGCATGTGCTTCCACCGCTTCCTCGAGCTCGCCCCAAGGCCCGCCAACGAATGGCGATGATGACGCCGATGACGGTGACGATGCTGATGATGATTGCGGGCGCCTGACAGAGAGCGAGGCGCCGGGCTCGGCGCGCGGGCGGGGGCCAGGCAGCTCCCGGAAGCAGGCTGCAGGGGAGTCCCCGCGACGTGCGCCAGTCGCCCCGAGAGGGTTCCAGCGACGCGCGCGAGTCGTCCGCGGCGCGGGGCCACGCAGCTGGACGGTCGAGGGAGGCGGGGCCCGGGGCCGCTTCCCAAGTCAGGCCTCGGGTCAACTCGATGAAGCTCAGCTCCCTGGAGAAGGCCGCCGCCTCCCTCCTGCGCCTCTTCGCGCGCGTCGCAAACTGCTCCGGCAGCTTCCGCAGGCCGCCGGTGGCCCTGCCAAGAAGAACTTGATGCGCGGTGCCCGCATGAGCAGGTCCTCGTGGAGCGTGGCGCGCGAAAGCAGCGCGTAGAGCTTCAGCCAGCAGTCGTCGTCCTGTCCTGCTTGCCGTTCCCGGCCTCGTGGCCCGCAGCGTCGTTTCTGTCAGCTTTCTGTCAGGTATCGGGCCCCATTGGGGCTCTCTTTGGGCCTGCAGGGTGCCCTCTGAAGCCCTCCAGGGGGATCCCAAGAGCTGACGGAAAGCTGCGTCGCTGTTGCAGCGTCGTTTCTATCAGTTGTCTGGCAGCTCTCGAGCCCCATTGGGCCCTCTTGGGGCCTCCAGGGTGCACTCTTGGGCCCCCTCTTGCCTTCATCAGGACACCATGAGGACACCAGAATGGAAACAACACCATGAGAACACCACCATGACGGCGCCAAGCAAGAGGACACCACCATGAGGACCATGCCGAAGCACACCACCATGAGGACAACACCGCGAGGACACCACCACGAGGACAGCAACATGACGACACCATTACGAAGACACCTCCCAAGGATACAACAATGAGGACATCACCATGCGAACGCAGGCAGTTGGGCATTCGGTGGAGCTCCCTATGGGGCCACAAAGTTTGTGAGGGGTATTCCAAACTAGAAATGTGGCGGCATGCCAACGCAGCCACTGGACCCTTAGGTGGAGCTCCCTATCGGGCCACGAAACGTGTGATAGGTGTGCCGAAGTGTGGGGGGTGCGGCATGCGAGCGCAGCCACTGGCTCCTTCGGTGGAGCTCCCTAAGGGGCCACGAAGCATGTGAGGGGTGTGCCACAGGGAGGGGAGTGGCGGCACGCGAACGCAGACATTGGCGCCTGCGGTGGAGGTTCCCATGGGGCCGCGAAGCGTGCGAGGTGCGTGCCGAGGGGAGGGTGATGGCTGCATGCGAACGCAGCCGCTGGGGCCTAGGTGGCCCATGGGGCCGCGAAAAGCGTGAGGTGTGTGCCGACATGGAAGGGTGGCGGCATGCGAACGCAGCCAGTTGGGCATCCGGTGGAACTCCCTATGGGGCCACGAAGCGTGTGAGCGGTGTGCCAGACTGGAAGGGTGGCGGCATGCGAACGCAGCCACTGGCGCCTGCGGTGGAGCCCCCTATGGGGCCACGAAACGTGTGCGGGGTGTGTCAACGTATAGAGGGAGGCGGCATGTGAACACAGCCGCTGCGGCCTTAGGCAGAGCTCCCTACGGGGACACGAGGCGTGCGAGGGGTGTGCCAGAGTGGAAAGGGTGGCGGCATGCGAACGCAGTCACTGGCGCCTTAGGTGGAGCTCCCTATGGGGCCACGAAACGTGTCGGGGAGGAGCCACCGTGAGGAGGGTGGCGGCATGCGAACGCAGCCACTGGCGCCTTCGGTGGAGCTCCCTCTGGGGCCACGAGAGGAGGAGGCGGAGGAGGAGGAGAGGAAAGCGGGGACGGTCCCTTCAAAACGAAGGCCCAACTCAACACAGGACGGTTGGGAGAGAAGCTTTCCCAAACGCCGGCAGCGCGTGGACCCCTGCGGCCCATTCGTCCTGGTTTGGCGTTTTCCCTGTTGTGCCCCCGCGCTGGCGTGCCACACCGTCGGTGACCTGTCAGTTGTCCTGGTAAGCCGACGTCCTCCTTCTACTAGAAGTCCCCCCAAAATGTGTATCTCTTGAACCTCCCTCGTGTAACCCAACCCCTGCCCCTGCGACAAAAAAGATTCTCTCCAGGAGCAAAGCACACAAGCCATATTTCAGCCAGTAGCTTGCCTGATGGTTCATTTTGGCCCCAGGAGGCTTACGGAGGGAGAGGCGGGAAAAGGGAGGGAGACGGGCGGGGGTAAGGACGGAGGAGTCGGGAACGGAGGGGGATGAGGAGGGAAGGACGGGGGATGAAGTGAGGGAGAAGGCGGGAGGGAGAATCGAGGAGGGCAAAGAGGAGCAGTCATGGTGGGGGAGCCCCCCTCCATCCCCTCCCTTTCCCCTTTCTCTGTTCCCCTCCCATCTCCCCCAAATTTCTGATGTCACTTGCCCACTCCATCTCCACCACCCTCCTGACCGAATTGCCCACCTACTCCTCTCTCCAAGGCCCCCTCTGCTTCCCTCCAATCTCTGCCATCATGTTCCCCCCCCCTCCCGCTCCCCACTCTTCTCCATGTCCACCCTCTCATTTGTCTCTCGCCTCTACTACCCTCTCTCTCCACTCCTGTCCGCCCCATCGCCTTCTCCATGTCCACCCTCTCATTTGTCTCTCGCCTCTACTACCCTCTCTCTCCACTCCTGTCCGCCCCATCGCCAGGTATCTCTACCGCAATTATCCCTCCTCCTTCCCGTTCCCCGAAACCTCCTCTGCTCCCTTACCCTGTCTCTCCCTCCCTTTCCTCCTCTCCGTTCCACCAAATATCCTCTGCTCCCTTACCCCAGTTTCGTCCATCCCCATGCTCCCTCCCTCCCTCCCTAGACCCTCCCCCTTCCCTCGATTGCTTGTTCCTCCTCCGCTCTCTCAAACAGCATCCACTCCCACATTCCATCCCTTCATCCTTCTCCTTCTCCTTCTCCTCCTCCTCCTCCTCCTCCTCCTCCTCCTCCTCCTCCCCTATCATCCCTCCCATCTGTCTCCCTTCGCCTTCCCTCTTCTTCCGCTGATTGGCCTATTGAGCAATGCTGCGTTCCACCCAACTGGCCTCATCCTGGTCATCTTTCTCGGTATTCCCTCCCCCTCGTGCTCATGCCTCCCTGCTGTTTCTTGTTATCCCTACTTGCTCCTCCCTTCTCACACTTGGCGGCGCACACAAGGGGGGTGCGCGAGGGGGGGGGCCCTCTGGCCTGCTAAGAAGGCGGGGCGCTTCTTGGAAAGCAGGGGCCTTCTTAGAAGGGTCTGGTTGCTTCTAGCACAACAGCTTGGGAACCTGGACGGCTTCTAAGAAGACCCCTGCCTTTCTAGAAGCCGTCCGAGTTGGCAACCTGTTCTGAACATGTGCATCCTCGTTCGAAGACGAGCAAATTGCTTAAACACGAACTGTCGGCGCTCCGCGCGAATTTCTTGGATTGTCGTTTGGCCCGCATGGCGGCGCGTCCGACACGGGTCCGACGCGAATCCGGCGTGGATTCGACAGGGACAGGACGCGTTCGACATGGATCTGGCGTGGATGCGACACGGCTGGCTGGCGCGATGGGGCATACTGTCCGGGGCAGTACCAGGGAGTAGACCACCTCCCTGCCGTCGTTCAAGACCGAGGCGTCGATGGTCCCCACGATCGAAAACGTCTCGCGTGTAGGCGCGCAGCTCGGTATGGGGCTGGCGCCGACGCTAGGCCTGCGCACGCGTCGCACCGCCGAGATGTCCCGCCCCTGCAGACGCGGGCCAGGCAGGTCGGAGTCAGCCGCTGCCGATGTTCGGCGGCGCGCCCGGGAGGGAAGTCGTCGCGGTCGTCTCGCGGTCGTCGTGGTGGTTGTGGTCGTCGTGGTGGTCTCGCGGTCGTCGCTGTCGTGGCTGTGGTCCTCTTCGTCTGTCGTCGTGGTCGTCGTCGTCGTCTCGTGGTCGTCGTTCGGCGGCCAGCCCAGGGGGCAAGTGAGAGGGGGCGGAAATTCTCAGAAGGCTCGGAAGTTTTGCGGCCTTGTGGGAAATCTTCTGAGCCCCCCCCGAAAACACAGGAGAAGTTCTCGGGAGCCCGGCAGGCTTGCGAGAAGCCTTCGGCGGCCTTCTGAGAAGGTCTCCTCCTCCTCGCTTCCGCCCCCCCTCGCTCGCAGCAGGTCGGAGCCGGCCGCTGCCGACCCTCAAGTCTGGCCGCCCCGTGCGAGCCGGCAACCCCGACCCGCAGCGGGTGCTCCGCGTCGCGCCCGCAGGCTCTGAGGCGCGCCCGCGGGCCCGCTCCGCCCTTGGGGCGACGACGCTCTTGTGCCGTCCCAGGGGGGCGTCTGTGGATCGCTCCTCCTCCTCCTTCTTCTCCTCCTCACTTCTTGTCCTCTTCTTCCTCCTCCTCCTCACTTCTTGTCCTCCTTCTCCTCGCATCTTGTCCTTCTGCTCTCTCTCTCTCTCTCTCACTCCCTCTGTAGGTATATATATATAAATATATATATATATATATATGCACATGCTGTATCTCTCTCTATATATATAGAGAGAGGTGCGTGTGAATATATATATATATATATATATATATATACATATATATATATATATGTATATGAATAACTATGTGTCTGCCTGCCTGCCTGTCTGCCTGTCTCTCGGTCTCTCGCTCTGTCTGGCTGTCTGTCTGTGTGTCTGTGTGTCTGTCTGTTTGTCTGTCTGTCTGTCTGTCTGTCTGTCGGTCTGTCTTTATGTGTGTCTGTATATATGTAAGTACACATAGATAGAGCGATATGTGTGTATCCCTCTCTCTCTTGCAATACATAAAAACATGCATGCATACAAACATACATACATACATAGATACAGACATCCATGCAAACCTACATACATACATACTTACTTACATACATACCTACGTACTTACATACATACATACACACAGACATACATACATACATGAATGCATACATACATGCATACATGCATGCATGCTTGCATGCATACGTAAATGCATATATGCATGCATATTTACATGCATAAATACATCCATCCATCATAATGTGTATATATATGTACAATACAATTATATATACATTTATATGTGTGAATATACATGTGCATATGTATATCCACATATATATACATATACATATATATATATATATATATATGTGTGTATGTATGTATGTATGTATCCATCCGCCGGCCCCCTTGCGGGGCCATCAAGCTAGCCCCAAGCCGCCTGGTTACCACGCCCAAGACACGTCCTCAGAACGCCGAGGGGGTCGCGGGTCACGTAAAAATATATAATATTCGCGCACCCGATGCCCTAATCAGTCCTGAATTGTGACATGTCCGCGTCCACAAGGCAACACCCCCTGGTAAATCATAATATTCGCGTCCCCGACGCCATACACCCTCGCCATATTCGCATTGCCGAGGCCAAGAGTGCTCCAAGGCCCCGAAGATGGTTCCAAGACGGCCCGATAAAGCCCAAATAGGCCCCAAGAGCGCTCCAAGAGGCCTCCCGAGAGAGCCCCAAGAGGGCCAAATAGTAGTTTGTACAGAAAGGTGTTTGGAAGATTTTGACCTTCTCGCATTTGGGGCGTTCCGACGCTCCAAGACGGCTCAAGAAGCTCCCAAGACCGGCCCCGGAGCCCAAGACGCCTCCAAGAGGGCACCAAGACGGCCCAAGAGGGCTCCACGATGGCCCAAGAAGCGCTCAAGACGGCCCAGGAGGGCCCCAAGACGGCCCCAAGAGGGGCCCAAGCAGGTGACCATAAACCGAACATTCGATATCTGTGGCCCGGGAAGCCCCCAGGAGGCCCCAAGAGGCCGTCAAGAGGCCCCAAAAGGCGCCCAAGACGCGCCCAAGAGGCCCCCCCAAATATACCCTACGAGGCCCCAAGAGGCCGCCAAGAGGCTCCCCAAGCGCCTTCAAAAGGCCACCGAAAGACTCCGCACGACACCCCAGCACATATACACGAGGCCTCAGACATACAACCCAGGCACGGTGGCGGGATGGGACGACGGCCGCGAGGATAACGCCAACGCCTCAATATGCGCTGATGGTGCCGATCCGCCCCCGCATGATGTTCCCAGATGCGCCAAGGCAGCGCCGAGACGCACCGACGCGACTCTGATATATCCCGTTATGATTGAGAGGGGGCCGGTGGCAGGGGGCGAAGCGCTTAAGGATATGTGTAATGTGTTTGCAGTTGCACACACACATAAATATATATATATATATACACAACTATTTGCTCTAGCTGAATGTATACATATATATATATAGATAAAGAGAGAGAGAGAGAGAGAGAGAGAGAGAGAGAGAGAGAAAGAGAGCTAGAACTCCCCCCCCCCAGCAGCACCCTTCGGATTCACGGAAAAACCTCTGAACCTAGGATCTAGATCTCCTCCGTTTCTATTGAACGTTGTTCGGTCTTCCATCCAGATCCAATGGGGACCGTTAGTTTGTGGGACCACGTCCATGTTCAAACAATTACCCTGTGACGTACCCAACCCATTTGTATCAATGGAAACGAGGAGTTGGCCGAAACTTGCATGGACAATCAACTTGATGTGTAAGCTACTTGGGACACGCGCCTATGGCATGATGCGCAGGAGAACCATACAAGAACGAGGGGCGACAGCTACAGGCTCAAAGAGAACATGGGGAGTCGGGAACGCAAAGCAGGAGAAAAACGTGCGGGAAGCCGAACCATCAGCACGGCAGCAGCAAAGGGAAGGTGACTGCAGGAGGAGAACAAGGACGAAAGCGGCGTCTAATTTGAGTCTGCGGTGGGTACCCACTGTGTTGTGCCCCTTCAGAAGCCCTCGAAAGTGGCGACAGTTTCACAGATCGCAGCCCCCCAGGGACGGCGAGGTCTAATTTGAGTCTGCGGTGGGTACCCACTGTGCTGGGCTCCCCAGCAGGCCTCGACAGTGGCGACGATTTCACAAATCGCAGCCCCCCAGGGATGGCGAGGTTTAAATTGAGTCTGCGGTGGGTACCCACTGTGCTGGGCCCCTCAACAGGCCTCGAAAGTTGCGACAGTTTCACAGATCGCAGCCCCCCAGGGATGGCGAGGTCAAATTTGAGTCTGCGGTGGGTACCCACTGTGCTGGGCCCCCCAGCAGGCCTCGAAAGTGGCGACCGTTTCACAGATCGCAGCCCCCCAGGGATGGCGAGGTCTAATTTGAATCTGCGGTGGGTACCCACTGTGCTGGGCCCCCCAGCAGGCCTCGAAAGTGGCGACAGTTTCACAGATCGCAGCCCCCCAGGGATGGCGAGGTCTAATTTGAATCTGCGGTGGGTACCCACTGTGCTGGGCCCCCCAGCAGGCCTCGAAAGTGGCGACAGTTTCACAGATCGCAGCCCCCCAGGGATGGCGAGGTCTAATTTGAATCTGCGGTGGGTACCCACTGTGCTGGGCCCCCCAGCAGGCCTCGAAAGTGGCGACAGTTTCACAGATCGCAGCCCCCCAGGGATGGCGAGGTCTAATTTGAATCTGCGGTGTGTACCCACTGTGCTGGGCCCCCCAGCAGGCCTCGAAAGTGGCGACAGTTTCACAGATCGCAGCCCCCCAGGGATGGCGAGGTCTAATTTGAATCTGCGGCGTGTACCCACTGAGCTGCACCCCCCAGCAGGCCTCGAAAGTGGCGACCGTTTCGCAGATCGCAGCCCCCCAGGGATGGCGAGGTCTAATTTGAACCTGCGGTGTGTACCCACTGTGCTGGGCCCCCCAGCAGCCCTCGAAAGTGGCGACAGTTTCACAGATCGCACCCTCCCAGGGGTGGCGAGGTCTAATTTGAATCTGCGGTGTGTACCCACTGTGCTGGGCCCCCCAGCAGGCCTCGAAAGTGGCGACAGTGTCACAGATCGCAGCCCCCCAGGGATGGCGAGGTCTAATTTAAATCTGCGGTGTGTACCCACTGTGCTGGGCCCCCCCAGCAGCCCTCGAAAGTGGCGACAGTTTCACAGAACGCAGCCCCCCAGGGATGGCGAGGTCTAATTTGAATCTGCGGTGTGTACCCACTGTGCTGGGCCCCCCAGCAACCCTCGAAAGTGGCTACAGCTTCACAGATCGCAGCCCCCCAGGGATGGCGAGGTCTAATTTGAATCCGCGGTGTGTTTCCACTGTGCTGGGCCCACCGGCAGGCCTCGACAGTGGCGACAGTTTCACAGATCGCAACCCCCCAGGGATGGCGAGGTCTAATTTGAATCCGCGGTGTGTACCCACTGTGCTGGGCCCCCGAGCAGCCCTCGAAAGTGGCGACAGTGTCACAGATCGCAGCCCCCCAGGGATGGCGAGGTCAAAGGCAGGGGGGAAGAGAGGGACGGGAAGGAAGGAAGGAGACGCGCGAGCAGTGCTCTATTCAAAACGAGAAGCCAACGCAGGAGGGTTGGGAACAATCTCAATGGTATTCAAAATCATTATGCATCATATGTATATAGGATATACTCCGTTTGTCGTGCAATCGTACGAGGGTCTCATTCGGATTCAAGTGTGATCCAAGTGATATGCTCCTTTCGCTTGGCAATTCGAAGATGTTGAGGAGAAGGGGGTGGGAAAGAGTGACCCTCGACCAGGCTGTTCAAATCTATCTCTTCCTCCCCCCATGCGCCTCTTTCGCCCCCCCCTCACCTGGAGGGGGAAGGGGAAGAACCGCATTTGAAACACACACAAAGACACGGAATCAGAAAACCTCTTTGGGGGAAGGGTGGCGCGGGGTTGTCCGAAATCATAATTGGTTGAATGATTTGTTGCTGGTGCTGCTGTTTTGTTTGCGCAGTTGCACTGTGGTTCGCAACTGATGGTTCGCATGTCTGCTCCGCCTCCACGGGAAGCGAATTCGAATCCGATTCTAATTCGATAAAACTCTTGTGAGTATGGTAGGAATCCCGTTTCTATTGTAACCAAATGAGAGCCCGATCCAAACTCAATAGGGATCCCCTGGACCTGGGATCTGTTTCTTTTTCCGATTGGAATCCGACCAAGAACGTCATCACATTCGATAGACATACTCTGTATCTGGGCTCCCTGAGGCCGTCTTGGGGGTCTCCTGGGCTGGCTTCGGGGCCTCTTGTGCCGTCTCGGGGGGTTCGGTGAGCCCCACAGGCCGACGCTGCTGTTTCTGTGGCACTGCGAAGACGAAGCCAGCAATAATGCTGAACATGTACGTTTTACGAAGGCAATGGGCCGATGTTTGCCTCTTGAAGGCCCTCTCGGGGCCCTCTTCGGCCATCTTCAAGCCATCTCGGGCCCTCTGGGGCCTCGCTGAGGCTGTCTTGTGGGCCTCTTGGGCGTCCTCGGAACCCAGAAATCATGTTCGCGGAGCGGCTTCCAGGAACATGATTTCGATCGAGGCCCTCTTGGGCCTCCCTGAGGCCGTCTTGGGGGCCTCCTGGGCCGGCTTCGGGGCCTCTTGGGCCGTCTCGGGGGGTTCGGTGAGCCCCACAGGCCAGGCCGATCCTTTGGGCCGTCTGGGGCCCTCTTGGGCCTCTCTTGGGCTGTCTTGGGGCTCCGCGGGGGCGTCTGGGGAACTGTGAAGACGAAGCCAGCGAGGATGACGAAAACAAGTGGCACGTGTGCCATGGCTCTTGCACAAAAAAGGAAGGGGGAGGAGGAGGAGGTGGAGGAGGAGGGGGGAGGCTCCAATTGGGGGCGCTGGGGACCACTGGGGGGCGCTGGGGAGGTCCCACTGGTGGGGGGGGGGGGAGGGGTGCGTCGCGAAAAATAAAATCGTCGGGGCGGAGGGGGCACTGGGCGCGGCTGGGGAGGCCCCACTGGGGGGCGCTGGGGACCACTGGGGGCGCTGGGGAGGTCCCACTGGGGGGAGGAGGGGTGCGTCGCGAAAAATAAAATCGTCGGGGCGGAGGGGGCACTGGGCGCGGCTGGGGAGGCCCCACTGGGGGGCGCTGGGGACCACTGGGGGGCGCTGGGGAGGGCCCCACTGGGGGGGGGGGAAGGGGTGCGTCGCGAAAAATAAAATCGTCGGGGCGGAGGGGGGCACTGGGCGCGGCTGGGGAGGCCCCACTGGGGGGCGCTGGGGGCCACTGGGGGGCGCTGGGGAGGTCCCACTGGGGGGGGGGAGGGGTGCGTCGCGAAAAATAAAATCGTCGGGGCGGAGGGGGCACTGGGCGCGGCTGGGGAGGCCCCACTGGGGGGCGCTGGGGACCACTGGGGAGCGCTGGGGAGGTCCCACTGGGGGGAGGAGGGGTGCGACGCGAAAAATAAAAACGTCGGGGCGGAGGGGGCACTGGCGCGCTGGGGACTGGTGGCGCTGGGGTCCCAGGGTCCCACTGGGGGGGGGGGAGGGGTGCGTCGCGAAACATAAGCCGCGCGGGGGCGCTGAGACGGCGCGGGGGAGGGGGCGGAGCGGGGAGGGGGGGTGCGGTGCCGAAATAAAGTGGTCGTGGCGGAGGGGGCACTGGGCGGGCGCTGGAGCCGCGGGGGGGCGCTGAGACGGCGCGGGGGAGGGGGCGGAGCGGGGGGGGGTGCGGTGCCGAAATAAAGTGGTCGAGGCGGAGGGGGCACTGGGCGGGCGCTGGAGCCGCGGGGGGGCGCTGAGACGGCGCGGGGGAGGGGGCGGAGCGGGGGGGGGTGCGGTGCCGAAATAAAGTGGTCGGGGCGGAGGGGGCACTGGGCGGGCGCTGGAGCCGCGGGGGCGCTGAGACGGCGCGGGGGAGGGGGCGGAGCGGGGGGGGGTGCGGTGCCGAAATAAAGTGGTCGGGGCGGAGGGGGCACTGGGCGGGCGCTGGAGCCGCGGGAGGGCGCTGAGACGGAGGGGGCGCATGATGATGATGATGTGGATGATGATGATGATGATGATTGTGATTATGATGGTGATGATGGTGAGGATGATGGTGATGATGATGATGATGATGATGACGATGATGATGATGATGATGATGATGATGATGATGATGATGATGATGATGATGATGATGATGATGATGATGATGATGATGGGGGGGGGTGCGGTGCCGAAATAAAGTGGTCGGAGCTCTAGACACCCTGTGCAAGAGAATAAACGTTTTACAAAGGAACTGTGCCGATGTTTGCCTCTTGAAGGCACTCTTGGGGCCCTCAGGGGCCCTCTTGGGGCCCTCGGGGGACCACTTGGGGCCTCTTGTGGCCTCTTCGGAGGCTTCTTGAGACTGAGGGCTCGAATTTTCGGCGAGGGGGCCACGATCCTCGTGATGGGTGCCAAAAATGGCCCGGGGGGGCCGCCATGGCGACCAGAGGCAGCAGCCGGGCCCCCCCCCGGGCATACACCTATCTATCTCTCTATATATATAGATATATGTATCGATCACCTATCGATCAACAAATCAGGGCAAAGGTAAAAGGAAGCCCATGCACAGAGAAGAAAGGAACAAGAAGGACAGCACGACCGACAGGCGACGCCAGCACACGGGAAACCCTGGACCCCCGAGCCTTAGACCCAACGAGCCAGGCCCAGCCGCGGCGACGCTAACCCACCAGCCAACGACGGCGGCCCCAGGCACGCACCGTCTGTGCCCCTACAGATAGGGGCTCCTCCTCCTCCTCCTCCTCCTCCTCCTCCTCCTCCTCCTCCTCCTCCCATGGGGCAATGTCGCCTCCGCAGGCCACGGCCCGAGAGTGAATGCAGCCTCTCCCCTCTCCGACCCCCTCGCTGGTGCGGCTGGCACGGCCGACGGGCGGGCAAGGTCGCGCGTGGTGCTGCTTGGCCTGCCTCCCACTCCATCCAGGCCGTATCCCGAGGGGCACTGCCGCTTCCCCTCTCCTTCAGGCCACGCCCCGTGGAGCAATGCCGCCTCCGCAGGCCACGGCCCGAGGGTCAATGCCGCCTCTCCCTTCCGCTGCCCTTCCCTCGCCAGTCCGCCCCGTCCGTCGCCGCCTTGCGCCGTGCCCTGCTGCCGCCTCGGCTCGGACCCAAGGCCGCCGGAATGGCCTAGTTGGTTGGCCCAGTGCGTCGCGGATCCGGGTGCCATGAAGGTCTCGGGAAGCAGGTCGGAGAGTTGGCTCCGATGGCGCCGCGGCGCACGGTACGAGAGCCACGACGAGGCCAAAGACCGGCGGCGTGGGCGATCCAAATCTGGTCCGGATGGCAGCCGTGGAAGGCGTTCGCTACCGCGCTCGCCTGCTCGGGGTGGGCGCGAGACCATCCAGCGTGCAAGTCTTGTAGAAGGGCGGGCTCAGCGTGCCTCTCCGCAGGCGAGGAAGCGGGCGGTTTGGGAAGCACAGGGTCCTGATTTCAGCTGTGCGCGTGCATCCTGCATAGTTCCTGCCTCAGCTGGCTGCCCTCAACGAGGAAGGTCTGGACCCATATCGCGAATTACTGCCGCCCCGTCCGCCGCTTGCTCCGGGGATAGGCTCTGCGCCGTGGGGGGCAAGCTTGTGGGGGTGCTTTCGGGCCTGGTCAGTAGCCCGGGTGACGGCGCGCGTGCCTGCAGAGGTGCGTTGGCTGGAGCACGAGCGATATGACAGCCGCGTGTGCCCCGTGTGCGGCGCGGTGACTGGGGGGCGGCACGTCACGGGGGGTGCTGTGGCCGGAGAGCCGGGCTTGGCTAAACAGCCCTCGAGCCAACAGGCCACCTCCTATCCCTCTCTCTCTCTCTCTCGCCTTCCTCCTTCTCTACCTTCTCTTCCTTCCTCCTCATCCTCCTCTCATCGCTCCCTCCTCTCCATCCTCCTCCCCCTCCTGGTCCATTCTCCTCCTCCTCCTCCCTGCTCTGGCTCCTCCTGCTCTTTCTTCTGCGAGCTGCCAGGCTCGGTTGCACCCAGGCGCTTCGTTCAATGCACGTTGGGCAGGTAGCGAGGAGGGTGGTCCCTATCACCCGGGTGTGCGCGGCACCGAATCAACTTTCAGGGAAACGGGAAGGAGGCTGGGTGGGCGCGGCACCTAGCCAACTCGAGATCAACAAACAGTTGCATTCCTCCGCATCTCTTTCAAAACATCGCTGCGGTTTTCGTGCTTCTGCTGTCATCGGAGAGGCAGTGAACAGCAGGAGGGCGCCGTGCTTTTGACTTCAAAGTGGATGGTTTTGTGTGAATTCAAAACGAATTGGATTTTTTGAATGACTTCAGACAAGCAGAAGGGCGCCAGCTCTGCGCCTACACAGACCCTGGCCAGGCCCACTCTGGGGCCCAAGCTCGGCGTACGCTGGCTTTTGGCCAAGAAGGCCTGGACACTAGGATGAACTCGCTCTGTCTCGGGGAGGGGTTGGCCTGGGTCCGCTCGCCGATGCGCCGTGCGCGTGTGTGCGCGCGTCCGCCCGCCCGCCGCGCGGCCCAGAGACGCTGTGGAGGCGCGAGCGCGAGCGCGAGGGGGAGGGGGCCCTGAGGACGCTGAGGTCACGCTGGCGGGGGGGGTCCCTGGCGAGAGATGTGACCCTCCTCCTCCTCCTCCTCCTCCTCCTCCTCCTCCTCCTCCTCTCCCCCTCCTCATCTCCTCCTCCTCCTCCTCTCCTCGTCCTCCTCCTCCTCCTCCTCCTCCTCCTCCTCCTGGTGCGTTGGGGTTCCTTTGTGAGTGACGCCTGCGAGTTCGGGCACTCCCTTGTCGAGCCCAGGGGCGCTGGAGCAACGGTCAGGGCTTCAGAGGCGAGGCGTCAACGGCGCCCTGAGGCGGCCGCGCTGCCTCCAACGAGCATTGGATGAATTTGTGTGGCCACAACTGCCGCATCGTTGGCGGGAGTGGCCGTGCTAAAAGCCCAGCGCAGGTCACTGTACTAAGTCCGACGACGAGACGCGAAGGACGAGCGGGACGAAAAGGCGGGTGCGACAACGACTCACCCGCGCGTCCTAGCGGCCAGCCCAAAGCGTGCCGCCCCCGAAGATGAGGCAAGATCGATGATGCTCAGACTGAGATGGAGGACCTCCTCAGAGCACGTACGTACTGCTTATTCAGATGGCTAGCGACCCTCTTCGGAGGGCGCCAACTGTCTAGGCCTCCAAGATGGCGTCCGAATAGATGGGGTCGAAAGATCGCGCCGCATCGCCGGTGCGTCTCAATATGGAGCCCGAACTCCTCCACGCCGACGGCGCCGATGCACCATTGGCGTCGCCGATGCGTCGGCGATGCGGCGCGACCCTCCGACCCCATCTGCTAGGACCCCATCCTGGAGACCTCTGGACGATGCACCTGCACCAATCCTGGCCTTGGCCATCCTGGGCGAAGGGCCGGAGTGCGCCCCGTTCTGACCTGGCACCGGGAGGCACATGCGCAGATCCTGTGCCGAGGGCCGGCCTGGCCAGGATCGGTGTGAGTGGGCCCAGTAAGGACATGCGGTGGGACATCTGTTGTTGTGAGGCAGCTTTGAAGACCGTTTCGCAAAGTTCGAGCTCGCTTGCCAATGAGAAGACTCACATACTGTACACTCAGCCCTACTCGTTCACGCATCGCTGTCACGTCCCAGAAGCATGCCTTCTATGGATAAAAAAACCACGCCCCCCCCAGACGGACCAGGAACGGAGCCCCCGCGGTTGCCCCCTTAGTCAGGGCGCCGCCCGAAAATCGAAACGGTGAGAAATGCTATGAAAGATCTAGAGGACATACTTTGCCGACTCTGGGCTTCGGGCCCGAGGCCTCTGCGGCCCCATCGGGAGACAAACAAGCGTCGTGGGGCCCCCGTCGGCATGCCTTTTTCGTGTGTGTGTGTGTGTGTGTGTGTGGTGTGTGTGTGTGGTGTGTGTGTGTGGTGTGTGTGTGGTGTGCCTGCCGTGCAATTTCGGAGGAGGGCCAATTGAGGCAACGGCGGCTCTCCCGCCCATCCCACTTGAGCGACGATCAAGAAGGGGTCAGATGCGAGATGGCACAACGACCTGCCTTGGTGGCTTACGCGGGCCGCCAGCGCGGCACGCCACTTTTGAAGCGAAGGCGCTTACGCGAGACCTTACGCGGGCAGCTTGCGCGCGAATGTCGGCGCAGACGGCCCCATTTCTTGCATCTCTCAAACGTCAAGTCTGCTCAATCTGCGAGGCGGGGATTTATCCATATCCACCGCCTGGGAACCGACGTCCTGGTGCCCCAGCGGGCGGTGGATATGGATATGTTTTGGCCCCCGGGGGTCCGAATATGTCCATATCCACCGCCTGCCGAGATCCCCGAAATTGATCCTCCAGGCGGTGGTCATGTGTAAATGCCGCCTCGGATAATCGGGCGGGTGATAATGTGGGGTGGCCTACATGGGGGTGAAGAAAAGAGCCCTGCAGGGGCCCCTGAGGGCCCCTCTTGAAGCCAGCAGGGGCCCAGAAGGGTCCCTACAAAGGGCCCCGCTCGGGCCCTTTTCTTCACCCCCCCCATTTGGCGGATTCCAGAAACCCTGAACCCAAAAAACGTTTACATCTCTTTGGGGCGCATCTTTTACTTCCTCCGCCTACCGCCGGCCTTCCGCCGGCGGAGGCGGCCTCGTTTTGCTTCCGCCCGCCTTCCGCCGAGGAAGAGATGACAAGTTCTCCAATCCCTGAATTCGAAGCCCTTTTTGGAGCGCCCCGTGGAGGCGACGGGAGGGCGTTTCTCTTAGACGAAGCCAGGACGAGGATAAACTCGGGCGAAGAGAAATCGAGCCTCTCTGGGATCAGACGGCTCTGGAGGATGAGGATGTCTCGGGCGCCGCGGCCTTCTCAGAGCGTTCTGGAACGCTGTGAGAGCGTTCTGGAACGCTCTGGTACGGATTTATCCTCGTCCTGGCCCCGCCCGATTTTCCCCGAACAGTGCTTGCACTCAGGGGCTCTAACTCGTGCTCTAAGGAACTGGGCCATGTGGCCGGTCTGGCGGCGATGTGCTTGCCGTCGACGCCACGTCGCAGCCTCGTCGCCGCTCGTCGTCTGGGGCGTGTGGCCGGTCTGGCGGCCCTTGTCTCAGCTGGAGGGCGTTTGTCAAGGTTTCGCGTCAGCGCCCGTTACCGGCCCTGGCCGCCCGCGCCC
Organism: Prorocentrum cordatum; assembly: GCA_963575745.1. Lineage (NCBI taxonomy): Eukaryota > Dinophyceae > Prorocentrales > Prorocentraceae > Prorocentrum > Prorocentrum cordatum. The sequence goes on from CAUYUJ010002014.1 coordinate 532,750, forward strand.
CTCCCCCTCCCCCAGGTAGCGTCTCGATTCGTGCTGACCTCTGGGGTGTCTCTGGTTCTTCCTAGACATTCCCAGACGGCGCCCGCGGGACACGTGACGCTACGAGCCCCCCTCCCCCCCCCAGGAAGGAAGGAGCAGGAGGAGAAAGGATCAGGAAGACAGGCACGCTGGGATAAACAATGGAGACGGTGGGATGAGGAGGAGGGAATGGGGGACCTACTGACCTGGGTCAATCCAAACCCGAGCCAGTCGGGCCTTGCAAGATCCTGGAAGATGACGCAGGATCCTGCACCCAAGCCCAGGTCAATGCGGCCCTGGCAGGATCCTGCATGATCCAGCCCAACGCTCCGTCTGACCCCCGTTTGCATTGACCCCCGTCTCTTGAGCCCCGGGCAGGAGGGGGGAAGGATATACGGGAGGATGCGTGAAGGCCCGACCTTGAGCAGGATATCTCGCCTCTTGGGCCCCACGGGACCCCCCCCCGCCCTGGTGACGCCCGGTGTCGCCCGGGAGTCAAAACCGCTCCTTAATGGGCCTGTTTTCCACCACCACCATCATAAGTTGGAGGGTGAGGGGGTCCTCCTCCTCCTCCTCCTCCTCGTCCTCCTCCTCCTCCTCCTCCTCCTCCTCCTCCTCCTCCTCTTCCTCCTCCTCCTCCACTTCGTCCTCTTCCTCCTCCTTCTCATCCACCTCCTTCCCCCCTACATCTTATGGTGGCAGTGGTGGTGGAAAACAGGCCCATCACTCCTGGCCCTCCTCCAGAAGTTGGCGCCCTCTCGCCCTCCTGCGCAGGAGGCCACCGGGGCGGCTCCGGGCGCTGCGCGGGCACAGCGTGGCTCGCCTGCGCGCTCGCCTGCGCGCCCAGGCTCAGCTGCTCGTTCTTGAGGCCTTCCTGTAGCTACTTGGGGGTCGCCACAGGGGGGGGCGAACAACGGCGGGGGGGGGAAAGGTGCACTTCTCGAACCCTGGGGGCCCTCCTCTGGGCCTGAAAGGGCCCCTTTAGGCCTCTAGGGACCCTGGAGGGCTTCTCTTCTGCAGCCCTCGTTGCCCCCCAGCCATCGCCACCCCATTTATCCACGGCCATGCCACCCGCTCCACTCATGCGCCGGTGCTGCGCAAAGCGTCCGTCGACGTGGGTCGGGCCTGAGTCGAAGTTAAGTCGGGTTCGAGTCCAGCTAGAGTCGAAGTGAAGTAGCAGATTCGCACAAGAACCGAACACATACGCTGGATGGGACTGGCAGGGGCTCGGTGTGCACTGCACGCCGTCTGGTCGGCCAGAGAGCTGGGTGTGTAGACGCCCCAGCTTCCCAACCTGTGTGACGCGCGAGCCTCCATACTCTCTACGCCGAACGCCTTCGCTAAGCTTCTTGGCTCCTTGCCCGACCAGACGACCCAGACCTCCGACGTCATAATTTTTGTCATGACGTCGACCCCCAGAGGTCTACACCTATTCCCCGGGGCTAGTTGTTCATCCCGAGTCGTGTAGAGACGGTCCAGAGGCCAAGTCCGAGAAAGGGTTCTCGGAGGCCGAGCATAACGAAAAACATACCGTCGTGTCTGCTTGACAAGTTCGACGGGTTGTGGGGGCGAGGTGTATACATCGAGGGTCTCCGAGGCCCCGGGAAGGTCCCTCGAGAACGAGTGCCTGACCCGATGGGCCATGCCTGCAGCAAGGCCGCCTCGCCGAGCGTCCCGCCCAGGCCGGGGGGGCAGCCGCACTGCACCTCGGGGGGCCCATCGCCGCGCCGACACCCCGCCCCGCCGCACGCACCGGCCACACGCAAGAGTGACCCTGCGGCGGGTTCGTGTCGTGTCGACCCCAGCGTTGGTTGCTTACACCGCGGGAGCGCTTTTTGCTACGACGCTTCCCTCGTCGAGTCGCCTGGTGAAACACCCACGGCATCCCTCCTGACTCTGCCACGCTGTTCCCCGAAAACGTTGTCCAACTCGTTGAACCCACGCCTGCGCCAGATCCAGAGCAATGCTTTCTGCACGGGAGGCAGACTGGGACTGCTGCATGAATACGTCCACACCACTGGGATCGTTTCACCCTTTCACGATCGGCCGTTTCTGAAGCGTCAGATCCTTCAACGCATGCCCGATTCTGGGCCACGGGCGGCTGCACGGTACAAGCCAGAGTGACACTAGGCAAGAGGTGACGCGGTCGACGATGGACCCCTTGCTGCCCACCAACCCTAGGCTGCCTTCTGTGGTCTTCCCGCGATCTTCGGCGGTCTTTCACTGTTTTCTGACTGTGTTCGGTGGTCTTCGTCGGTTTCAAATAATTTCCTGCGGTTTTCAGCGGGATAGCTGGATAGTTGTCCTACTTAGCCAAGACTTGTTTTTTGGCGCGTGGCCCGGGGGGTCTTCTGGGGACGCCACAAGGCGCGCACGCCGCTACCATCGCATCATATTCAGCCATCGGGTGGCCCAGTTGGGGCGCGCCGGTGGTGCGAGGCGGGGGGGTGATCCCCCTGAGCTTGACCCCCCGGGGCCCAAATCTATCCATATACATCGCCTCTGGAGGTCCGCGAAGATCGATCCCCCGAGCGGGGGTTACGGATGAATTCCAGCTTCGGAACTGACCACTCTGACGAGAGGTCACCCTCACGCGCAGCCGAACGCAGGGGGGGCGCCCGCGGTGTGCGCCGTGCCCGGCAGGGGCCATCCTGGGCCCTAGCACGGTGCACCAACGTCTGCGAGGGTATGATCTGTTCGTTCTGGGTATGCGATGTTGATGCGCTGCTGAAATGTCTGGTAGTTCGTGGCGCGGCGAAGCGTTGACTTTCCCCAGAGCTTCCGAACTGTGTGCGTGGCCCGTGTGGTCAGCGCTCTCGGTCCCCCTGGCTAAGAATCGAACACGTTATTTTCCTCCTCATGATCATGATCATGATCATGATCATGATCATGATCATCATCATGATGATCATCATCATCATCATCATCATCACCATCGTCAGCATCATCGTCATCATCATCATCGACAGCAACAGCAGCATCATCACCATCATGATCTTCAGCCTCGGCATAACCATCCTTACCACTCTCCTCCTCCTCCTCCGCATCGTAGTCGTCATCCACATCATCACCAACACCACCATTCACACATCATCATGTGCATCAGTATCAACAGCACCATCAGCATCAGCATCATCGTCATCGTCAACAACATCAGCCGCAGTATCGAACGCATCATGATGATGACCATCACCATCAACATCGCCATCAACATCCTGATCCTCCTCATCAGCAGCATTATCATCACCATTATCACTTCAATATCATCATCGTCATCGTCATCATACTCATCAGCATCACCATCAACAGCATCACCACAACCACCTTTCCGTCACCATCACCATCACCATCACCATCACCATCACCATCACCAGAATCATCATCATCATCACCACCATCATCATCAGCAACATTATCAGCATCATCATCACTATCGTCATCGTTGTCGCCATCGCCATCGTCATCAACATCGACATCATCATTATCACCGTCACCATGAACATCGCCATCATCATCATCACCATCCTCCTCCTCGTCATCATCATCCTCGTCGTCGTCATCACCATCATCACCACCACGATCACCCTCACCACCTCCATTACCACCACCACCACCACCACCACCATCATCATCATCATCATCATCATCATCATCATCATCATCATCATCATCATCATCATCACCAACATCATCATCATCATCAGCATCATCAGCAACACCATCATCATCATCATCATCATCATCATCATCATCATCATCATGAACTTCGTTCCTTGATTTCGGCCTCCGGGGCCCTTGGTCGGGGCCCGGTCGAGGGCTCTGGGGCTGCAGAGTGACACCGTCATGTCGGGGGACGTCTGGGCAGAGCCCAGGAGGGTCTATACACCATCGTGAAGCCCAGGATGGCCCTGGCCGGCCAGTAGGGACGCCCTCTGTCCGAAGGGTTCCAAAGGAGGTTTTTGGGGAGGGGGTTTTCCAGGAGCGGTCCCCCAGGGGCTTCGCACCCTTTGTTTTGACGAGGTTCAGAGGCCACTGGGGGGCTCTCTGGAACCCCCCCTCCCCCAAAACCCCCCTTTGGAACCCTCCAGTCTGTGAAAGCCAGCGCTGCCCTGCGGGGCACCCCGCCGGGGCGGACGAGAGGGGCAGCACAGCAACGGGGGGGGGCGTGTGACTCAGCTCACGCGATTAGCTGGTTTCCCAGGCGCCTCTCGGCGCTGGATGGAGGCGCCCACGCATCGACGACGCGCCCCGCTGCGGGGCCCAAACTGGCCGCACGCAACAGACTTCCCCTCTTGCTAAAAATCCACCAGGTGCCTCCGCTCGTGACCATCTTCAGCCCCTCTGCAGTATCTCGTTGTCCGTGCGTTTCCCCCCTATGGAGATTCAAAGATGCTCCAAGATGCTCCAGGATGCTCCAGGATGCTCCAAGATGCTCCAAGATGCTCCAGGATGCTCAGGGATTCTCTGGCGCTGGCCTCGCCGAGAACAAAGGCACACGCCCGAGCGACGCCAAGGCCACAGGTTTCGTACCCCCCCCCCTGGACAGAAGTCTTGCGAACACATACAGACGGACTTGATTGGACAGGACACGCGAGAGGGCACAAGGCCCTTCCGAGTACAACATTGCCACAGGAATGTAGGAGGCATAGGTCGCGAGACACAGGACACAAAGGGTACCCTTGATTGCAGGATCGACCTACTAATCAGTGCCGACTGCACAGGCGACAGGGGCTCGACGCTCACGAGGTGCGCCACCCGCACACGTGTGCGCTGGACGCCCCAGGTGCCCCAGCGCGCCCAGTGCGCAAGGTGCTGCGCCGCGTGCGCCGACTGTGTCACCTGCCCCGTCCGATAGGGAAACCTAGAAGTACCGATGCTGCTTCTCCCCGGGCCTCTCCCAGGGTGCGACGAGGGCCTCCCAGGAGGTCGAACAACAAATCAAACGAGAGAAGGGTAGAGGTCTGGGTACCTTGGCCTCCTCTGCGTCCCGATCCCCCGACTTCGCCCGACCCTTCCCGAAGGCGGCGATCTTGGCCGATGCAATGGCCTTGCGTCGAGAACTCACCGCTCCGGGTCAGTGCAAACCATGATCAGTCAGGCCTTGTAAGATCCTGCAAGTTCCTACACTCAAGCCCGGGTCCATGCGACCCTGGCCCTGCAGGATCCTGCAGGATCCTGCGCCTAAGCCCAGGTCAGGGCGACCCTGCCACCGCAGGATCCTGCAAGCTCTGGCGCCCTTGCTGATCCCGTTTGCATAGAAAACAAACCAAGACAAACATACAAACATTTGAAATGCTGGATGAATCCGGAAAACAACGACCCCCCAAACAAAAAATCATGACAAACCCGTCTCTTGAGCCCCGATGGTGAAGCTCCTGCCGCTCTCCTGCGCCGTGCGTCGAGACGCGATGGGGGTAGCGCCTCTCTGCCGCCTTCCCCTGCGCGCTGCCGACACTGCGGAGGCACCCCGTTACTTATTGCGGAATCACCGACCTCGGTGGCGCTGGTCCAAGCTTAAAAATCGGGGACCAGGCGTGACGATTTTTTGAATATTTGTTGTGAATATCTGTGGGCGATTTGTTTAGCATGTTTCGAATATGTTTGACTAGTTTGGCGTATGTTTGACTGCTTTTTATTCTTCTTCCAAATTCCGCCTGTAGGAGGACATGCCCGACCTCACACGAGCAACAATTTTCGGAGGTCCGCACGGACGTCGTGGGCCGGCGGACCCACACAGGCGGAGGGGGGAGGGAGGAGGGAGGTCTGAGGCTCGAAGTTCGAAGATCGGCAACTCCACACACGTTCGGCCCCCGCTGGATCCCCTCAGGACCTGGGGGGCGACCCCCGGAGACCTCGGGGTCTTCTCCCGAGGGGGGAGGGGGGATGTGACTGGTGGCGGTAAGAGGAAGTCCCCTTGACCTGCTCGTGCTGGGTCGCGAGGCCTGGGCACAAGCCCGCGAAGCAGCACAACCAAGGTCTCCAAGTCCCATGTGCTATTGCTGTGCTCACGGCCGGAAAACGAATCCACACGATGACAAAGTGCGCGAGGATGATGAACCACTCCAAGATTATTTCCGGGTGCCCATAAACGTACGGGATGCCCGTCCACATATTCACTTTGCCCGAGATCGCAAAGGTAATCACGTTGATAGGCACAGTGACCATGAATATCGCGTGCAGGAGCGGGCTAGGACACCATAGCATGACAGTCTCCAACCAAAGCTCGATGAACATAAGCATAGCCATGATTTGATGCACCTTGTACATGCAGGCGTAGATCACCTGTGGTGGGTCGATCTGGCGGAATCCTGTCAGCATCGCTACCAGAAAGGTCAGCCACTGAAACAAGAGGACCCAATGCACCTGACGCGGCAAGTAGGTGCGCTTGAATTCGACGGTACTCGAGATCGCCGTGAAGCAGAGAACCCAGCGCAGAGCCCAAACGGTCCTGGAGTAGTGAGGAAAAGACGCGCACACACACAGACTGTGAGCCATCCACTTCCGGAGGACCTCGCAGAGCTCTCGGGTCGACCCTGGGCCCCCCATCACTTGCGCGCGGAGCGCGCCAACGGCGGCGCCAGCGGCGGCGCCAGAGACGCCGACAGGGGGAACCCAGCGCCGCCCGGACGTTTGTGCCGTTTCTTCTCCTTCGACATCCACTCGGAATCGAACTGTCATAGAAGTCCACCTCCTCCCTCCTCCCTCCCCCCTCCCCTGACTCCCTCCCTCCCTTCTGAGGGGGACAGGGGGAAGAATGAGGCGGATCTGTGCAGTTGCCCTGCTCTGGTCCACGGCTCGGGCTTGGGGTCGTTCAGGACGTCCGAGAAGAAGAGGCACACCGGCGCGGCCTCAAGCTCCCACACCTGGGATACTGCCAGGAGTTGGCAGCGAGCGATGGGGGCGAGGTGAGCAGGGGCGGGACTTCTGAGAAGGCTCGGAGTCACCCGACCTTCTGAATAGTTTTTCGAGACCTTCCCCGAAGACATAGAAAATTCTCAGAAGGCGCGAGGGCTTCTGAGAAGTCCCGCCGCCTGCGGAGGAGGCCTTCTTCTTTTTCTTCTTCTTCTCGCTTTCCCCCCTCGCTCGCCGCCGCAAGGGGTTTGCCACTAGGGGTGGTATGCCACTTCCTCGAGGAAGCAACGCAATCCCTCGAAAGGGTGGGCCCCCGAGAGCACACAATCTGGAGCCGGCCAAAGAAGCGTCGCAGAAGTCCCAACAAAAACCCGCGAGCTTCGATGCCGGAACCTCGATGTTCGAGCATGTGGGCCTGTGTTGGAGGTTCAGTGAGAAAGACAGCATCACGGTGTCAAGCTCGGTGGCGCAATCGTGAAGCCATTGAGCTACCTCAAACACTGTGCACACGAGTGGATGCCAAATGGTGTCCCCTTTCTGGTAACCCCCCCTCCATGGTGTCCGATGGCTTGATTTGATTGTTTTAGTAAGGGGGTCCCCGAATTCCCGCTGCTCTACCCAGGGCTGGTTTCTCATTCCCGATTGTGTACTATGCTGATCTAGGGACCCCGCGGAGGCCCCCATAGGCCAAAAACGGCCAAAAACCTTCCGGTGCGATTCTTGCCACGACGCCAACATGTCTGGATTGGCAGGTGCCGCCATGAGCAACACGGACATGACCCCCCATGGCACTGCCCGGACACCGTGTTCGGCACCGTGATCTGTCACAATTGCTTCATTCAGGAAGATGGCGTGGCGCAGCTTCTGTGCTTGGTATCAGAGTTTTTTGCTGCTCGTGCGCATTTGTTTGTTACTTGTCGTCTCGCCGCTCTACGGGGTCAGGGTATGTGCTTTGTGATGTGAAATCGTCATGGCGTCTACTCCGCCCCCTCGTGGTGACCCCCCCGTGGAACTGCCCAGGACACCGTGTTGAGCACCGTCATGGCGCCCGCCGCGCCGAGCCCACCCAGTGGCAGGACGAGCAGTCTCAGCGTGTAAGACTCGGCGCCGGGGAAGCCGCCAGCGTGGGGCCCGCGGGGCGTGGCCTTCGGCGAGAGGGGGCGCGAGGCCCATGTCTGGTGAGGCTCCGGGTGGCGCGCAGACAGCCCCCGCAGATTGCCCCGGCTGGCCTCAGCAGACCGCTCGAGTAGTCCCAGCTGGCCTCAGCAGGACCCCCGAGCAGCCCAGGCGGTCTCAAGGCGCCGCTGGAGGCGGCGCCGGGGTGTGGAGACCGCTCCCGGCTACTCGGGGGGCCTGTTGAGACCAGCTGGGACTACTCGGGGGGCCTACTGAGGCAGGCCGGGAATACCTGGGGGGGCTGTCTGCGCGCAGCCCGAAGCCCTACATGCCAAATGTCGGAGGAGCTGATGTTCCAATCCGTGCGTTGTTCCTAGATTTTGGCCCCTGGGGTGTATTGGCATTCCGAGGCCATCAGGCACGGATCTGGCGCGAAAAAACGACCTACCCCTGGGGAAGGGGTAGTGAGCGCTGGGGCCGCGGATTGTGAAAAAGAATTGGCGGATGTCGGGGAAGCCAGCAAGTACCCATACTGCTACTCCCCAGACCTCTCCCGGAGTTGGTCCTGACCAGAACTTCAAAGCGAATCCAGCGGTGGCGACGAGGGCCACCTAGGAGGCCAGAAAGGGAAAACGAGGGAAGGGTCGCGGTGTGGGTGCTCTTCGGCGGTGGACAAACCTCCCTTTAGTAAACCTCCCCTTAATGAAAACGGCCTGGGACCGAAACCGACGGACCTGGACCCGCAAAAATGACGGCCGCGACGCCCTCTCGCGAACCGAAAACGGCCAATTCCTTAATCGACGTGTCAGGGTACGAGGTCTATCCACCTCCGAGCCTTTCCCTCCTCTGAAACTTCTGGGGGGAGGGGGGGAACATTGAAGTCGTGTTCCTGCTAAGTGGGCTTCTGTTCTGCTAAGTGGGCTCCAGATGTGCTTGATCCAGTTGTCAGCTCCGCCTCCTGCTGCTGGTCTTGTTTTTCCTCCTCGTCGTCCTCCTCCTTCTCCTCCTCCTCCTCCTCCACTTCCTCCTCCTGTCCTCCTCCCCTTCCTTCCTCTTTTCACGTCCTACTACCACCTCGTCCTCTCCCTCCTCCTCCTCCTCCTCCTTGCCTCGTCCCCCTCCCCCTCCTCCTCCTCCTCTCCTCCTCCTCCTCCTCCTCCTCCTCCTCCTCCTCCTCCTCCCCCTCCTCCTCCTCCTCCTCCTCCTCCTCCTCCTCCTCCCCTCCTCCCCTCCTCCTCCTCCTCCTCCTCCTCCTCCTCCTCCTCCTCCTTCCTCCTCCTCCTCCCCCCCCTCCCTCCTCCTCCTCCTCCTCCTCCTCCTCCTCCTCCTCCTCCCTCCTCCTCCTCCTCCTCCTCCTCCTCCTCCTCCTCCTCCTCCTCCTCCTCCTCCTCCTCCTCCTCCTCCCCCTCCCCCTCCTCCCCCTCCTCTGCCTCGTCGCCCCTCGGCGGCCTTCAGCGGCCGCCGGTGGCTTTCGGCAGCCCCTGGCGGCCTTCGGCGGCCCTCGGCGGCTTTCGGCGGCCCTCGTCGTGTTCCTGCTAAGTTCGCTTCCGATGTGCTGGATCCTGTTGCCAGCCGCGCCTCCTGCTACTGGTGTTGCACTGTGGTTCATGCCAAGTTGCATGGAGAGACCTGGAAAACAACTCCACATCCTCCTCATCGCGCTCCTTCTCTCCTCTCTCTCTCTCTCTCTTTATCCCGCATCCCCCACAGTGGAAGCCTCTGTCTCATGCCCATCTGCACTTGCATTTTGCATATGCTGCATTGCACTTGCATGGAATACCCATTGCATTGCATTGCATTGCATTGCATTGCATTGCATGGCATGGCATTACAACGCATGGGATTGCATTTCTGTTGCGTCACTTCCAATTGCGCTGCGCTGCGTTGCGTTGAGAGTTCCTCGCAACTCTGGGCTCCGAGCTGCCAGGGGCAAGGTGGCCTGGCCCATTTCGCCTGACTCATCCTCGCAACTCTGGGATCCAAGATGCCACGCGCGAAGTGGTCCAGTCTATTTCGTCTGAGACGTCCTCGCAACTCTGGGCTCAGATATGCCCCTAACCTGAGGATGTCCAGCCCGTTTCGCCTCAGACATACTCGCAACTCTTGGCTCAGACATGCCGAGCGCGAGGTGATCTGGAAAAGCTTATTTCAGACATTCTCGTCTGAGACATCCTCCCCAACTCTGCGAGATGCCACGCGCGAGGTGGTCTGGCCAATTTCGCCTGAGACATCTTCGCAACTCTGGGCTCCCAGATGCCGCGCGCGAAGAGGTGCGGCCCGGCTCGCCTGAGGATCCTTGCAAATCCTGGCTCATATATGTCCTGGATTGATGTGGTTCGGGCCCACTTCGCCTGAGACCTCCTCGCAGCTCTGGGTTCCGAGAAACCTCTCGCGAGGTGGTCTGGCCCATTTTCGCCAGAGGCAGCATCGAAACTCTGGAATCGGAAATGCTCTGACTGAGTTGGTCCAGCACGATTCGCCTGTGACATCCTCGCAACTCTGGGCTCAGACATGCCCTGACCTGAGGCGGTCTGGCCCCATTCGCCCGGGGCATTCACGCAACTCTGAGATCCGAGATGCCAGGCGCGAGGTGGCCCAGTTAAACTCGCATCCGACCTCCTCGCAACTCTGGGGTCCGAGATGCCGCGTGCGAAGCGGTCCGGCTAATTTTGCCTGCGACATCTTCGCAACTTTGGGCTCCAAGTTGTCGCGCGTGGGCTCAGGGATACTCTGACATAAGGTGGTCCAGCCTGTTTCGCCTGGGACATCCTCGCAACTCCAGGCTCAGAGATGCCGCGTGCGAGGTGGTCGGGCCCGTTTCGCCAGATGCATCATCGAAACTCTGGGATTGGAAATGCTCTGACTGAGTTGGTCCAGCACGACTCGCCTGTGACATCCTCGCAACTCTGGGCTCAGACATGCCATGGCCTGAGGTGGTCTGGCCCCATTCGCCCGGGGCATTCACGCAACTCTGAGATCCGAGATGCCAGGCGCGAGGTGGCCCAGTTAAACTCGCCTCAGACCTCCTCGCAACTCTGGGTTCCGAGATGCCGCGTGCGAAGCGGTCCGGCTAATTTTGCCTGCGACATCTTCGCAACTCTGGGCTCAAAGATGTCGCGCGCGGGCTCAGGGATACTCTGACATAAGGTGGTCCAGCCTGTTTCGCCTGGGACATCCTCGCAACTCCAGGCTCAAAGATGCCGCGTGCGAGGTGGTCGGGCCCGTTTCGCCTGAGACATCCTTGCAACTTCAGTCTCTGAACTGTTGTGGCCTGAGGTGATCTGGCCCATGTCGCCAGAGACATCCTCACAACTCTGGGCTCGAAATTGCGACGCGTCAGGTTGTCCGGTCTGGTTCGCCTGAGACATCCTCGCAATTCTGGGCTCAGAGATGCTCCTGAATTGAGGTGATCTGGCCCATTTTCGCCTGAGACATTTTCGCAACTCTGGGTTCAGACATGCCGCGCCCGAGGTCGCTTGGCCAATATGGCCTGATGCATCCCCGCAACTCCCGGCACAGAGATGATGCGCTCGAGGTACTCCGGCCAGATTTGCCTGATCCATCCTCGCAATTCTGGTCTCCAAAATGCCGCGCGAGAGATGGTCGGGCCAATTTCGCCTGAGACCTCCTCGCAACTCTGGGTTCCGAGATGCCGCGCGCGAGGTAGCCCAGTCAGTTTTGCCTGAGACATCCTCACAGAAGGGGCTCCGAAAGGTGGGAGAGGAGGAGTCAGATGGGGCCAGGCCCAAGCTTCCTGTTACATTACACTGCTAATATCGAGTTGCGCCCCAGGAGGGGTCCAGGCGCCCCTGCCCCGAGGGGGCAGTTAGCCGGCGCCGAGGCGAGAACGTGAATTTCTGACACGCCCTGGTACACGTTGAAATCTCCAGCGAGAGGAGAACTTTGAGGGCGAGGAGGAGAACCAGGAGAGCGAGGTGGGGCGAGAAGAACCAGGAGGAATAACATCAGGAACACGATGGTGATAGTGAGAAAAAAAAGAGGAGGAGGGAGAGGAAAGACGAGGAGAAGGAGGAACGGGACGAGGGGGGAGGAGAAGGAGGGGGAGGAGAAGGAGGTTTGGGAAGGGAGAGGACGACGACTGTGATGATGACAAGGGAGCAGGCAAATCAGGGGCGGGAGGACGATGATTCGGTGGACGCGCGAACAATATTTGGAGCCACCCTGGCTCAAAATCGCTCTCGGGGATGCTGGACTGAGCCTATAAATCGGTATGTTGGTGATGCTTATCCGCTCCATCCTTGTCCTGGTCCTCCTTCTGCTGCTGCCTCCTCCATCTCCCCCCATACCCCTCCTGCTCCTCCTTGCAGCCCCCTCTCTCCTCCAGACTCCCGCAGGGCCCCCTTGGACTGTGCGAATGTTGATGCTAAGAACGGTTATGCGCCTGTCGGTAGCAGTATCGCTATCGATACCAGTACCGATGCCGGTACAGGTACCGGTACCAAGCCATGATCGGCATCGGTATTTCAACAGAAGATACAGCCGACACCAACAACGGTTCGCTTCCGATCGAGCCCCCTGCCCCTGGGGTCTTAGGCGTTTGCCGCGTTCTACGCGTTCTCGGCAAGGCCAACCCAGCGGCCCTGCTGAGAGCACGTGGCGCGGCGAACGTCTAGGATCTACACGGCGGCGTCTGCTGAGATGAGGCTCGCGCTGTAGGGGTCTTCCCAGCGAGGCACGCGGGTGCCTCTGAGAGGACGTGGGTCTGACCCTGGGATCGTCGTCTGGCCCTGATGAAACAAGCTCTACTTGGAGGGCGTCGTCTCATCACGCCCAGCGGGCGATCCCGGGGTCAGACCCACGCCTTCTCAGCAGAGGCACCCGGGTGCCCTTGCTGAGAAGAGCCTTGCAGCGCAGACTTTCTCTCAGCAGAGGCCGCCGCGTAGATCTCTTGGGCGCTCGCCGCGGCCTCGGCCGGCCGTCCGCTTCTGCCGCGGCGGACGGCCGCCCGTTCATCCGATTCGTCTTCGTCGTAGTCGTCGCCGTCGTCGTCATCAGGACCCTCATCGTTGTCGTGGTCATCATCATCATCGTCCTCATCATCATCGTGGCCATCGTCATCACCACCATGCTCATCATCAAATTCACTCACAATCAACTTCATGAGGAATCATTCGTTGCGATCCACCTCGTCACGGCAATCATATTATTCATCTTCATCCTCCGCTGTATCTTCCTCTGCTGTTTGATACTCTGCGCATCTGCGGCCCATCTGATCCTCTTAAATTCCTCCTTGGACAAGCGTGGAAAGTGAGGAGCGAGAAGTGCGTGGGGGGGGGACGGCGGGCGAGACGTGAGAAGAGAGCAGGAGGTGGAGGAGCAGCGGAGGGACGGGGGATGTGAGGGGCAGCAGCAGCAGCAGAAGGATGACGCGGAGCAGCGACGAAGGAGGAATATATTAAGGCCCGGGTCCAGCATCCCCATCAACGACTCTAGATCTAACGTGGCTTCAAAACTTGTTCTCGTCCTCCGAGTCACCGTCCTCCTGTTCCTGATTTGCGTGCGCCCTTGTCGTTATCAATGTCGTCGTCGTTGTTTATGTCGCCGCCCTCATCGTGTTTCTCGCCGCCCACCCTCCTACGCAACCTCATCGTCCTCCCTTCTCCTCCGCATCCTCATGCCGTTCCTCCTCCTTCTCGCCGTTACTTTCCTCCTCCTCCTCCTCCTCCTCCTCCTCCTCCTCCTCCTCTGTATCATCCTTCTCATCATCGTGCTCCTGATGCTCTTCCTCATCCGGGTTCTCCTCGCCCTTCCTTGTACCTAAAGTTATCCTTCTTGCCTTCATATTTCTCCTCTCGCTGGAGATTTCCTCAACATATATATTCCGGCCTGGCGCTCCCGCCTGAGACGTCGTTCCACATGAATCAGAAATCCGGCTCTCGCCTCGGCACCGGTTAACTGCCCCCTTGGGCCATGGGCGGTTGAACCCCTCCTGGAGGACGACTCGATAACTAGTCGTGTGGTCCTGGCCCCGTCTGGGAGCCCAGTTGCGAGGATGTCTCAGGCGAACGGGTTGGGCCACCTAGCGCGCCGCATCTCGGAGCCCAGCGTTGCGAAAAGGTCTCAGGCGAAACTGGCCGGGCTACCTCAATTCAGGGCATCCTTGAGCCTGGCCAGACCACCTCGCGCGCAGCGTCTCTGAGGCTGGAGTTGCGAGGATGCCTCAGGCGAAGCGCGCCGGCCAACCTCGCGCGCGGCATGCCTGAGCCCATAGTTGCGAATATGTCCCGGGCGGAAAGGGCCAGACCACCTCAGGTCAGAGTACCTCTGAGCCCAGAATTGCGAGGATGTCTCGGGGAAAGTTGGTCAGATTTTCGCGCGCGGCATGGTGGAGCCCAGAATTCCGAGGATGTCGGAGGCGAAAATGGTTAAATCACCCTGCGCGCGACATCTAGGAGCCCAGAGTTGCGAGGATACCTCAGGCGAAACTGGCTGGACCACCTCGCACGTGGCATCTCGGAGACCAGAGTTGCGAGAATGTCCCAAGCGAACTGGGCCGGACCACCTCAAGTCAGGGCATATCTGAGTTTGGAGTTGCGGAAATGTTTCACGCGAATCGGGCCAGACCACATCAGGTCAGAGCATCTCCAATCCCAGAGCTGCGATGATGTCTCGGGCGAGAATGTCAGGACCGTTTCGTGCGCGGCATGTCTGAGTCTTAACCCAGAACTGCAAGGGTGTCTCAGGCAAAATGGGCCAGACCACCTCGCGAAAGGCATCTCTGAGCCCAGAGTTGCGAGGATATCTCAGTCGAAACGGGCTGTACCACATCAAGTCAGGGCGTATCTGAGCCCAGTGTTGCGAGGATGCTCAGGCGAGCCCGGCCGCACCATCTCGCGCACGGCATCTAAGCCCAGTGTTGCGAAGATATCTCAGGCGGAACTGGCCAGACCACCTGGCGCATGGCAACTGGGAGCTCAAATTTGCGAAGATGTCTCAGGCGAAACGGACCAGGTCACCTCAGGTTCAGGCATCTCTGAGGCCAGAGTCGCGAGAATGTCTGAGGCAGAATTGTCTGATTCACCTCGCGCGCGGCATGTCTGAGCCCAGACTTGCGAGGATGTCTAAGGCGATTTGGACTGGACCTGCTCAGGTCACGACATCTCTTAGCCCAGAGTTGCAAGGATGCCTATGGCTTCCACTGTAGGGGCCAGCGAGCCTCGCAAAGTCACCGACCTCGGTGATCGGTGACCTGCCAGGGCCTCCAAAAAGCCTCGCGAGGTCACCGACGTCGGCGACCTCCCGGGGCCCTCAACGGGCCTCGCGAGGTCAACGACCTCGGTGACTTGCTGTCGCATCCAGCGGGCCACGCAAGGTCACTGGCCTGTGTTCGATATACGGTCACATGCCGGGGGGTCCAAAGAGCCTTGCAAGGTCTCAGTGACATGTCAGGGCCTTCAACGGGCCCCATGAGGACACCAGGGGCTCCAAAGAGCCTCGCAAAATCACCGACCTCGGTGACCTCCCGGGGCCCTCAACGGGCCCCGCGAGGTCACCGACCTCGGTGACCTGCCCGGGCCTCCAGCGGGCCACGCAAGGTCACCGGCCCGTGTTTGACATGCGGTGGCCTGCCAGGAGTTCCAACGAGCCTCGCAGGGTCACGGACCTCGGTGACCTTCCGTGGCCTTCAACGGGCCTCGGGCCTCCAACGGGCCTCGCAAGGTCACCGTCCTGTATTCGACATTCGGTGGCCCGCCCAGGCCTCCAAAGGGCCTCGCGAGGTCACCAACCTCGGTGACCTGCCGGGGCCTCGGCATCGTCGTCATCGTCGTCGTCGCCGTCGTCGTCTTCGTCGCCCCCGTCGTCGTCGTCGTCGCCGCCGTCGCCGTACTATAGAACCATTCTCGCGCGCTGGACACTGGACACCGGATACCAGACAGCGGACACCAAACACCCGACACCGGGCACTGGACACCGGGCACCGGGCATCGGGCACCGGACACTGGACAACGGACAACGGACACCGGACACCGGACACCGGACACCGGACACATGACATTGGAATCATTGGACACCAGACACCGGACTCTGGACACCGGCCCCGGACGTCGATGATGATGTTTATGTTGGTGTTGATGGCGACTACGGTAATGATTGCGATGGATGCAGACGACGACGACGACGACGACGACGACGATGACGGTGATGATGATTACGGTGATGACGAAGCTGTCAATGAAGTTGACCATGCCATGATGATGATGACGATGATGATGACGACGACGACGATGATGATGATGATGATGATGATGACGATATCGATGTTGGTGGTGATGATGGTGATGATGGTGATGATGATGATGGTGGTGGTAGTAGTAGTAGTAGTGATGATGGTGATGGTAGTGATGGTGGTTGCGATGGTGATGATGATGATGGTGATGATGATGGTGATGATGGTGATGGTGATGATGGTGATGATAATGACGATGACGATGCTGGTGATGATCATGATGATGTTGATGCCGCTGCTGACGATCATAGCGAGCATTACGCTTTGATGACTGTGAAGGTGGGGGAGGAGGAGGAGGAAGAGGGAGGAGGAGGAGGAGACGAGGAGAAGGAGGCGGAGGAGGAGGAGGACGGGTCGTCGTCGCGGTCTTCGTCGTCGTCGTCGCCTTCATCGTCGTCGTCGTCGTCGTCGTCCCCTTCATCGTCGTCGATTTCGTCGTCGTCGTCCTCGCCCTCGTCGTTTTCGTCTCCCTCGTCGCCCTGCAGAGGTCCAGCAAGACAGATTGAACACTATTTAAATGTCCCGCCCAGACCGACCCGCCCGCCCGTTAGGGTCCGCCCGCCGGACCCGATCCGCCCGTTAGGACACGCGCGTGCCAACTCGATGATGTTTCCTACTTTAATGTCCCGCCCGCCCGACCCGACCCGTCCGTTACGGTCCACCCGCCGGTCCGGCACGCCCGTTGGGGCCCGCTCCTGCTGCTCCTCATCCTCCTGATCATCTTCCACTCTTCCTCCTCCTCCTTCTCCCCGTCCACCTCCTCCTCATCCTCCTTCCCCTCCTCCTCATCCTCTTCATTCCCCTCATCATCATCATCATCATCATCATCATCATCATCATCATCATCATCATCATCATCATCATCATCATCATCATCATAATCCTCATTCTGCTGCTGTTCCTCCTCCCCATCCTCCTCCTCTTCCTCTACCCCCCCCTCTTTTTCATCATCGCCATCATCATCATCCTCCTGCTGCTCCTTACTTCTCCTCCTCATCCTCATTCTCCTCATCCAGCTGCTGCTGCATCCTTGTCCTGCTGCTTGTCCTCCTGCTCATCATCGTCATTGTAGTCATATAGTTCCTCCTCATCATCCTCATCATCCTCCTCAATATCCTCCTCCTTCTCCGTCTCCTCATCCTCATCATCTTAAGCCTCATTCTCTTGATTTCCCTCCTTATCCACCCCTTCCTTATCCTCCTCCCCATCCTCCTCATCCTCCTCAACCCCCTCCTCCACCTCAACATCCTCCTCCTCGTCCTCCTGCTGCTTATCCTCATCCTCATTATGATTATTGGTACCCTCCTCCTCCTCCTCATCACCATCATCATCCTCATCCTCCTGCTGCTGCTCCTCCCCCGCCTCATGCTCTGCAACTGACGCCAGACACCGGACACAGGACACCAGGCGCCCGGACAGGGACACCGAACACCAGACTCCGGACACAGGACAACGGACATCAGACACCAGACACCGGACACCGGAAGCCAGATGCCAGACAGACGCCAGACGCCGGACGCTGGTCGCCGCACATTGGAAACAGGACACCGGACACCGGACGCCGGACGCCAGACGCCGGACGCCGGACGCTGGACGCCGGACACCGCAAGGATCGTGCATGCCTTCGTCGTCTCAGTCGTCGTCGCCCTCGTCGTCGTCGTCGTCGTCGGCGTCGTCGCCCTCGTCGTCGTCGTCGTCGTCTTTGTCGTCGTCTTTGTCGTCTTTGTCGTCGTCGTCGCCCTCGTCGTCGTCGTCGCCCTCGTCGCCGTCGTCGCCCTGGTCGTCGTCGTCGTCATTGTCGTCTTCGTCGACGCAGTAGTAGTCGTCTTCGTCGTCGTCGCCGTCGTCTTCGTCATCGTCGTCGTTGTTGTCGCCTTCGTCGTCGTCGTCGTCTTCGTCGTCGTCTCCATCGAAGCAGTCGTCGTCGTCGCCCCCGTTGTCGTCGTCGTCGTCGTCTTTATCGTCGTCGTCGTCGTCGTCGTCGTCGTCGTCGTCATCGTCGCCCTCGTCGCCGTCATCGTCGTCGTCGTCGTCGTCCCCCTCGTCGTCGTAATCGTAGTCGGCGTCGCTGCCGTCGTCGTCGTCGTCGTCGCCCTCGTCGTCGTCGTCGTCGCCGTCGTCGTCTTTATCGTCGTCGTCATCGTCTTCGTCGTCGTCGCGGCTGTCGTCATCGTCGTCGTCCTCGTCGCCGCCATCGTCCTCGACATCGTCATCGTTGTCGTCGCCTTCGCTCTCCGGGGACCCCCACCCATAGGAGAAGTCCAGCTGGACTTGTCCTATGGGTGGGGTGCTTGGCTCTCCGGCGACCCCCACCCATAGGAGAAGTCCAGCTGGACTTGTCCTATGGGTGGGGTGCTCGGCTCTCCGGGGGCCCCCACCCATAGGAGAAGCCCAGCTGGACTTGCCCTATGGGTGGGATGCTTGGCTCTCCGGGCTTGGCTCTCCGGGGACCCCCACCCATAGGAGAAGTCCAGCTGGACTTGTCCTATGGGTGGGGTGCTTGGCTCTCCGGCGACCCCCACCCATAGGAGAAGTCCAGCTGGACTTGTCCTATGGGTGGGGTGCTTGGCTCTCCGGCGACCCCCACCCCCACCATAGGAGAAGTCCAGCTGGACTTGTCCTATGGGTGGGGTGCTTTTCGCTCAGCGCTAAAAGCAACGAAATTTCTCCTATGGGGGGGGGGGTCCCCAGACCCCCCCCCCCCATAGTAAGTCCAGCTGGGCTTCTCCTATGGGGGGGGGGGGGTCTGGAGACCCCCCCCCCATGGGATCGGCCCTCCATAGGAATCATATGTGAGGGCGACCCCTATGGGGGGGGGGGTCTCCAGACCCCCCCCCCCCATAGGAGAAGTCCAGCTGGACTTCTCCTATGGGGGGGGGGGGTCTGGGGACCCCCCCCCCCCATAGGAGAAATTTCGCTTGCTTTTAGCGCTGAGCGAAAAGCACCCCAACCCATAGGACAAGTCCAGCTGGACTTCTCCTATGGGTGGGGGTGGGGGTCGCCGGAGAGCCAAGCACCCCACCCATAGGACAAGTCCAGCTGGACT
The DNA here is from genome assembly GCA_963575745.1 of Prorocentrum cordatum. NCBI lineage: Eukaryota > Dinophyceae > Prorocentrales > Prorocentraceae > Prorocentrum > Prorocentrum cordatum. The sequence continues at coordinate 552,030 of CAUYUJ010002014.1, forward strand.
TCTCCTATGGGTGGGGGTCGCCGGAGAGCCAAGCACCCCACGCATAGGACAAGTCCAGTTGGACTTCTCCTATGGGTGGGGGTTGCGGGAGAGCCAAGCAAACCACCCATAGGACAAGTCCAGCTGGACTTCTCCTATGGGTGGGGGTTGCGGGAGAGCCAATAGGACAAGTCCAGCTGGACTTCTCCTATGGGGGGGGTCCCCGGAGAGCCAAGCACCCCAACCATAGGACAAGTCCAGCTGGACTTCTCCTATGGGTGGGGGTCGCCGCAGAGCCAAGCACCCCACCCATAGGACAAGTCCAGCTGGATTCTCCTATGGGTGGGTCGCCGGAGAGCCCAAGCACCCCCCCATAGGAGCTGGACTTCTCCTAGTCCAGGACAAGTGGACTTCTCCTATGGGTGGGGGTCGCCGAGAGCCAAGCACCCCACCCATAGGACAAGTCCAGCTGGAACTTCTCCTATGGGTGGGGGTCGCCGGAGAGCCAAGAGCCAACCCATAGGACAAGTCCAGCTGGACTTCTCCTATGGGTGGGGCTCGCCGGAGAGAGAGCCAAGCACCCCACCCATAGGACAAGTCCAGCTGGACTTCTCCTATGGGTGGGGGTTGCCGGAGAGCCAACCACCCCACCCATAGGACAAGTCCAGTTGGACTTCTCCTATGGGTGGGAGTCCCCGGAGAGCCGAGCACCCCACCCATAGGACAAGTCCAGCTGGACTTATCCTATGGATGGGGGTCGCGGGAGAGCCAATCGGACAAGTCCAGCTGGACTTCTCATATGGGTGGGGGTCGCCGGAGAGCCAAGCACCCCACCCATAGGACAAGTCCAGCTGGACTTCTCCTATGGGTGCGGGTCGCCGGAGAGAGAAGGCGACGACGACGACGACGTCGAGGACGATGGCGGCGACGACGACGACGACGATGATGACAGCGGCGACGACGACAACAACAGCGGCGACGACAACGTCGCCGACGACGACGACGACGAAGACGGCGACGACGAGGACGACGACGACGACGACGGCTTCGAAAGCGACGACGACGACGAGGACGACGACGACGACAAGGACGACGAAGATTACAACGACGACGACGACGAAGGCGACGACAACGACGACGACGACGACGACGACGACGACGACGACGACGACGACGGCAGCGGCGGCGGCGACGACGACGACTACGACTACGACGACGACGCCGACGACGACGACGACGACGACGCCGAGGGCGACGATGACGACTACGACGACGACGACGCCGCCGACGACGACGACCATGGCGACAACGACGACGAGGGCGACGAGGGCGACGACGACGACGACGACGGCTTCGAAAGCGACGACGACGAAGACGACGAAGTCGACGACAACGACGTCGACAAAGACGACGCCGACGACGACGAAGACGACTACTACTACGTCGACGAAGACGACGACGACGACTACGATGACTACGCTGACGACGAGGGCGAGAAAGACGACGATGACGACGACGACGAGGGCGACGACGACGACGAAAGCGACGGCGACGACTCGACAACGACGACGATGACGACGAAGACGACGACGACGGCGAGGGCGACGACGACGACGACGACAAAGACGACAACGACGACGCGACGAGGCGACGACGCTGACGACGACGACGAAGACAACGATGGAGACGACGACTGCGACGACGAAAGTATGGACGATTCTTGCGGTGCCCGGTGACACGTGTCCAGTGCCGGTGTCCGGTGTCCGGTGTCCGGCGTCTGGCGTCCAACATCCGGCGTCCGGTGTTTGGTTTCCGGTGTCCGCTGCCCGGTGTCCGGTGTCCGGCGTCCGGCGTCCGGAGTCTGGAGTCTGGCATTTGGCGTCCGGTGTCTGGTGTCTGGTGTCCGTTGTCCGGAGTCCGGTGTCCCGAGTCCAGAGTCCAGTCCGGTGTCCGGTGTCCAGTGTCTGGCTTCAGTTGCAGAGCATGAGGCCGGGAAGGAGCAGCAGCAGCAGAAGGATGAGGATGATGATGGAGGAGGAGGAGGAGGAGGAGGAGGAGGAGGATAACGGATAACAGTAATCAGAATGAGGATGAGGATAAGCAGCAGGAGGATGAGGGGGAGGAGGAGGCTGAGGTGGAGGAAGGGGTTGAGGAGGATGAGGAGGACGGGGGGAGGATGTGGAAGGGGTGGATAAGGAGGGGAATCTGGAGAATGAAGATGAAGATAATGAGGGGGATGAGAAGACGGAGAAGGATGAGGAGATTGAGGAGGATGATAAGGATGATGAGGGGGAGCTATATGATTATAATGACGATGATGAGCAGGAGGAGGACAAGCAGCAGGACGAGGATGCAGCAGCAGCAGCAGGATGGCAGCATAAGGAGTATGAGGAGGGGGATCAGGATGAGGAGGGGAAGGAGCAGCAGGAGGATGATAATGATGGCGATGATGAAGAGAAGGGGGAGGTAGAGGATGTGGAGGATGATGAGGATGGGGAGGAGGAAGAACAGCAGCATAATGAGGATTATGATGATGAGGATGAGGGGGAATGAAGAGGATGAGGAGGGAGGAGGAGGAGGAGGAGGAGGAGGTGGATGGGGAGAAGGAGGAGGAGGGGGAGGAGGAGGAGGAGTGGGGGGATGATCAGGAGGATGAGGAGCAGCAGGAGCGGGCCCCAACGGGCGCGTCGGGTCGGGCGGGCGGACCCTAACGGGCGGGTCGGGTCGGGCGGGCGGGACATTAAAGTAGGAAACATCATCGAGTTGGCACGCGCGTGCCCTAACGGGCGGGTCGGGTCCGGCGGGCGGACCCTAACGGGCGGGCGGGGCGGGTCGGTCGGGGCGAGACATCAAAATAGTGTTCAATATGTCTTGCTGGACCTCCGCGAGGGCGACGAGGGAGACGAAAACGACGAGGGCGTCGGCGACGACGACGACGACGACGATGAAGGCGACGACGACGACGACGACGATGAAGGCGACGACGACGACGATGAAGGCGACGACGACGACGAAGACCGCGACGACGACCCGTCCTCCTCCTCCCTCCTCCTCCTCCTCCACTTTATCAGTCAGCAAAAGCATAATATTCGCTATGATCATCAGCAGCGACATCACAATCATCGTAACAATCAACATCGTCGTCATCATCGTCATCACCATCACCATCATGGTCAACTTCATTGTCAACTTCGTCACCATCATAATCATATCACCGTCGCCGTCTGCATCGTCACGACCAACGTCACTATCAACATCGCAATCATTACCGTAGTCGTCATCGACGCCAACATAAACATCACCATCAATGTCCAGGTCCGGTGCCCGGTGCTTGGTGTCCAGTGCCCGGTGTCCGGTGTCCAGTGTTCGGTGTCCGGTGTCCAGCGCGCGAGAACCGTGCGACGACGACGACGACGACGACGACGACGGCCATGACGACGACGACGGCCATGACGACGATGACGACGATGCCCGTTTGAGGCCCCGGCAGCCGTTGTTGACCTCGCGAGGCCCTTTGGAGGCCTGGGCAGGTCACCGAATGTCGAACACAGGACGGTGACCTTGCGAGGCCCGTTGGAGGCCCAGGCAGGTCACCGAGGTCGGTGACCTCGCGAGGCCCGTTGATGGCCCCAGCAAGTCACCGAGGTCGGTGGCCTTGCGAGGCCCGTTGAAGGCCCTGGCAGGTCACCGAGGTCGGTGACCTTGCGAGGCTCGTTGGACCCCCGGCAGGCCACCGCATATCGAACACAAGCCGGTGACCCTGCGAGGTCCGCTGGAGGCCCTGGCAGGTCACCGAGGTCGGTGACCTCGCGAGGCCCGTTGAAGGCCCCGGCAGGGTACCGAGGTCGGTGACTTTGCGAGGCTCTTTGGAGCTTCCGGCAGATCACCGAGTCTTAAACCCAGGCTGGTGACCTTGCGAAGCCCGCTGGAGGCCCGGGAAGGTCACCGAGGTGGGTGACCTAAAGGGGCCCTTTGAAGGCCCCGCATGTCACCGAGACCTTGCGAGGTTCTTTGGACCCCCTGGCAGGCCACCGTATATCGAACACAGGCCGGTGACCTTGCGTGGCCCGCTGGAGGCCCCAGCAGGTCACCGAGGTCGGTGACCTCGCGAGGCCCGTTGATGGCCGCGGCAGGTCTCCGACGTCGGTGACTTTACGAGGCCTATTGGAGGCTCTGGCAGGTCACCGATCACCGAGGTCGGTGACCTTGCGAGGCCCGCTGGCCCCTACAGTGGAAGCCAGAGGCATCCTCGCAACTCTGGGCTCAGAGATGCCGTGACCTGAGCAGGTCCAGCCCAAATCGCCTGAGACATCCTCGCAACTCTGGGCTCAGACATGCCGCGCGCGAAGTGATCCAGCCAATTTTGCCTCACACATTCTCGCCAATCTGGCCTCAGAGATGCCTGAACCTGAGGTGGCCTGGCCCGTTTCGCCTGAGACATCTTCCAACTCTGAGCTCCGATATGCTATGCGCCAGGTAGTCTGGCCAACTCCGCCCGAGATGGTGCGGCCAGGCTCGTCTGAGCATCCTCGCAACACTGGGTTCAGGTACGCCCTGGCTTGATGTGGTATGGCCCATTTCGCCTGAGATGTCCTCGCAACTCTGGGCTCAGATATGCCGCGCGCGAGGTGGTCTGGCCCATTTCGCCTGAGACACCCTTGCAATTCTGGGCTCAGACTCAGACATGCCGCGCACAAAGCGGTCCGGCCAGTCTCGCCCGAGACATCGTCGCGGCTCTGGGATTGGAGATGCTCTGACCTGAAGTGGTCCGGCCCGATTCGCTTGAAACATCCTCGCAACTCCAATCTCAAATATGCCCTGACCTGAGGTGGTCCGGCCCAGCTCGCCTGGGACATTCTCGCAACTCTGGTCTTCGAGATGCCAGGAGCGAGGAGGTCCAGCCAGTTTCGCCTGAGGTATCCTCGCAACTCTTGGCTCCCAAGTGTCGCGGGCGCGGTGGTTTTGCCACTTTCGCCTGCGAGATCCTCGCAACTCTGGGCTCCACCATGCCGCGCGCGATGTGGTCTGGCCAACTTTGCCTGAGACATCCTCGCAACTCTGGGCTGATATATGCTCTGACCTGATGTGGTATGGCCCGTTCCGCCCGAGACATTTTCGCAACTCCGGGTTCAGACGTGCCGCGCGCGAGGTTGGCTGGCGCGCTTCGCCAGAGACTTCCTCGCAACACCAGGCTCAGATGCTGCTCGCGAGGTGGTCTGGCCAGATTCTCTTGTGGCATCATTGCATTTCCAGGCTCAGAGATGCCCTGATTTTAGGTAGCCTGGCCTGTTTCTCCTGAGGCATCCTCGCTACTTTGGGCTCTGAGATGTGGCCCGCTAGGTGACCCAGCCTGCTCGCCTGAGACATCCTCGCAACTGGGTTCCCAGACGGGGCCAGGACCAAACAACCAGTTTGATTACACTGCTGTTATCGCATCATCCTCCAGGAGGGGATTCAAGAGCCCCTGGCCCGAGTGGGCAGTTAGCTGGCGCCGAGGCGAGGGCCGGACTTCTGTGCGATTTGGAAGGGCGTCTCAGGCGGGAGCGCTAGGCCGGAATAAATGTTGAAGAAATCTCCAACGAGAGGATAAATATGAAGGCAAGGATGAGAACCCAGAATACGATGAGGGGCGAGGAGAGACATGATGAGGAAGAGCATCAGGGGCACGACGACGAGAATGATGATTAAAAGGAGAAGGAGGAACAAAACGGCGAGAAGAGAGAGGAACGGCATGAGGAGGCGAAGGAAAGTGAGGACGATGAGGTTGCGTGGGCGGGTAGGCGGCAAGAAACATGATGATGAGGACGGCGACAACAACGACGACGACAGTGATCACGAAACGGGCGCATGCCAATCAGGAACAGGACGACGATGATTCGGAGGACTCGCGAACAAGCTTTGAATCAACGCTGGATTTAACATTTCTGCTGGGGATGCTGGCCCCTGGCTATCATGTATTCATCATGTGTTGCTGCTCCGCGCCCCCTCCTCCTTGTCCTGGTCCTCCTTCTGCTACTGCCCCCCTTCCATCCCCAATCCTCCCCCCGCTGCTCCTCCAACTCCTGTTCTTTTCTCGCGTCTCACTCCCCGTCCCTCTCCTCACTTATTGTTCCTCACTTTCTACGATTGCCCAAGGAACAAGCACAGAGGATCAGAGGGCATTATATATATATATATATATAAAAAAACAATGTATCAGAAGGCATAGCAAGATAAACAGGGGGATGGATCTGGTAAAGATGATGGGAGTCGTTATCATGTGGATCTCACTGATGGCGACGATCCACCGATCATGGCGACTGCAATATATGCCAGCGGCATCGGCGCTCACGGTGGCGACGACAACGATTGGAATGACGGCTCACGATGTCGATTGCAAGGGTGACTGTGATGGTGGGCACGACGGTGATGGTGGTGACGACGATGACGACGACGACGATGACGACGACGGTGATGATGATGATTATTATGGTGGCGTCGTCGACGATGATGCTGTCGCTGATGATGACGAGGGTCCTGATGATGCCGACGACGGCGACGACTACGACGATGACGAATCGGATGAGCGGGCGGCCGCCCGCCGCGGCAGAAGCGAACGGCCGGCCGAGGCCGCGGCGAACGCCCAAGATCCACACTGCGGCCTCTGCTGAGAGAAGGCCTGCGCTGCAGAGCTCTTCTCAGCAGGGGCACCCGGGTGCCTCTGCAGAGAGGGCGTGGGATGGTCGGCCGGGCTTGCTGAGACGACGCCCTCCAAATGGAGCTTGTCTCATCAGATCCAGACGACGATCCCAGGGTCAGACCCACTTCCCCTCAGCAGGGGCACCCGGGTGCCCCTGCTGAGAAGACCCCTGCAGCGCAGGCCCCATCTGAGCACAGGCCGCCTTGTAGATCTTAGGCGTTTGCCGCACCACGTCTGCTGAGAACGCGTAGGACGTGGCGAACGCCTAAGACCCAAGGGGCAGGAAGCGCGATCGGAAGCGAAACGCTTTTGGTGTTGGCTGTATCTTCTGTTGAGATACCGGTGCCGATCATGGCCCGGCACCGGTACCGATACCGGCATCGGTACCCGCACCGGTGTCGATATCGATGCCGGTACCGTCAGGCGCAGCGCCTTTCTTAGCACCAACATCAACACAATCCTTGCGGGAATATGGAGGACAAAAGGGGGAGCGGGGAGGGAACATGAGGACGAGGAGGAGAGCCTGCAAGGAGGAGCAAGAGGGGTTGGGGGGGATATGGAGGAGGCAGCAGCAGGAGGACCAGGACAAGGAGGAACACGAGGCGGAGAAGCGGCACCGACAAACCGATTTATAGCCTCAGCCCAGCATCCCCAACAACGATTTTGAGGCAGGATGGTTCCACATATTGCTGATTTGCCTGCGCCCTTGTCGCCATCACTGTCGTCGTCATTGATGACATCGTCCTCGTTGCCATACTTCTTGCCCTTTCCCCCTCCCACGCATCCCTCCTGCTCTTTCTCCTCCCCCTCCTTCTCCTCCCCCGACCCATTCCATTCCCCATTCCTCATTATCCTCGTCGTTATTATTCCCCCTTCTTTTCTTCTCCTCATCCTCGTCATCGCGTTCCTGCTGCTCTTCCCCTGGTTCTTCTCGCCCCTCGTGCTCCTGGTTCTCCTCTTCACCCTCCAAGTTCTCCTCTCGCTGGAGATGTCAACATGTGCTAACTAAGGCATGGCGCCCCCCCGCCTGAGACTTCCTTCCACGTGACTCAGAAATCATGCTCTCGCCTCGGCGCCGGCTAACTGTTCCCTCGGGGCAGGGGCGCCTGGACCCCTCCTGGGGCACAATTCGGTATTAGCAGGGTAATGTAACAGGTAGCTTGGGCCTGGCCCCGTCTGACTCCTCTCCCCCACCCCTGGGGGCCCAGTTGTGAGGATGTCCCAGGCAAACTGACCGGACTACCTCGCGCGCTGAATCTCGGAGCGAGTCCAGAGTTGCGAGGAGGTCTGAAGCGAAATTGGCCCGACCCCAGAGTTCCGAGGATGGATCAGGCGAATCTGGCCCGAGAACTTCGAGCGCATCATCTCTGAGCCTGGAGTTGCGGGGGCGCATCAAGCGAAATTGGCCAAACGACCTCAGGCGCGGCATGTCTGAGCCGAGAGTTGCGAAGACGTCTCAGACGAAATTGGCCAGACCACCTCAAGTCAGGAGCATCTCGGAGCCCAGAGTTGCGAGGATGTCTCAGGCGAACTGGACCGGACAACCTTGCGCGTCGAAACTTCGAGCCTAGAGTTGTGATGATGTCTCGGGCGATACGGGCCAGATCACCTCAGGCCACAACAATTCAATTCTGATACCAGAGTTGCGAGGATGTCTCAAGCGAAATCGGCCAGACCACCTCGCGCGCGGCATCTCTGAGCCTGGAATTGCAAGGATGTATCAGGCGGACCGGGCTGGACCAGCGTAGGTCAGAGTAAATCTGAGCCCGCGCGCGACATCTTGCAGCCCAGAGACGACGCATGCAAAATCCGCTGGACCACTTCGCACGCGGTCTCTCGGAGCCAAGAGTTGCGAGGACGTGTTAGGCGAGTTTGGCTGGACCACCTCGCGCCTGGCAGCTCGGATCCCAGAATTGCGGGCATGCCCCGGGCGACCTGGGCCGGACCAACTCAGGTCAGGGCATATCTAGGCCAAGAGTTGCGAGGATGTCCAGGGCGAATCAGACCAATTCAGGTCAGAGCATTTCCGATCCCAGAGGTGCAAGGATGCCACTGGCGAAAATGGGCCAGACCACCTCGCGAAAGGTATATCTGAGCCGAGAGTTGTGAGGATGTCTCAAGCGAAATGGGCCGGACCACATCAAACCAGGACATATATGAGCCCAGAGTTGCGAGGATCATCAGGCGAGCCGGGCCGCACCTCTTCACGCGCGGCATCTAGGAGCCCAGAGTTGCGAAGATGTCTCAGGCTAAATTGACCAGACCACCTCGCGCGCGGCATCTCGCAGAGTTGGGAGGACATCTCAGGCGATAATGTCTGAAGTAGAATTGTCCAGATCACCTCGCGCGCGGCATGTCTGAGCCTAGAGTCGTGAGGATGTCTAAGGCGAAGCGGGCTGGACCTACTCAGGTTAGGGGCATATCTGGGCCCAGAATTGCGAAGATGGCGAAACGGACCAGACCACTTCGCGCGTGGCATCTTGGATTCCAGAGTTGCGAGGATGTATCAGGCGAAATGGGCCAGGCCATCTTGCCCCCGGCAACTCGGAGCCCAGAGTTGCGACGATCTCTCAACGCAATGTAATGCAGTGCCATGGGAAGTGACGCAACAGAAATGCAATGCCATGCGTTGTAATGCAATGCCATGCAATGCAACGCAAAGGCACTCCATGCAATGTGATGAGACAGTGGCTTCCACTGCGTGGGATGCGGGATAGAGATAGAGAGGGAGAGGAGGAGCACGGAGGAGGAGGTGTAGTTATTTTTTCCCCGAGCTCCCCATGCAACTTGGCATGGGCCACTGTGCAACACCAGTAGCAGGAGGCAGGGCTGGCAACACGATCAAGCAAACGAAACGCATTTAGCAGGCCAGAAGCTCACTTAGCAGGAAGAGGACGCTTTCGGCGACGGCGGCGGCGACGACGACCGACGACGACGGCCGCCGAAGGCCGCCGAGGCAGAGGAGGAGGAGGAGGAGGAGGAGGAGAAGGAGGGGAGAAGGAGGAGGAAGAGGAGGAGAGGGAGGAGGAGGTGACAAGGAAGAGGAGGAGGAGGAGGAGGAGGAGGAGGAAGAGGAGGAGAGGGAGGAGGAGGAGGAGGAGGAGGAGGAGAGAAGGAGGGAGTGGTAGGACGTGACAAGAGGAAGGATGGGGAGGAGGACAGGAGGAGGAAGTGGAGGAGGAGGACGAGGAGGATGACGAGAAGAAAAACAGGACCAGCAGCAGGAGGCGGAGCTGGCAACAGGATCAAGCACATCGGGAGCCCACTTAGCAGAACAAAAGCCCACTTAGCAGGAACACGACTTATTGCCTTGGGAACGGGAATGCATCGCCGATAGATCGGCGACAGGCCTCCGACCGCGAACAGAAACGCCAAGGCTCCTGTGGACAGGGTGGGGGGCCCAGGCCCCGAGGGGCGACGAGTGGGCGATTCGGGGTCGATGCACCATCCCTTGTCGTTGCCCCTTGGGGCGAAGCCAGGGCGAGGATAACATCAGATAGGAGTGAATCGAGAATCTCGGGGGTCGATGCTCTCTCTCCCTTGCCGTTGCCCCTAAAGACGAGGCCAGGACGAGGATAGCATCAGGTGGGGAAGTTGGGGATAGGATAAATCGACAATCTCTGCGATCTGGCGGTTCTGGAGGATGTCTCGGGCACCGCGGCCTTCTCAGAGCTTTCGGGAACGCTCCGAGAGCGCCCCGCAACGCTCTGGAACGGATGTGTCCTCGCCCTGGGCCCGCCCGACCCTGGGCCAGACCCCCCCTTTTGTTGCCCCTGGTGAGGGTCGGATTCGCCATCATCCGAAAGCTGGATCGACTCGGAATGCGCGTCGGATCGGGTCGCATCGGCACGGCGTCGGAATCGAATCGGATCGGCCGCGCTACGATGCACAGCAGCGCCATGCAAATCTCGGGCCATATCGAACCGTCGGAATATCGGAATCGAATCGTATCGAGCCGGCGAACATCGATACCGAGTCGGAGCGATCGGATCGCAAGGCACCGTGCTTACCCATTTCAAATTCAGGCGTGCCAGTCCATTTCCGGGGGAATCCCCCAAAAACGATACCGCTACTGCCCGGACCTCTCCCGTGGTGCGCTCTGACGAGACTGAATTTCGACGCGAATCTAGGGGCAAGGGTACACGCAGGTCGGAAGTACTTAGAACCATGTAGCTCGCCGTACTGAGATCGGCGGCCCGCTTACTAAGTGGTTATGTCACTTCTGAATGGTTAGCCGCCCACCTAGGCCACTTAGCCTAAGTAAGTTCCACGTACTTAGGCTAAGTAGGTTAGCAAGGACATAGCCTAAGTGGGCTAAGTGGGTTGGCGCCTCAACTTAGTACTTAGCCCAAGTCGGCTCAGGGGGCCAGGGGGGGGGCTACATGAGGGGCTGGGCGCGGACGACGATGCCGCTCCCAGAGTTTATCTAACCCCCAGGGGTTGTCCCAATCGCGGGCCGCCGATCTCAGTAAGGGGAGGAGGCGGAGGAAGAGGAGGGGCAGCGCGAGGAGGAGGAAGAGGAGGAGGAGGAGGAGGAGGAGGAGGAGGACGAGGAGGAGGAGGACCAGTGTAAACCCAAGAGTCACCAACGATGTCGGAAGAACCCCTCCCCCAAGCTCCCTCTTGCTAGGCCCCTACAACGGTTCATTTCCACAGAGGGACCTGCCTCGTTGGAAGACAACCGTTTGAAGACCCTGCAGCATGCCAAAATATTATTCTCGGCATTCCAACGCCACGGATGAACCCGACTGTCGCGTCTTGGCGATCCTGAATCGTGCCAGCAAAAACGTCTCGGCTCTTGAAATAGGAAGGCGCCTGACGTAGATGGGGATCCGAGTCCAAAAATCGGGGATCTGCTGACCAGGGTCAATCTAGACCCGGGTCAATCAGGCCTTGCAGAATCCTGCAAGATCCTGCAAGATGCTGCACCCAAACCCGGGTCAATGCGAAGGATCCTGCAAGGTCCTGCAGGATCCTGCACCCAAACTCGGACCCTGGCCCTGCAGGATCCTGCAAGATCGGGCGCTCTGGCTGACCCCCGTTTGCATGGACCCCCGTCTCCAGCCGCCCGAAAACATACGTACTCTCAACGGCCGGCGTGTAGCGGTATCGGTGCCTTTTCCTCCTCGGAGCGCCGGGCGTCCCAGACCTTCGGGTGGAAGCCGAAGGGCTCCGGGGCGAAGTGCGAGCCGTGCCGCACGCGCGTGGGCGGAGGGGGCAGCCCGCGCGGGGACAGGGGCGGCACCGCGCCTGCCTGCCCGGCCGCGCCGAACGCTTTGCCGCCTGGTGAGGCGCAAGAGGACACACTGGTACTATGCGCCCTCCTCGGAGGCCCCCTGTCCGAGCCGAGCAGGCTCGGTGAGGACATCAGATGAAGGAGCCATTGGATAAGGATTCCAGGGCCGGGGAGCCAGTGGGGCACCAATCGTGGAGTGGCTGTGGACACCACCGCCGCCCTCAGCAGATAATGAGTCCCCCAGGGTGTCTGCAGCTTCCTGGGCACACTCCTCCTTCCTTAACCAACGCCCCCACGTACTATGCGCCCTCCTCGGAGGCGCACGTCCGAACCGAACATGCAGTGCAACCACATTGAAATACATCATTTCCAGAGCGGCACGGCCAGAACGCACCCGCCACAGAGCATATACTATAGTATTCGCGGCGTGCAGTATGTTGGGTGACGCCGAGAGAACTCCGAACCAAACCTTCTGAATTGAGCGATACCAAGAAGGGGCCCTGCGCAAGATGACGGAGCGACCTCACGCCGCGGCTTGCGCGGGCCGCCAGGGCGACACGCCTCATGGGAAACGCGGGCGCTCACGCGCGTCCTTACGCGGGTATCTTACGCGCCACTTTCGGTGAAGACGGCCCCGTTTCTTCCGTCGACCACGTGTTGCCCACAAGACCCGTGTGCCGCCGTCGCAAAGATTCTCCCAAGGCCACGGGAAGTGACCTTAACGGTGAAGAGCGACTAGGGGACTGAGCAAAGTGCGTCATTCTACATAGCGTGAGGAGACCGCGCCCACATATGACGGGTATTGCACGCGATTTCCCCACGCCGATCCTGGAACGCCGGGGCGAGATGACAGTCAGACCGCGTTGAGCCCAGCAAGTCATTCGGGAGCACGGACTGACTAGACCCGTCCCCCTTGGAACAACAATCGCCTGAAGGACTAGGCTCATATGCCTTGCACGCGTTCGTCAAATGTGTGCACCCTTTGCTTGCAGCGCCGCGACACGTCGAACATCCCGCTGAGGATGTCGAAAATGCCTTGCGACCGCTGTTGCCCGCAGGCTATGCAGGCATAATTCTCCAATTCGGGTAATTGCCCCACTCTTCCTCGTTCAGCGCCTCGTCCTCGTTCAGCGCCTCCTCTCTTCGAGCTCTGCTCCTCCTCCTCCTCCTCCTCCTCGTTCAGCGCCTCCTCTCTTCGAGCTCTGCTCCTCCCCCTTCTCATCCTCGGTTGCTCGTCCTCCCTCTCCTCATCCACCTGCCTCATGGCCTCAATCTCGTATTCGACATCCTCCTCCCCCTCCCCCTCCCCTTCCCCCTCCTCCTCTTCCTCCTCTTCCTCCTTCTCCTCCTCCTCCTCGTCCTCCTCCTCCTCCTTCTCCTCCTCCTTTTCCTCCTCCTCCTCCTCCTCCTCCTCCTCCTCCTCCTCCTGCTCCTCCTCCTCCTCCCGTGACCACCCGCGTGGGCGGCGGAGCCGTGCGAACCCGCGGCCAACCACGAGCCCTGCTCGTCCTGCGGCACGCGGAGCCCACCCGCCTCCTCGGCGAGAAGCAACGCCGGGGGACCCTCGACACCGATCGACAGCTCGACCAGAAGCCCGATGCGATCCCGAACCACGGCCCGATCCTGGCAGACCAGAGGCCCGGCCCTCCTCAGCCACCGTCCATCCTCCCTCCACATCCTCCTGCTTACTTCCATCCCCTCTCCACTCCTCCTCCTCCTCCTCCTCCTCCTCCTTCTTCTCCTCCTCCTCCTCCTCCTCCTCCCCCTCCTCCTCCTCCTCCTCTCCCCCCCTCCTCGTCTTCTCCTCTTCCCCCTTCTCGACCTCCCTGCTCTCCTCTCTCCTCCCTCCTCCCTCTTCCCTCCTCCCTCCTCCCTCCTCCTCCTCCTCCTCCTTCCTCCCTCCCCCCTCCTCCCTCCTTCCTCTGTCCTCCCTCCTCCCTCCTCCCTCCTCCCTCCTCCCTACTCTCTCCTCCTCCCTCCTCCTCCTTCTTCTGTCGTGCGCAGCATTTGCTCCGATCACGTCTTCTGCTGCGCGCCTGCGTCTTTCGCAGGTTCTGTTTTCCTTGTCGCGGATGGCTCCCAATCGCTTTCCTTTTCTGTGTCTGGTCTCTCTGTTCGATGACCTTAAGGCATTCCCTGTCTATGGCCTACAGGGCCTCGTCGCCAGCGCTGCAATGCAAGAGAATCGCCTTAATTGGCTGTGTACTGTCATCAGACCAGCGAGCCGTTCCTCCTAGTCTCGCGCGCCATGTTGGCTTACGTTCGAGCTATCTGTTCTGCAGCAGCTGCATGGCTGTCCGCACCTGTTCGTGCCTTCGTTCCCCTTCCCCCTCGTGGCCTAGGTTAGCGCACGCCCAGTCGGGTCTTCGAGCCTCCCTCGCCAGTTTAATCAGTCAGTGGCAGGTTGCGCACGGCTTCGCTGTGCCCTCGGTCGAACATGCTTGCCCTCATGTGGTCAGCTGCCGCTTAGCCTACTGAGTTTGAGCCATCTGTGTTTCTTAGCTCCATCCTTTGTGGTTAGTCAGTGCCCTCCACGTACGTTTCCCCTGCCCGCCCCTGCTTTTGCCCCTTCCCCTGGCGTGGGCCGGTGTACGCCGAGTCGTGTCGTCGAGCCTCCCTCGTCTATCAAGGCCGTTGGTGACACACAAGTATTTTTGTCGCGCACTCTGTGCAAGCGGGTCTGACATGCCTGGGGCAGGGGCGGTCGCCCGCTGGCATACCTGTTTGCGAATAACTGCTCCGGTCACTGGGTTCGGGCCGCTGTTCTTTTCGGCTCCCTACTACTCGTGCCTTGTCAGTGCGTAGTCCTCCCTGGCTTTATGCGTTCGCCCCTGCTTCCCTACCCCTACTTTGCGTAGGTTGGCGCCCGCCCCGTCGGGGCCTTCGAGCCTCCATCGTTTCTGAGGTCGGTGAGCGACACACAGTTCCTTTCTCGTGCTCTGCGCTCGTCACGGGATTTTGGCCCAGCGCCCGTGCCTGCGATGCAGCATCAAGCTCTTTCGTCCCTCTCCTCCTCCTCCTCCTCCTCCTCCTCCTCTTCCTCCTCCTCCTCCTCCTCCTCCTCCTCCTCCTCCTCCTCTTCCTCCTCCTCCTCCTCCCTCCCCCTCTCCCTCCCCCTCTCCCTCCCCCTCCCCACTCCCCTCCCCATCCTCCTCCTCGGATCAT
Source organism: Prorocentrum cordatum (assembly GCA_963575745.1). NCBI lineage: Eukaryota > Dinophyceae > Prorocentrales > Prorocentraceae > Prorocentrum > Prorocentrum cordatum. The sequence continues at coordinate 567,089 of CAUYUJ010002014.1, forward strand.
CCTGCGAGTGCTGGTCCAGGCTCCGATCGACAGCCCGAGAGACCCTATGAACACCGTCGGGCCGGCGGGATCGGAACAGCCAGCGTTGGGATCCCTGGCCGCGACGGTCGGGGCAGCATGTGAGGCGGGTCGGATGCCCGACCCGCCTCGCACACCACATGCATACCGCAGCCACCGGGCGCAGAGTGTGCCAGTGCTCCCTGGGCACCCAGACAGGCAACGTCTCAAGCAAATGAGGACCAAACTTGTTCGTCGTTCGTTTTGCCCTGGGGGGCCCCCGGACCGTCCGCAAAACGACTCGGGATGAAAATCAGGTCCAGGGAAAAGGGTCGGGACTTCTGGGGGCCCCACGCTGAAAAAAAAACACCGCATGCCTGGGCATCCCTGAAAGATCTTTAGAACCCGCCCGATAGGGGGTAACAAATTACTTGTTCGGCGGCCGCGGCACCCGCCGCGCAACAAGGAGGATGATGAGGAGGAGGAGGAGGAGGAGGAGGAGGACGCGGAGAGGCAGAAGGGAGGAGGGAGGAGAAGGAGGATGAGGAGGCATGAGGATGATGAGGATGAGGACGAGAATGACAAGGATGACGGTGATGATGATGGTGATGATGATGAGGAGGAGGAGGAGGAGGAGGAGTTTGGGGGACCAGTCCTACTCACCACCGAGAGAAAAAGGGAGGGGGGGGACCAAAGTTCGCAATTATCCCGCCAGGGCCCTCGACGAATGGCGACCCAAGCTGTGGCGCCGCTCCCTGGGGGCCCCGCCTCGTGCTCTCGGCCGGATCGCCACCCCGCCGCCCTTGTGTGCCCGTCTCGGGCGCGAGGCGGGGGCTCCCATGCGAGGCGGGGCCCCTAGGGGGGGGGGGGGGGGGGGGGATCGCTCGATCCCTCCCGCCCCCCGCGGGGGGTGGGGGGGGACGTCGCTCGCAGCAGCATCGCTGTCCTTACTCTCGACCTCTCGGGCCGGCGAGGGCCCCTGGGGCCGTGGACCTGGGGCGACAGGCTGCCCTCCGGGGGGCTCTGAGGGGCATCGCTCGGTCTCTCCCCCCCCCGCGGGGGGGGGGGGGGCATGGCAGGCGGAAAGTCGGAGGTCCGGCTCCGGCGCACGGGGCGGCGGAGAGGCCCTGGGCCCCCGCCGCACCGGGCGACGGGCTGGGATCGGAGAAGGAGGAGGGAGGAGGGAGGGAGGGGGGAGGGAGGGAGGAGGGAGGGAGGGAGGGGAGGGAGGAGGGAGGGAGGGAGGGAGAGGGGAGGAGGAGAGGAGGAGGGGAGAGGAGAGGGGGAGGAGGAGGAGGAGGAGGAAGGGGGAGGAGGGGGAGGAGGAGGGGGTTGAGAAGGAGGGGGGGGGTAGGAGTAGGAAGTAGGAGGAGTAGGAGGAGGAGGAGGAGAGGAGGAGGGAGGAGGAGGAGGGCGGGGGGGGGGGAAGGAGGGAGGGAGGAAGAGGGAGGAGGGGGGGAACGACTGAACAATCACTTCTATGGACGAAGACCAGGTGTGTCAGGCCATAGCTTCAATGGTCTGGAACTTGAGGAGGAGGACGAGGAGGAGGAGGAGGACCATTGTAAACCCAAGAGACATCAACGAAGTTGGAAGAAAGCCTCCCTCCAAACTCCCTCCTCGTAGACTCCTAGAACGGTTCATCTCCACTGAAAGAACTGACTCGTCGGAAGACAACCGTTTGAAGATTCTGAAACATGCCAAAACATTGTTCTCGGGATTACAACGCCACGGATCAACCTGACTGTTGCGTGTTGGCGAGCCTGAGTCGTGCCAGACCGCCAACGCGAATCAACTGTTGCGCCCGCAAAATCCTGAACCTTTTCAAACAACCGAACTCTTGTACATATGATATTCGGACGTGCGCGGCACTAAGCGAGAACCGCAATTTGAAAACCAACCGCCCTCAATCCGAGAAACGCTTGCAAAGTGTTGTTAACGAATGTGCGCGGCGATAAGGCGAGAACCACTTTTCGAAAAGGAACAGCCCTCAATCCGTGAGACTCGTGCCACATTTTGAAAACGATCCGCTCTCAATCCTGGAAGCACCTGCAAATGTTTAAAACGAATGTGCGCGGCGATCGAGCGAGACACACATTTTGAAAACCATCCGCCCTCCATCTGTGAAGCTGTTGCCAATGTTCAAGCTTCAGGGTCATGCATTGTGAGGACGTCTCAGGCGAAACGCCCGGTCCGCCCTAAAAACTGGCCTCGGGGTGCGACAGGGAGCATTTATGTATAAGCAACAGAAAATCGAGGAGGAGAAGGAAGAGCCGGTTGCAAAAGCTGCACCTGGCCGAGGGCCCAGGGGGGCCCCTGGGCTCCAAACTGGCGCGAAGTAATGGGGGCACCCTGGGCCGTGGGCCAGGGGCACCTTTAGCAATTCCCGGAGGATGCGGCGGGTTAGAGCCCCTTGGAACCACTCCCCGCACGGGAGCCCGACCCGAGACGCGAAACGAAACACGAGAAGCGAGAAACAAAGGGGGGAGGATGAGGAGGAGGAGGAGGAGGAGGAGGAGGAGGAGGAGGAGGAGGAGGAGGAGGAGGAGGAGGAGGAGGAGGAGGAGGGAAAGGACCCCCTGCCGTTGGCCCGCCCTTGCTGCTCTCGGCTGGATCTCCACCTTGCCGCTCTCGTCCGCTCTTGTGTGCCCGTCTCGGGCGCGCCCGCCGCTCGGACGCCAAAGGCAGAAAGGCAGGAGGGGGGAGTCCCAGTGGGGCCCAGATCGAGGGGTCGGGAGCTTCCGAGCCCGCAGCCGACTGGCAGATCCCTCCCATCTGCGCGCTTGGGTCAGGTGCTCCGGGCGCCCTACGCGCGGCGGCGGCAGCGGCTCTGGGCTCTCAAGGGGCGATGTTCGGCCCTCATGGGCCATGCCGCTTGAGACCAAACGGCTGAAGCAAATACTTCCGATTACAACAAATTCTGGTGCGTTGGTTTGAGACACCGCGAAGATGATCCAACCGTGAGCGATCGCCTCTTTCCAATCGCACAGGATCGTTCGATATCGGCCGATTCCATAACACTAAAGGCTCTCAGACTTGAACGCCCGCTCTGGGGTCGCCACGAGGCCAACACGACGCGTACCGACCGCACTCACGGTGCACTTGCTTGCACCTGGCGACCCCTCAGGGCCTCCTTCTCCGCCTTGTCCCAGTTGTGCGACTTCCCCCTCCGTCTGCCTCCAGCCTCCATCCTCCATCCTCCGCCTCTTCCTCCGCACCCCTCCTTCTGGTCCCCCTTCTCCCATGTTCTTCTCCTTCCTCCATCCTCTCTTCTGTCCCCTCCCTTCTCTCTCATCACGCCTCCTCCATCTTCCCTGCTCCCTCCTGCCATCCTCCCTTCTACCTCCTCCTCCATCCTCCTTCCTCCGCCTCTCGGAACATGAGCCACTGGGGCCCCTTCCAATGAACACAGGCGGGCAGCGGCCCGTTCGTCGCCCCGGTCTGCCCGTAGAGGCCAGGGGGAACAAAAATTGCTCCCTCGCCGCATGTGCTGCCTGCGGCACCCTTGCGGTGACCCACCTGGTACACCGCCAAGGCTCGGGCGGTGTCGCGGTCCCATGGGAAGGGCTTATCGGTGGATCCTCACCCATTCTTCCCACGGTCCAGGTCCCCCGCCTGGGCGTACGTGAGGGTGACTTGTCGCCTGTACGTGGCTTATTTGGGTGGCACGTGCGGTGTAGTTATCTGAGCGGCTCGAAATGGTCAGGTCGGCGTGTGAGCCATGGGCCGCGTCGGTATCTGAGGAGGACTCATGCACTTGCAATAGCATGTGCTTCTCTTTGCTGCCTCTTCTCTCTCCCCTGCCTCTTGTCATCCCACGCTTCGGGAGTTCTTTCAGAGCAGGTGATGACTGTCATTGCTTTTCAATGCCCCAGTGTCCCTGGAACGTTCCAGGCCCCTGGCCAAGGCGCGTCTGTGCGGGCACTGTCTTTTCCGGCACCAGGCCTCACAATTTTGCCCACCATCGGCTCAGTGCCGGCGCATGCGGCCTTTTCGGATTACAGCGCATCGCTCACACCCGCGCCCCACCACCACCACCACCACCACCACCACCACCACCACCACCACCACCACCAACAACAACAACAACAACAACAACACAGCCTCCGTCTCCCCACTCTCTCCTCCCTCTTCTTCCTCCTGCACCTCCCTTCTCACTCCTCCCCCCTCGCCTCTCATCCTCGTCCTCTTTCCCTCTCCTCCCTCCTCTCTCCTCCCTCCCTCCTCCTCCTCCTCCTTTCCCTCCTCCTCCTCCTCCTCCTTCTGGTCCTTCTCCCCCTCCTCCCTCTCTCGTCCCCAACTTTCCTTTCCTCCGCCTCCCATCCATCTAGTCTTCCCTCCTAATTACTCCCTCCCTCCCGCCCCGCCCTTTTCCCCCTCCCCACCTCCTCCCGTCGTCCGTCGCCCGGGGCCTGGCTCGCCTTCTGAGTCTCCAGCCCTCGCTTCGATTCTACTTGATGGGCATTTGGCATCTCGACGCCCCCAACGCACGGGGGTCGCGCGGCAAAAAAGGTCCTCCCGTCCTCCGTCCTCCATGCTAGGAAAACCAACAGGTACCGATAGCGCTACTCCCCGGCCCTCTCCCGGAGCGCGTTCTGACCAGGATTTCGAGGCGAATCCAGCGGTGGCGACGCGGGCCGCCCAGGAGGCCCAAAAAAGGGAAAACCAGAGAAATGTAGAAGTATGGGTACCTTTTCCTTCTGCGACATGCACCACTTTGGCCGCCGGAAATGGGTACGGAAAAATGGGCACAATGCCCACCAAGACCGACAGCGGCCGCTGTTGGGGAGGCGGCTTTCTGTCTTCAGTGAACAACGTCCGCGGCGGCGCGGACAGCGAGCCCTGTTCAAAGTAGGCAAGAACCGCTGTTGGGCACCGTACCCAGTCTTTCCGTACCCATTTCGATCGTCCCGAACCACTGAGATCCGACGCCGCGAAACGACCGCAACGTTGTCCGAAATCACGGCCTCACGGCTAGAGCCCCAACCCAACCTCTCCGCGGATGTGCTCGAGCCGGGGATTGCTCCGCGAGGGCCCCGCGGCCCCTGGCCTCGAGCATGCGAGCGAAAGCGCCCTGTGTGTCAACGGGAAGCCCACGACGCCCGGAGCTCCAGATGGGCGACGATCACCAACGGGTCTTGCGCCAGATGACGTGGCGACCTGACGCCGCGGCTTACGCGGGCCACCGGCGCGGCACGCCACATTGGAGACGAGTGCGCTCACGCGCGACCTCACGTGGGCAACTTACGCGCGAATGTCGGCGCAATTGGACCTGTTTTTGTTGCGTCGCCCAGGTGAAGTGACGAGGCTCTACCATCCCCTGGCCCATCCGACGTTGCGAGGGGAATCCAGCCGTGACGACGACAGGCATCCCACGAAGGCCCCTAAACTAGAGGCCTCCTAGATGGGGTCCGAATCGATGGGGTCGAAAGGTCGCGCCCCATTGTCAATGCATCGCCGATATATCGGCGATGCATCGGCGACGTCTGCGACGCATCCGCGATGCCGGCGTGGGGAACACTGAGCTCCACATCCAGCCGCATCGTCGATGCATCGGCAATGCGCGGCACGACCCTTCGACCCCATCTACTCGGACCCCATCTGGGAGGCCTAGGGAAACTCCCCCAAACCTCCCTCCCCCGCCGCCCCAGGACTGGCGAGAAAAGCTGATAATCCTGGGCAGGCCCCCGTGCCATCACCGAGGGGGGTGCCAGACGTCAGGTCGTCGTCTCGTCTCGTATCGTCTCGTCGTCGCCAATCCTTTAACAGAAAGGGACCTCGGGACACGCAAATAAATATACGCAAATCCCAGGAGTCCCCATATGTTCAAGTATTTTCTTGGGTTTCGTCTTCCCCCCCACTTCCCATACTTTCCTGCATTTCCTGGGGATCGTCGATTCATTTTGTCCGTGTGATTTTCCCCCTCTTGACAACGCCCCCCCCCGCCCGCAACACACCGGTCATCGCTCCCCGGGCATATGGTGGCGAAACCTGCCGGCCGCTCGGCCCGCGCGAGGGCGGATGGCGAAGGGGAGGACGTTTTGTGTTCGCCCCCAGCGCCCCCCAAAGGTCAAGACCTTTTCTTCCGAGGGGTGGAGGCCCCGCACGCGAGCAGCGCCCCTGAAAAGTCACACCTCGTGTGCTGTCGGAGCTTCCGAGGAAGCAGTCCTCGAGCGGGGGACTGGCTACAGAAATGACTCACCTCAGAATTTGTGTTCCGTGGAGCCCACAAAGACAATGCGAAGAATAGTCCATAGATCTGCGGAGCATTCGACGGAAGAATGTTCGGCGGTGGACAAACCTCCCTTTAGTAAACCTCCCCTTAGTGCAAAGCGCCTGGGACCGAAACCGACGGACCTAGACCCGCAAAATGACGGCAGCGACGCCCCCTCGCGAACCGAAAACGGCCAATTCCTTAATCGACGTGTCAAGGTACGAGGTCTGTCCAACCCCGAAACGTGTTCTTGGGGTGCATCAATCCAGTAGTTCATCTCCTTCTTGAAGTCCGCCTCCCTCCTGGGCCGCCTCATGGGGCCCGGCGAGGGCCCCCGAAGCGAGAAAACTGCCGAGAGCCTCTCGTCGTGGCGCCTTTTCGCGGCGACGTCCCTCCTGGGCCGCCCGGCACTCTCCAGGGCGCGGGCGGGGAGTGATCGATCGAGGCACCCGTGCGGAGCATCCCCCGGGCCTGACGTCGATGGTTGGCGTCCGGTCGCCAGTGCAGTAAACGCCACGCCCCTCTGCCGCGCTCGTGGTTGGCAGCCCTCGGCGCCATGCACCACGACCTTCGATCGCCCCAAGACATGCCACGTTATGACTGTTGGTCTCCGAAGTCGCGACCCCTTCCCTGGGGCCGTCTTTTCTTCGCGAGCCGCTTCTGCTACGGTCCCAGGGCTCTGCGAGGGCTCCTGGAGGCCGGAATATCTGAGATCCGACGTTGCGAAAAGATTGCGACATCGCCGAGCCCCAGACCTCCTCGTTCTATCTGATCTTTCCAGCCGGATCGGTCTGTGAGGGTCCCTGGGCCCGAGACCCGGCGGAAACGCCCGGCTCGAATAAATCAGAGCCAGGATATCAGGCCGTCGTGATTTGTTCGGACTGCCTGCCATACCACCCCAACCCAACTCCAGGTTGGGGGGTACGGGTTTCATATGTTTTTAAAATGTTCCCCGACGACCCCACTGGGAATGGAGGGCAAATTGAGGCCTTCGGGTTGGGTTGGGGCGTTTTGGTGGGTGATGATTTTCCAGGCCGCGGGCACGCCTGGGCCCGCAAGCCGCCCACCCCATAGAGTCCCCCTATATGGGATCCGAGTAGATGGGGTTGTAGTATCCCGCGGCGTCGCCGATGCATCGCCGATGCATCGGCGATGTATTGCTAAGTCTGCGGTGCATCGGCAAAGCTAACGCGGAAACAATCGGGCTCCGCATCGAGCCGCATCGGCGATGCATCGGCGATGCGGCGCAATCCTCCGCCCCCATCTACAATAGGGGCCCGTTTACGAGAAACATTCCACAAGAAACCCAACCCTAAGACCCCAGGACGTCCACCGATTTCTGGTATGGGAACGTCACGCTTTCCATGACAAAGCAATCGAAACCCAAGAACCACAGGGCACCCAGGAGGCAAGCAAGGCGTCTCTTGGCATGGCCCCCCCTCCCACCCCACTCTACTTTCTACTTCGACCCCGTTTGTGAGGCCTATAGACCCCCGTCAGTAGGAAGCCGTGGCGGGCCGCGGCCGGGCGGGCAGGGCCTCGCACGCGCGCCTCCAGGGCCCGCCGCTCCAGCTGGCGCACCTGCAGCTGCAGCGCCCGCCTCTCCTCCTGGCCCCCGGGCTGCGGCGGGCGCGCGGGGGCGGGCGGCGGGGAGGAGGAGCGGTCCGCTCCAAGGGGGGGAAAGAGAAGGAGGTGGGGGTGGGAGGAGGAGGGGGAGGAGGAGAAGGAGGAGGCGGAGGAGGAGGAGGATGAGGAGGAGGAGGATGAGGAGGAGAGGAGATGGAGGAGGAGGAGGAGGAGGAGGAGGAGGAGGAGGAGGGAGGAGGAGGAGAGGAGGAGGAGGAGGAGGAGGAGGAGGAGGAGGAGGAGGAGGAGGAGGAGGAGGGAGGAGGAGGAGGAGGGGAGGGGGAGGAGGAGGAGGAGGAGGAGGAGGAGGAGGAGGAGGAGGAGGAGGAGGAGGAGGAGAGCTGAGCGGAGGAGGAGGAGGAGAAAGAAGAGGAGGAGGAGGAAGCGGAGGAAGCGGAGGATGAGGAGGAGAGGGAGAGGATGCCCGACCTCCCTTCACCTCTCTTTCTCTCTCCTTCCCTTCCTCTTCCCGTCCTCCATTTCCCTCTGCTTCCATCCGCTTCCCTCCCTCTTCCCTCCCCTGCCCTCCCATTTCCTCTCCGCGTCCCTCCCCCCTTTGTCCCTCCTATCCCCTCCCCCCTTCCTTCCTTCCCCGCCCTGCCCCCACCCTCCACACCCTTCCGCCAGGGTCGCAACTGACATCTTCGCCTCTCCACTCCACTCTGCCCCTTGCCGACGATTCCCGCGGCACAGCTCTTGCACAAGGCGTGCGGGGGGGTTCACGCCTGTCTCCTCAACACCGGGGGGGGGCATCACCACGGTGCGTGTGCCGGTCGGATGGGGCTGGTGCGCCAGCGGAGGCGAGGGCAAGCTTGTGCACTCGGGGGAGGGGGGGGCGCGGCGGTCCCACGGTGGGTGAGTACGACAGTCTCATGGCGAAGCTTCCCAGAATTTGCGGGGAAGGGCAGAAGCATCGCGTGGCTCCCCTCTCCATTTTTCTGCGACGAGCTGGCGCGTCACGGTTAACGCGGTGGATACACACACAAAAAGGGGAGGGGCACGGGGTGCTGACCACCTTGTGCCGAACAAAAGCTCGCCTGGGCCGGTGGCCGAACTTACCACCAAGTACTGGATCATTATTCGGAATTGTTTGCAGAGGGCCAGTCGACGAACTCTTGCGGAAGATGGTTGAACCACACACACGCACACGCACACGCACACACGCACACTCACACACGCACACACGCACACGCACACGCACACACGCACACGTACACGCACACGCACACGCACACGCACACGCACGCGCACGCGCACGCGCACGCGCACACGCACGCGCACGCGCACGCGCACGCGCACGCGCACACGCTCACACACACACACACACACACACACACACACACACACACACACACACACACACACACACACACACACACACACACACCACACACACACACACACACACACACACACACACACACACCACACACACACACACACACACACACACACGCACACGCACACACGCACACACACATACACATACACACAAAAACACACACACACACGCCCTCCCCCAACAAAACAACCCACCCACCCACCCACCCACCCACCCACCCACCCACCCACACACACCGACCAACCCACACATCCGCCCACCCATACCCACACACCCACACACCCACACACACCCACACGCACAACAATACACACACGCACACACATATACACACATACACACGCACGCAAAGCTTTCGAGCGCTGCAGGACAGAGAGAGCGGGCCAGAAGGCCGATGGGCCCAACAGACGCGACAGGAGGGGGGAAGGGCAGGACAGCACGGCCAAACGCAAACACGTGCACGCGGACTCGCCTGCAGTCTGCTCGTGGCCAGGTCGGCGTTCCACGGGCCCTGGCCGCACACTGCGTCAGAGGCTGGGACGGACCACCAGCGCTTCGACCTTTCGTGGCTGCAGCGACTTCTGAGTCCTCGGCGCCTGGCTCCCTGGATCAGCCATGGCTGCGAGAGGGGCACCCGCGGCGGGAACGGACCGATTCGCTAGGCCTCTCGTGTTGTTATGTATTGTGTTCGTTGTTGTCTTGGGTGGGGAGAAGCGAAGACAGGACCTGAATCGGAGAAACGAAATGGGAGGATAGCAAAGGGCAGGGTAGAGAATCGGCTCACGTAGCTGATTTTCCCAGCGCTTCATGGCGCCGGGAAGCGTCCATGTATCGAGGAATGGGCCCGGCGGCGGGGCCGAAACCAGCTGCATGCAGCACATTTCGTAACCCCCCTTTCCCTATCCCCCCCTTCCGTTCGGCCCGACTGAAGCGAGAGAACCAGAAAACGTCACACCCTACAAGCCTTCGGAGGCATACACTCAATTCTTTAGGGTCGGCGCTGGATTCCCCTGGCGGCGCCCCCTCCGCCGCCACTGCGCGCTCCGTGCGCCAAAGAAGAGGTTCCAACGCCGATACAAAAAATCCGCGCGGACTTCCGAATCGGAGGTTGGGGGGTGAGAGCGCCGTGAAACGGAGACCCCCCGCCGGGAAATCGGTTTCGGTTTCGTGTTCGTGCAGTGCGTGCGGGCGAGGCGAAACTGCATGGGCGGGCGAGCGGGATGAACCCTCCTCTGGCTTGGGCGCCACTGGGCCAAAAAACCGCCCGTCACCCTCGGTTGGCCAACGGTGGCCCAGGGTGTCGCGCCGTGGTGTCCTGCCAGTTTCCCGTCGGTGTCCCGTCGGTTTCCCTCCTGTATCCCGTCGGAGCCGCGTCGGTATCCCGTGAGTGACACCGACGAGTGATAGTGAGATCTATTTTGAACCCGATCGTGAGATCGACAACGAGATCGATAGTGATATCGATAGTGAGATCGACATAGGCATGGACAATGACATCGCTTGTGTTATCGCTCGGGTGGTCGATGGTGAGATCGATGGTGAAATCGAAAGTGAGATCGCGAGGCCGATGGTGATATCGAATCTGTACACGACAAGGTCGGCCACCACGGGAATGTCGGTATGCGTGGCGGCATGTGCATGTCCAGATGGGTGTCGAAGGGTACCGCCGTGTCCACTTGGACGCACTGCCCGGCGACTCCATGACGTCTTGCCGAGGCGCCCCGGGGGCAGGGACCGGTCGAGGAGACTGCACGAGGTTTTGCTGCGGCGTGGTCTCTTCCAACACGTCCCTGTCCGCCGCCGCGCGGGTTGGCGCCGCGGGAGCCGGACCCGCCGGTGCACGATCGGGACCAATAAAACGGATTTCGGCGATAATGTCGGCCAGGCCCTGGCACGCCAGACAGTCTACCGAACGGGCGTCTGTGTTCCACATTGGCTGCGCATGGCACGCCTGGTGCAATTTGCGGCCGCACTGCAGGCGCACCACCCTCTCGCCGTGCAGGAAGGCTTCGAATCAGATGGGACACCCCCTGTCGTCGCCATTGAGAATTGCAGCTGGGGGAGGCTCGGCTGGCGACGCGGCAGGCGGCGCGGCAGGTTTATCTGTCCAGCTCTGCACGGCCTTCCGTCGCTGCTCGTCCTGCTGCCGCGTGGGCTCCAGCGTCACCGTTGTGCTGCGTAGCTCGTCGAGGCGCTTGCTGCGCATGGTCGAGAGTGGTGCTCACGTTGTGCTCGGATCGGCCGCCGCTGGCCAGCCACGTCTCGCGGCAGGCGAACCCGACGGCCACTCTCCCTGACGGTCAACTCACGACGACGGGTTTGGCAGTGGCGGTGGTGCGACTACCAGCGCGGGCGCGTGGAACTCGATCCATATGGAGTGCTGACGCCGAAGGCGAAGACTGAAGGCACCCATGCCCAGCTCGGCAAATGCGCGCCGGCAGGCGGGGTCCGAGGGCGCGGCGACTCGCGCGTTGAGGTCGCATATCCAACCGCGCCCCTGAGCTTGCCACAGTTGGAACGCACCGCCCACTCGAGTCCACCATGGCGGTGATGGTCGTGGTAGTGCTGGTGCTGTTGAAGCTGCTGGAGATGCTGGCGCCGCTCCCCCCGCTGCTGCCGCTCGGGCCAGTGGCGCAGTCACAGGCCCCGCCGGCCGAGTCGCCGTTGATCTTGGTCGTGAGGGTTGGGAGAAGACGACGAGTAGGGCGATGTACTTGCCCATCTCGACCAGCGGCCGTGGCCGACTTGTTGTCAACTGCCGTCTGACGACTCACATGGAGCGGCCACTGCCGCTGCCGCTGCTGGTCGCGGGGCCGGCGTTGCCGGAGTCGGCTGTCCGCCGCTGCAGGGGCGATTGCCATGCTGCATGGGATCGCCTTCCCCGAAGACTGTGCCGCGGGCTGCAGAGTTTCTGGAGGCGCCCCTGGTCATCCTTGCTGCGCGCGCAAATGGCACGGGCCGCTGCTCGGATGCACCTGCCGGGCCCCGTTGACCCCGAAGCGCAAGTGGAGAGAATTCTGGCGGTGATGGCGGCGCCGGGGCGTCGGCGCGCATGAAGAGAGCGCGCCTTTGAGCGCGGCGCAAGGGGCAATTGCGCACGAGGTGGTCCTCGGAACCGGGCTCGTGGAATTTGAGACGCGCCCCGTCAGGGCCCATGGCGTCGCCCTGGCGGCTGGGCCCAATGCCGCTGGTACTGTCCTCCCCGATGCCCGCGAACGTTTCCCAGAATTCGTTTCCGGACACGTCGGCCAGAAAGGCGCGCGCCGCGCTGTTCGGCGGTGGCGCCGCGCAGCTCGGGACCATGCGCGGCCGAGACTTCGTCGCAGGAGCTGACGGTGCCAGAGTCGGTGCCCGAGTCAACACCTGCTGCTGGGAATGCCCCTCGAACTGCTGACGCCGCGCTGGCGGCGTTGGCGGCAGTGGTTCAGGTAGGCTCGGTTCCCCCCCCAGGGCAACTGGGCCCATGCTGTCCCAGCTCGATCCGGCCACGTTGCCACAAACATCCCGGGCGTGATCTCGCGTGGGCGAACCGTGACGAAGGCGTGCCGTTAGGCAGCGTGGGCCGCCGAGGCGAGGTTGTCTGGCGATCCCTCAACCATGTGCCCGCAACGCCGCAGCTGGCCCGTCGTGCGCGTGAGCTGCTGGGCGTTCGCGGTGTAGGTAATGCTGCCGTGCTGCAGGATCATGGTCAGCTGAAGATTCGAGTGTCGAACCGCACGAGGAAGCTGAGGCCCTCGTAGCCGACCATGAGATGACCGGCTTGCTGCGCCCAGTTTCAAGGAATGTCGAACCTCGTGAGGAGGTAGTCGATGAGCTCTTGCGGCAGTCGCTTGAAACGAAATCAGTGCCGACATTGGCGAAGTGCGCTCCTCCTCGCCCAGCTGGCCCCACCACTCGGCCAAACTGTTCGCGAGGAAGGTCATCGGTGGCGCTGGGTTGCCACTGATGGGCCCCCCTTGGATCAGGACAGCCGGCAGCCATTCGTCCACGCGCTCGCGCGCCAGTCCGGCGAGGCGCGACGAGACGTAGACCGCATGGCGAAACGCGTCGAAGTCTGAGTTCATCTCGCGCACCCGCTTCCGGGAGGGCACTCGAGCTGGGGACTCGGGCCCCCGGGCGCAGAGGTGTCGCGCGCTGCCATCGCCGCCGCCTGCGCCCATGCAGGCGAAGCAGCTGGCGATTGCAACCACGCCCGCTCTGATGGCCTTTCATCGGGAATGCATATCCCTCCACGCGTCGCGGAGGCGCTAGGAGCAGGGGGTCCACCAGCGGGGCTGCTCAGGCAGCGTGCGTCGGAGCCGCCGTGGATACTTGCCCCGGCCGTGTTCCTTCTCGTCTGCGTATTTGGCGCCTGGTTCCGCCGCGGGGTTCAAGTGCTCTCGGTGCTCGGAGCATCCAGCGACGCAGTCATAGGCGCGCTCCTCGTACGTCGCGTTGTCACTGTGCGGAGCATCGCCAAGTGCACGATCGTCCAGAAGGGGTGCGCATCGGGACCCACCCACGCAAGGTTTCTGGGAGGGTGCGGGCAGGGTGGGAGGTCATGTGCCAAGAGATCGAAGACGGTTTGGGGTGTACGAGAGCAGGCGAAGCAGGTGCTGACTGTGTTGGACCCTGGTTGTCCCAGATCCACTTCGCGGTCCCTCGGAGCACTGGTGACACGGTCGCCACGCCCTCCATTGCCTCCCCGCTCTTCTCAGCCTGCTCCTCCAAGGGCTCTTGTGACACAGTCACCCAAATATCGGGGCCCTTATTCAGCACCGTAGATGCGAACGTTGTGTCGAGCAGCAGTTCGGCATGTGCGGTTGCAGCCACATGGAGGCGCATTGAAAGGGGAAGGGTCCACGAGCTGCGCTGACACAGTCAACTCAAACCCCGGAGGCATCGCTGACAGCCCCGGCGCGCCACTGAATCCATCGTCGTCGTAGGCGGCGGTGCGGCGGGGCTCCATGTCCTCGTGAATGTCCTGGTTGTGTGCCCTCCCCGTCACCGGTCCTGGCGGATGGACTCCAACCCCAACGGGCCCTAGAGTAACGTGTCCTGCCATGGTGACTGGGAATAGGTGCGCGAAGGCGAGACAAAGAGCGAATGGGCAATGGTGGAATGATAGAACCATAGCTGTCGAAGCCGGGCGATACATGGCGAGGCAGTGACAACGGAACATGATGCTCCGCTACCAACTGAAATATGTGAAAAAAACGAAATGAAGGCGGAATGCATGTGCTTACGGCGTGTCTAAGGCGGGCCCGACGAAGGGCCTTCTGGATAACCGCAGGAAATGGCATTGGCAGGAGGTGGGGTGAGACGGGCAGGACAGGAATGCAGACTGTTCGAGTAGGGAGGATCGGAGGAAGAGGAGGAGGAGGAGGAGGAGGAGGAGGAAAAAGAGGGGAGACAACATACAGTAGGTAGGACCACGAATAGGGAACCTATACGGACGCAGCGAAGGCTCCAGCCATTGCAAGCACAAGATGCGTTGAATCCAGCGTCGCTGCACGAGCCAACCTGCCATAGGCGAGCAAGAGCCACGGACTGAAAACTACGAGTACTACGACCCGCGCACGTGCCGGTAATGGCACGTTTCGCCAGCCGTGAACGACCATAATTCGCCGGCCCAACGGGCCAGAGGCGTGCTTAGATCTCCGGTAACTGCTAAATAATACTTCTACTTCGCGCGCGCGGGGCGGCCCCTGGGGGTCCCCGGACGAAAAGTAACCCGGGCGATCCCTGGCAGGGTCGGGTCAGAGATGGTTTTCCTCCTGGGCGCCGCCCCCGTGGCCCTCCAGAGAGCCCCAAGCAGGGCCACGAGGCCGCCAAGAGCCCTCCAAAATGGTTCAAGAGTGCTCCGAGATGCCACACGATCGTTCCAAGACGCCCAAGATGGCCCCCAGACGCCCCAAGGGGCCTCCAAGAGCACTCCCCAGAGGGCCCCAAGAGGCAACATTCATTACTTTTCCTTAGGTTTTGGGCAGATTTTGGCGTGTCCATCTTTTCGGCTTCCCGACGCCCCAAGACGGCCCAAGAGGCCCCCAAGATCGCCCCAAGAGGGCCCAAGAAGCTCCCAAGAAGGCCCCAAGATGGCCCAAGAGGGCTCCAAGACGGCCCCAGAGGCATCCAAGACGGCCCAAGAGGGGCCCAAGAGGGCCCCAAGCGATGCCCCAAAGGGGGAACACAAAACAAAACTTCGAGCCCTCGGCCTTAAGAAGCCCCCAGGAGGCCTCAAGAGGCCCCTGAGAGGCCCCAAAAGCCCCCAAGAGGCCCTCAGGAGGCCCCCGAGCGACGCTGAAGAGGCCCCCCAGCGGCCCCAAGAGGCTCAGTCATGCGAAATGGGCCGGCGGAATGAGCGAAGCGATTCAATAAGAACAACCTCCGCTGCAATGATTGGTGTGGTGGGGGGGAAGGTCGGCATGCAGGTGCCAGCCTCGACGGGGTGACACACGACAAAACGGGGAGCCCCCCCTCTCCCTTCCCCTCCTCTTCCTCCTCCTCCTCCTCCTCCACCTCCATCCTCCTCCTCCTCCTTCGCCTCCTCCGCCTCCCCCATCCTTCTCACACGTCCTGCTCTCCCCTCCTCCTCCTCCTCCTCCGCCTCCTCCTCCTCCTCCTCCTCCTCCTCCTCCTCCACCTCCTCTTTCTCCTCCTTTTCCTCCTCCTCCCCCGTCATCCCTCCCTCCCTCCCTCCCTCCTGCCTCCCCCCCCCCCTGCGGACCCCTGTCTCCTCCAGCTCCCGCGCCCTCTCCGCCAGGGAGGCCAGGGCGGCCCGCAGGCCGGCAGTCTCCTCGGAGGGAGCGCTGGAAGGGGCGCGTGGGGGGGGGGTCCGAGCGCGCTCTGCGTATTGTAGAGTCGGACCGAGGTACACGTCGTTCATGTCTAATCGTGTTCATTTCTAATCATGCTCGTTTCTAATTGTTCCTGGCCCCCCAGTGGCCAGGAAGAGGCCCAGGATATAGTACTTAGCAATGGAAGGATCTCGCCTCCCAACAAAAACAATGAACTTTCGAATAATTCGACATTAACAATGTGTGCAGTCGGACCGAGGTATCAGATCGAGGTCGGTTCGGGGAGGGTGCCCTCGTGTTCTTCGTGTTTGTCGGATGCTCTCGTGCACCCTGGGGGCGCTACTCTTGGACGTTCTGTGCGTGTTGGCCGGCGGAGGGTATCGTGTTTTTGGCCGATGCTCCTCTGGCCTAGGTCCGACTGTACACGTGCCCCTTCCCCACCTGGTCCTCCATCCATCGGTGGTCCTCCATGTCCTTCCTCCCCCCCCTCCGTCGTCATGTCTCCTCCTCCGCCTCCTCCTCCTCCCCAATCCTCCTCCTGCATGCTCCCTCGAAGCAAGCCTCCCGCTCCTCCAGCCCTGCGCCTGCTTCTGTCGCTTATCGTCGTCGCTGTCGAAATATGACTTTCCAAAAACATGTGTGTTGAGCCCACCTCTTCAGTGCCCATTGTGGTTTTCAATAAAAGTGGTCATCCCAGGATCTTGGACCTCAGCGCTGTTGGGCACGGGGCTCCAACAACAACGGCCCCCGCCTGACACTTATTCACAATGTAACCAACATGGCGCTCTCATGCAAGATGCGCCCTGTCGCGTGGCACTTCCTCAAATGTATTGCTGTGCCATGCCCCAAACACTCAAGAATCAAGCCCTCGCACTCGTTTTCCCTACGATTTACTTGGGGATCGCGCTATCGCTCGAAACTTCCTTGCGACACATGTTGGAATGACGCTTCAATGACCCACCCGCTCGACCCAACCGTTTGAGCCCGCCCGCCCGACCTGCCGATTAGGGTCCACCCGCCCGACCCACCCGTCTGGATCTTCCGCTTGCAGTCCTGCTCCTAACCCTCCTCCTGCAAATCCATCTCGTGCTCCATCCTTCTCCCTCGCCCTAGTCTCTTCCCTCCTCCCTTCATTCCCCTGTTTTAGGGGCCGCGCCAACTAAACGTGAGAGGTAAGGACGATATACACCCAAGGGGGATACGATCGAAGACGAAGAAGGCGGGTGTCGAAAGTTTGGCATACACGTGTTGAAATGTACCCGGGCAGATAAGAACGAACAGTCTTGAAATGAATGGCGTTGTCGTTGTCGTTGTCGTCGTCGTCGTCGTCGCCGTCAGCAGCATTTCACGTCCTCCTCACGCCAATATTTCCCTCCCTCTCCATCTCCTCCCTCCTCGATGTCCCCATCACTCCACGTCCTCCTCACTCCTGTACCTCCCTCTATCTCCACCTCCTCCCTCCTCCATGTCCCCATTACTCCACGTCCTCCTCACTTGTGTATCTCCCTCCCTCTTCACCTCCCCCCTCCTCCCACCCTGTCCTCATGTTCTTGCTCTTCCCTCCTCCTCCCCTGCCTCCCTGACCCCGCCTGCTGCCCCCACCCCTCCTGATCCCGCATCCATCTCGAGTGCCCGCTGCTGCTGCTGCTGCTGCTGCTCTTCCTCCTCCTCCTCCTCCTCCTCCTCCTCCTCCTCCTCCTCCTCCTCCTCCCCCTCCTCCTTCTTCGAACTTCTCACCTTCCTTTTCTTCGTCCTCCTCCTTATCCTCCCCCGTCTCGCCCTCCTCCGCCTCATCCCGCATGCTGCTCGCCCATCTCTCTCGCGGTGGGGGCAGGAGGATGACCACCAGGAGAGGGGCACAACGGGGGAGGAGGGGGGCGAACAGAAGCATGAGGTGGACAAACAGGGCAAGGCGAGAGGCGGACGTGGCGGAGGAGCAGTAGGTGGAGGAGAACGGGGGGGAGGGGGGGCGAGGAGGGGTGAAGGATGATCAACCCAACCATGGCGGAAGGGGGAGGGCAGATTAGCAGCAGGGTGGATATAGAGAGGAGGAGGGCAGATCAGCAGCAGGGCAGATCAGCAGCAGAGGGAGGAGGAGGAGGAGGAGGAGGAGGAGGAGGAAGAGGAGGAGAAACAGGATGAGGACGACACGGGAGACACATGAGGACCATAGCGAAGGGAATGAGGATGACGAGGAGGAGGGTGGAACAAGGAAAAAAGGTGATGGATGGTGGAGGGCGGGAAGGAAGTCGATGATTGAGGTGAACAAGGAGATGGACACACATGATTATGGTGATGACGATGCTGATGGCGATGACGATTACGATGACGATGATCACGATGATGGCGATGATGACGATGATGACAGTGATGACAGTGATGACGATGGCGATGATTATGATGATGACGATGATGGTGTTGATGATAAAGGTGATGATGCTGATGCGGATGGTGATAATGCTGATGATGCTGACGATGATGATGCTGCTGATGCTGATGCTGATAGAAATGATTAGCATGATGGTGCAAGTGATGGTGGCGGTGATGCTGCTGATTGTGATGATGATGCTGCTGATGATGATGAGGGCAAGGGCATTGATGATGATGATGATGATGATGCTGATAATGATGATGCTGATGAGTATACCAGTAATGATGATAACGATGATGATGATGATGATGATGATGATGATGATGATGATGCTGATGATGGTGATGATGATAATTATGATGATTATGATTATGATTATGATGATGACGATGGTGATGACGATGGTGATCATACTGATGACGGGGATGATGAAGTCGATGCGACTGGGTATATGATGATGGTAGTGGTGCTAATATCAAAGACGATTGGGATGAGTATGCTGCTGATGATGCTGCTGATGATAATGGTGATGATGAGGAGGGGGAGGCGAAAGAGGAGGGGAGAAGAGGAGGAGGACAAACATGGGAACAGGGCGGACTGGAAAACGGACTCGAAGAAGGAGGAGGGGCAGGAGGAGCAAGAGGAAGACGACGATGGATTCTGCTTGGACAAAATCTACAACTGTCTGACCGTTCAGGCGTAGGCACAACAAGCGTGGAGGAAACGCCATCAGCATGGGGGTGGTCTGCTTGGCGCGGACGACGATGGCAGTGTGGTCGGGGTCGCGATCCCACGCGGGCCATCCAATGGGAGGCCCCGGCTCGGCGCTGGAGGCGGCCAGCACCTGCGCTTGAAGGTGGCCGATCTCACCCAAGAGCACGGCCATCTCATTATCGTGATCGGCCATCCGGCCCTCCAGAACACACGATCGAGACTCGACGGCACCGAAGCGCTTCTCCACAAGGCCCGTCACCTCCATCTCGCTGGCGGAAAAATCTCTACTGTACCTTTCTGATGCTGGAGTGGAACGCCTTCTGGGCCTGGCGGAGGTCGCTTTGCACGTCGGAGTTGAGAGCGTCGAGCCTGGCTTGCACTTGCTCCTGGAATGACTGGGGGTACTTGCGGGGTGACGAGGACCCCGACCAGCCGAGGAGGGAGGAGGGGGAGAAGGAGGAGGAGGAGGAGGAGGAGGAGGAGGAGGAGGGGGAGGAGGAGGAGGAGGAGGAGGAGGAGGAAGAGGAGGAGGAGGAGGAGGAGGAGGAGGAAGAGGAGGAGGGAGCGGGGAACGGGAGAGGGGAACGGGAGGGGAGGACAAGGATGTAACGGGGCTAGGGCGGGAGGCAGATGAGGCAATGGAGGAGAGAACGGAGAGGGGAAGGGAACGGGAGAGGAGGAGGAAGACGCGGGAGAGGAGGAGAAGGAGGAGGAGGAGGAGGAGGGGAAGGAGGGGGAGGAAGAGGAGGATGAGGAGAAGAAGTAGAGTGAGAGAAGGAGGTGGAGGAGGAGGAGGAGGAGGAGGAGGAGGAGGAGGAGAAGGAGTCGGAATCGGAATCGGCCCCATCGCGGTGCGAAGAGGAGGAGGAGAAGGAGGAGGGGAAGGGGAGAGGGGGAGGGGAGGAGGAGGAGGAGGAGGAGGAGGAGGAGGAGGAGGAGGAGAGGAGGCGGAGAGGAGGGGGAGTGGAGGGAGAGGAGGAGGACGAGGAGAAGGAGAAGGAGGAGGAGGAGGAGGAGGAGGAGGAGGAGGGGAAGAGGAGCGGAAGGGAAAGACGGGGCAGGGTGGGAGAGGAACTTGAACTGAGGGGACATGGGGAGTGCTGCGGTGGCCCAGGGGCACACGAGCATATATATATATATATATATATATATATATATATACAAATCCCAAGAGTCCCAATACTTTTGATATTTTCTGGATGTTCGTCTTCGCCACCAATTTCTGATATATTCCATCCGTTCCTGGCGATTTACGTTTACGTGTGTTTGTTTCCCCTCCTGCGGATGGCTGGGGCGGGGGGGGGGTGCAGCAGAGCGGATAACGAGCAGCGGGGAAAAAAAGGCAGATTGAGACGAAGGAGGACGAGGAGGAGGACAAGCGCAAATGGAATTGCTCTATCTATAACGAACGCACGCTCATCACCTCGACGTCGGGGTGAGCGACGCGCTCAGCGTCCGGTCACCCGTGGCTGTAGTACCGGACAGGGCGGAGATCATTGGAGCTGGCCGGCTTCCCCTTTATTTGTTGTTCAGATGGGCAAGGCCTGATGACCTCGTCACTGGTACCTTGCCCCACCTAGCGTACATTTGACAGAGGACAGAGAACCAGCATATGCATAAACTTTCGGAGCTCTGCGCCATGTTCGTGGATCGGCGCGGAGCGCGCAGAGAGGGCCAGAGGCGGCGCCAGAGGCGCCGCAAGCAAGGGCCCAGCGCCGATCCAGGAAATCCACGAGCAACTCCGAAAGTTGATATTTATGCATGCGTTTTTTCTTCGATTTCAGGACCCCCTGCGCTAAGAGAGGCCTGCATCGCAAGAACAAGATCCCTCCTGGAGCGGAACAAAAAATATCGACGCTCAAACCCCGACAGCGGGGGAGGCGGGCGTAGGAGGAGGCGCCACTCGTCGTGGCTACGCGCGCACACGACCAGAATCGAGGTCCGAGCGGGCAAAATCTAACATAACCAAATGGTTCCCTTAAACTGCACGTGCGTCGACTTTCGCTCTCTTCCTTCTCTGCTGGGATGGGCACCGGGGTTGCTGAGAGGATACGGGGGTACCAATGGATGCCAAGGTGGGATATATCTGATCTAACCTAGCTTATACATGGGTTACATATGCCTTTAGTGGCTTAGGGGGAGTCGATACTTCCGTTAAGTGGGCGGAGCCCACTTAACGGCTACAACACTTATAAGCTAGGCTCTGCCGGATCTGACCCACCTTATTGCGGCGCGGACAAGGGGGTAGGGGGATGTTTGAAGGCCTCTTAGAAGGGGGCTGCTCCTTAGAAGGCCCTGGCCTTCTGCGAAGCCTTCCCCCCTCCCCCTGCCCCCTTCTGCGCGTTGCCGACACTTGGCATCCACTGGTAAGTCCCCCTTGCATCCTGCTCAGAGTTGAGAACATGCTAGGCTAAGAAAAAACACTTCACGCTAGGCGTTTCATTAACAGTCCAGGCCCAGGTATACGATTACACGATCATCCTGCGAAGAAGAGAAGCTCACAGAAAACGCCCAGGGTCCAGACCATCTTGATTCTCTTAAACCAAATTTGAAGTCCATGAAGATTGCTGCGTGTTCTTCAGATGTCAGATGGGTGTATCCCCCTAGCAGCCCCCTCGCCCACCCTCCAGCTTAAAAGAGGGGGGGCGGCCTTCCCTGGCCTCCTCCCTGGGCCCCGGGGGAGAAGCGCCGGAGGGAGATATCTGAGGTTTCGTTGTGCTGGAGGGGGGGAAGATGGGAGCTGACCACCTGCTTCCACAGCTGGCGCCAAGACGTGGATGCCGCCACACAAGGAAGGCGGGCAAGGTGCAGCACGAGAGAGAACACGGTTGCATTTGGAGTCTTTTGGGGGGCGTCTGTATCCAGACTCGGGCAAATTTCCTTGCATGGCATTCACCCCTCATTTTCCGCCGCCATTTCGAGCAGCGCCTGGCCGAAACTGCGTGCAAGTGAGTCTAGACATGCGTGAAGTCCAGTGTCCTTTTGCGCGAACCCCCGTCCCTCACCATGCAAGTGAATTCACCCGAGTCCATACGCAAAGAACCTCATTCGCGTATCCTTGTGAATCTGCGAATGCAGGTAGATACATATTATATCTCATATATATAGATATACATAAACATGCACATACTGGCCATCTCATCGAGGCACATCAGTGAAGCCGCATTGTACCGACTTCGAATGGACCCAAAAATCCAGCCCCCTCACCTGAGCCAGTTGTCGAACACGGAATCATGTTCGATGGCCCCGCGGCACGACAACTGACCCTGGGGAGGGCCTGCAGAATTGGGGAACAGGGGCCGGGATTCGAAAGAACTGTCGGCTGCACGCAAGAGCGACGCAGGCACTCTGGCGCGCGGATTACCGATGCCGACCTTGGCATGCGATGGGACAGCGTGGCGGCCTTCGTGCCTGGGTCTGCACCTCCCCGGCCCGCCCACGTCTGCGCCCACCCGAGAGCCGCGCACCAGAGGCGCGGCCACTCTGGCGAAGGGCCACTTCCGCCATACGCAAGAGTGACCCTGGGCAACAGTGGCCTCTGGTGCACGGACCAAGGGGGCGCGAGGTGGCCAAATCCAAGCGCGCGAGCAGCCACTATCCCATCGCGCTCAGCGAGCGGGGGGACCCCGGTGACCCGCATCGATCTCTCTTACGTGCAGATGGTCTGGTTTGGGTATCGTAACCCGGTCTCCGACGCCCATTCGGGACGATCCCGGCACCCCCAGAACGCTCTCGGCGGGTAGCAGCTGCTGGAACGCACCCCGAGGCAGGGCAATCTTCAGGAGCTGGCGAAAACGCCAGAATACGTTACCTTGGACGATGAAGCCGAATCGAAACCCCCGACAGCATGCTTTCTCGCAACGTCGACCCCAAAAGATCTCGACCAGAAAATTTGTTCATCCGGATCCTTTTCTGACGGCTCCGGGGGCCCGCGAGGGTCCCCAGAGCCCGACAAACGCCCGTCATGTTTTCTTCATGAGGAGGGGGAGGAGGAGGAGGAGGAGGAGGAGGAGGAGGAGGAGGAGGAGGAGGAGGAGGAGCAGGGAAACACGAGGAACCCGACAGCCTCGACACAGGATGAGGAGCATGATCGGGAACACGCTCAACGCCAAAACCATCAGGAAAAGAAGGAGGCGGACGAGGTGAATCATGCATGTCGGCGGGTTACGGAGCCCCCCAACGGGAAATCAGTTTCGGTTTCGTGTTCGTGTCGTGCGTGCGGGCGAAGCGAAGCTTCGTGGGCGCGCGCGAGGGATGATCCCGCCGTCGATAGGGCCATTCGAATGCAAAAGTCTGGCCCTCATGTGGGCTCGCGGTGGCTGGGGGTGTCCCGCCGTGGTGTCTCGCGGTGTCCCGATGGTTTTAGGCGGCGTCTCGCCGTGGGCGCGGGAGAGGGATGATCCCGCCGTCGCCAGCGATTCGAATGCAGAAGTCTGGCCCTCTGTGGACGCGCGGTGGCTGGTTGTGTCCCGCTGTGGTGTCCCGCGTTGTCCTGATGGTGTCCCGTGGTGTCCCGCCGTTGTGTTCCGATGGTGTCTCGTGGTGTCCTGTGGTATCACGTAGTGTCCCGAGGTATTCCAGTGGTGTTCCGCGGTGTTCCGTGGTGTCCAGTGGTGTCCCGCGGTATCCCGCCGTGTGTCCCGATGGTGTCCCGATCGATAGCGAGATCGGTCGTGAGATCGATAAAGACAGAGGTGTGGTGACATCGGTAGTCAGATCGATAGTTCGATCGATCGTGAGATCGATCGACCGATCGACACTTACATCGTCATCTTCACATCCATCGCAGTTGCCAGCAGCTGGTTCTTCCCCCTCCCCCAGACCTCCTTATCAGCCAGTATGGCCCAGCTGTGGTCGCTTCGAGGGCATCGCTGGCGCCACGGGGCGCTCTGGCGGAAAGAGGAGGAGAACCACGAGGAAGAGGACAGGACAGGACATCCGCACAAGGGGGTCAACGTCAACACACCTATACTGGTGCCTTGTGCGCGTCTGCAAAATCCCCTGAGATTTGGTTGTGCAACAGCCCTGACTTCTCACTAGGGCCGGCAGGGGGCATATCTCGAAGCTTCAAGGGTGTGCTCCGAGGTGGCCCCGTGAGAGAGGCTCGCTGGCTTGTAAACGAAGAGGAGGAGGAGGAGGAGGAGGAGGAGGAGGAGAAGGAGGAGGAGGAGGAAGAGGAGGAAGAGGAGGAGGAGGAGGAGGAGAAGGAGAAGCACCGCTCCTCTAGCGGAGCTGGCGGGCCCAAGCCCTCGCGAGATGCGGCCTCGCCGTCGCCGGGCTCCGCGCACGGAGCCCTGGGCAGGGAGGACAGGCGCCGGCCAGCGGGCCCCGCGCGCGCGATGGGGAGGGCGGCGGGGAGGCGGCCCCAAGGGAGGGGGGGATGAGACCCATAGACCCTCACTTTGTTGCTACCTTCGGCCTCGGGGTGAACAAACCCACTCCTGGGGATTGGGTCGAGGCCTCTGGGGGTCGAGGTCGTGAGAAAATCGTGGCTTCAAGGTTCTGGGAGATGAAAGGTGGATCGAGGAGCTTCCTTTCGAGGGTCGAGCATACGTAGCACCCCGCAATTGTGGATAAGAGTGAGGGGGCGGGCGCGGGCGACGCGGGCGCGGGAGTGGAAGGAATTCAAAAACAGCCCGCCGCAGGCGCCGAACATTTTGATTTGTACACTGAACGCGGTTGGGGTTCCAGGTTCTCCACCTGGAACAAATGCAAAAGAAACCCGCCGCAGGCGCCGAAGTTTTGGCTTGTTCAGTGAACGTAGTTTGGGTCGCGGGTGGGTCGCGGGCTCTCCAGTTCCACCTGGAAGGAATTCAATTACCCCAGTGCGACCCTACCTAGAACTTGGAGCCCCTAGGAAAGCAGCATTAGTTGCTATGCTATGCTATGCTATGCTATACCATGCTATGTTGCGCTATGATATGCTATGATGTGCTATGCTATGCTATGTTATGATATGCTGCGCTATGATAGGCTATCCTATGCTATGATATGCTGAGCTATGCTATGTCATGATGCGCTGTGCTATGCTAAGCTATGCTATGTTATGTTATGCTATGCTAAGCTGCGCTATGATATGCTATGATATGATTTGATATGTTATGAGATGCTATGCTGCGCTATGCTATGCTATGCTATGCTATGCTATGATTGGCTATGCTATGTTACTCTATGCTATGCTATGCGCTATGGGCTATGATATGCTATGCATACTCGCCAAAAACTTGCGCTATGCTATGCTATGCTATGCTATGCTATGCTGCGCTATGCTATGCCATGCTGGGCTATGCTATGATATGCTGTGCTGCGCTATGCTATGCTACGCTCTGCTATGCTGTGCTCTGCTAAGGCTCGGCGAAGCTAAGATGAAGGTAAGCTAAGTTAAGATGAGCCTGAGCTAAGATGAAGCTAAGCTAATCTAAGATGAAATAAGCTAAGCTAAGATGAGATAAGCAACGCTAAGCTAAGGGGACGTAGCTGGGGGAACCGCGGGGCGGATACTGGGGGAACCGCCCGGGGCGAGTTCCACTGCCCGGCCCCTTTAAGCTTATGAAGTAAGAACCCTTCTGGGCAGAGCCTAGGTAAGGAAAAACAGCCCGCCGCAGGCCCCGAACATTTTGATTTGTACACTGAACGCGGTTTGGGTCGCGGGTGGGTCGCAGGTTCTCCACTGGTAACGAATGCAACAGAAGCCCGCCGCGGGCGCCGAGAATTGTGGGTGGGTCGCGGGGTGGGTCGCGGGTGGGTCGCGGGCGCGGTTTGGGTCGCGGGTGGGTCGCAGGTTCTCCACCTGGAACGCATGCAGAAGAAACTCGCCGCAGGCGCCGAAAATTTTGGGTGGGTCGCGGGGTGGGTCGCGGGTGGGTCGCGGGTGGGTCGCGGTGGGTCGCGGGTGGGTCGCGGGCGGGTCGCGAGCGGGTCGCGGGGTGGGTCGCGGGTGGGTCGCAGGTGGGTCGCCGCGGGTGGGTCGCCGGGCGGGCCGCGGGCGGGTCGCGGGTGAGTCTCGGGTGGGTCGCGGGTGGGTCGCGGGGTCGGTCGCGGGTGGGGGTGGGTCGCGGGTGGGTCGCGGCTGGGTCGCGGGGTGGGTCGCGGGTGGGTCGCGGGGCGGGTCGCGGGTGGGACGACGACAACAACAAACAACAAACAACAAACAACAAACACAACATCAACAACAACAACACCAACACCAATACCAACAACAACAACAACAATAACATCAGTAACATCATCAACAACAACAAACATAACAATCACAACAATCACAACTATCACAACAACAACGAGAATCCCCATCGCGGAATTCCACTTCAGCCACGCACCCAGGGACAGTGAATGACAGTTCGGTTCAGCCCCCTCACTCTGATTCTCGAGGGACGGGAAGCGAGAATGTATCTTTCAAAGATCGAAGTGATCCAGGGAAAGGCTGGCGATCCAGGGAGGGGGCGGGATGAGGATCGAGGGGGATCGAGTCGGAGGTGTTAGAAGGCAACTCCTCGGAGGTCTTCGTGGGAACTCCTCGGAAGTTGGCCTCGCGCCCCGGATTAACAAAGATTTGGCTGGAATTGGACGCTCTCCAAACGCGCATACATCACTCCCGATACCTAATTCAAGCTCCTGAGAGTTGCACCCGAGTAGATTGCCAGAGGTGGTCCTGGCCAAAGGTGCCTCCACCTTGTGGTGCCATTTTGGAACTCTTGGGCCCTCCGGGCCTCGTGAGGGGTGCTCTGGAGGCCGTGCCATGAAGGCCTCCTCGGGAATCCTGGGGGTCAGGAAGAACTTTTGCAACACCCAGCCAACACATGTTTCGAGGAGCGACGGTTTTGCTCGTCGATCGTTCTCGAGGGTCGAGGGTATTTGTTCGAGGATCCAGGTGATCCAAGGGAGGGGGGCGATCCATCGGCTGCTCGCATGGCTGACCCCAGGCTTGAAGGACCTTGGGTGCGCGGCTTGAGGGGGGCCGCGGCAAAGGCCGAATTTCAGGAGCGCGGGCCAGTGCTGCAGAAACCCATGTGGGCCGCACCAATGAAGGGGCCCTGGGATACACAAATAAATAGACACAAATAACAGGATTCCCCCATAGTTTCCCATATGTTCTGGGTTAGTGTCTTCCCCCCACTTCCCGTATTTTCCCATATTTTATGGAGAATCGATGATTAATTGTGTCTGTGTGTTTTTCCCTCCTGAACTCAAGGTCTCTCAAGCAAAGGGTCACTCGCTCGCGTGGCCGTATTCAGGGGACGGAGGGGATGGGAGGAGAGGAATGGAGACTTCTTTCGAGGGCCCAGGACCTTTTCGTTGTGGGGGGGTGGGGGTCGCGGATCAAAGGCCCTTTTCGGGGGTTTCTGTCGCCGAAGATCAAAATACATATTGCTCGAAGCTTGAAGATCCCTATTTCGCGGGTCGAGGACAGATTATATTCGAGGGTCGATGATCTTTTTCGAAACTCATGGTTTGCTCGATGACCGGGGGTCGAGGCGATCCAGGGGAGAGGGGGGGCGGCAGGGGGATCAAGACGGAGGTATTAGGAGGCACCTCCTAGGAAGCTTTGCGAGAACGAGTAAGGGATACCCGCTCAAGGGGCCATTGAGCCAAATGAGGTCACATGAAATTCAATATTAAACCAGAATGCACGGGAATGAACCAGATTGCCACAACAGTAAGCCGGAGTAGGACACTGTTCGACAGCGGATATACCAGCGCCGATACCGAATTTAAGCCTCCTGAGAGCTGCACCCGAGTAGATGTCCAGAGGTGGTCCTGGCCACTCCACCTTGTGGTGCCATGTTGGAACGTTTGGGCATTCCAGGCCTCGTGAGGGGTCCTCTCTGGAGGCCGTGGGGGCCTCGGGACTCCTGGGGGCACGTTGGGCCAGGGACGCTCTTGGCAACACCTGGTCGACTTTACGTTTTCCGAGGGTCGATGATCTTGGCTGGCGATACTGCTAGAGGGAAGAACGCATTGCTCTGAGACAGAGGGTCGAACGTATTGTGCGATGATCGTTCTCGAAGGTCGAGGGTACTTGTTCGTTCGAGGATCGAGGAGATCCAAGGGAGGGGGGGGGGGGGGCGATCCATCGGCTACACGCACGGCTGACCTTACGCGGGAGTGATCTTGGGTGGGCGGCGTCAGAGGGCCGCTGCGGGGCAACACCAAGTGCGCAGGCCAGTGCTGCAAGGACCCCTGTGGGCCCGCACCAAAGGTCACTCCGGCAAAGGCCCACTCTCACTCTCAGCATAAACAAGGGGAAGGGTGCAGGAGGAGGGCGGATAGTTCAGAGGATTGAAAATCATGTTCGGGAATCAAAGACCTTTGTGCTGGTGATCGGGCATCTTGTTCTGGGGATCGAGGGTCTCGATGAACTTTTTGAGGATCGGGGATTGGCTTTCAGTATAGATATGGTCTCCTCTTTCAGGGTCGAGGAGAACTTTTTCGAGGATCGAGAATCGAGGCGATCCAGGGAGGTGGGCTTGAGGAGAAGGATCGAAGAGGGGGTCGATTCAGCGAGGTGGGCGCAGCGGCAGGGAGGTCGAGGATCCCGTCCCAGGCTCACGACCATCAAACATCGATCCAGGACCCGGGGGGGGGAGGCGGGCGGGAGGAGGATCCTGCTCCTGCTTACCTTAGTCGTCGTCATCAGCATCCTCCCTCCCCTCCCTCTCGTCACCTCCCTCCAGCTCATCCCCCGCTTCATGGACGTTGCCCTTCCCATCCTCCGTCCCCTCCTACTCCTCCTCCTCCCCCTCCTCCTCCTTTTCCTCCTCTTCCTCCTGCTCATCCTCCGACTCATCCTTGTCGTCGTCGTCCGTCTCCGACTCCACCTCCTCGTCCTTCACCCCCTCTTCGTCACCTCCTCATCCTCCTCCTCCTCCTCGTCCTCTGCGTCGGCACTGATCACAGCGGCGCCCACGCAAGCATCTGGTCGCATCGGATCGTCGCAAGCCTGAACAGAATCGGATCGGGCCAGCCGGAATCGATACCGAATCGATATCGATCGGAGCGAAATGGATCCGGACTGTGAGCCCCAGTCTCGCAGGCGGGCAGAGTCGCCAGGCCCACGTGGGATCTGGGGGCCGTCCGCGCGAAGCCTTCCAGCCCTGCCAAAACGCGCGCCAAGCGACATCTCCGAGGGGCCGGTCCCCGCTGCGCTGGAGCTGGCTCCCTCCCACTTCTTCCTAGCTAGTTACGTCCCCTGCTCGGCCTCCCCCTCCTCTTCTCCTCCTCCTCCTGCTCCGCCTCATCCTCCTGCTCCTCCTCCTCCTCCTTCTCCCTCCTCCCCACCCTCCTCCTCCTTCCTCCTGCTCCTCCTCCTCCTCCTCTTCTTCCTCCTCCTCCTCCTCCTCCTCCTCCTCTTCCTCCTTCCCCTGCCTCCCCAATGTCCTCTTGCTCCTCCTGCTCCTCAAGCTCCTGCTCCTGCTCCCGCTCCTGCTCGTGCTCTTGCCTCTGGTCCTGCTCTGACTCCTGTTCCTCCTCCTCCTCCTCCTGCTCCTCCTCCTGTTCCTCCTCCTCGTCCTCTTCCTGCTCCTCCTCCTTCTCCTCCTCCTCCTGCCTCCTCCGTTCCTCCTCCTCCTCCTCCTCCTCGTCTTCCCCCTCCTCCTCCTCCTCCTCCTCCTCCTCCTCCTCCTCCGACGTGGAACAGGGGTGATCAAAATAAGTCATGTAGAAGGAGGGATGGACTGTGCGCACAGTCCCTGATGGGGGGAATGCTAAGTCTCCCACCCCCCCGTGGGACGGGGGAGGATCAAGCACGACGAACTGGCGGCGGCGACCATACGACAAACCTGGAAAAATAATGAGAAAAAGGGCAGGGACGACTGTGACGGTGTGGCGCGGGGCAGCTCCTTAGCGGGTAGCGGAGATTCGGTTGATGAGGTCCGGTCTGCCTTGTCTGCTTGGTTCGGCAGACTGAAAGTCGTCCTGGAGCTGGCTCTGAGGCATGATGTCGTTATGGGGGTGTCTCTGTGCGTCTGGTCTCGGATCACCCCCTCGGCATTCTCGCTGTAGTCCTTGGCGATGTCCTTCGGCTTTTGTCTGGGCGCGTGGCCCGCGAAGGCGAAGTGGTCCGACCCTGCCCCTGCTTGTGGTTCTTCGCTGGTAATCTTTGCTCCGCTGCGACGGTGTACGCGTGTTTAGTAAGCAGCATGGGTCGTCTTACTCCGACCAGCAGCACCTGTTCAACCCAGCGGCCTTTCTAGTTTGGCGACGCGGTCCTCACTGGCACCATTTCATGCAACCCGTGAAATGGTTGTTGTAATGGTCTCTGCCCTTCCGGATCCCGTGCGCCAGTTGGTACTTTGACTCGCGCAGGCATGCCAACATAGCCAGGCGCAGCTCATCAGCATCTGCTTATTGGTGAACCACTCACGCGCTAGTGAGTTGACTGAGTTGAGCAACGCGCTCGGGTCGCTCATGGCGTAAGCTGCCGGTGCCACGGGCGTCGTTGCCTCTGTTGCCCCAGTTAATTGGTATGCGAGCTTACCGGTAGCGGTTCTGGTCGTTGTACCGCGTGGCTCGTCGCGTCGTGCTCGAAACGGTCGCTGGAGCGCGCGCAGTGACCTGTAGCGCGAAAGTGCAGTCGCCGATGCAGGGCCTGCGTATTCGCAAGGCCTTCTGTTTGCATGCAGTGTCCGCGGCCTCACTCAGTTTCCCGCTGGGACTGCGCGAGCGCTCGTTGATGTCCATCACCCGCTCGTGGAGTTCGATATTGTCGAGTCCCTGCCAGGATGTAGCTGGTCATCTGGCTTCGCTGTTCCCTTGGAACCGACCCCCGGCGCCGACCTCTGGTGGGTCATGACAGGGGGGTGGTCGTCGTCCGCCAGGACCACGCCGTTCGCGCCGATGGCGACGGCCTCTAACATTGTGTCCATGTTGCCCGCGGGTATTACGACATCGTCGACGCGTGCTCTCCAGTCCTCGCTCTTGCACGCCTGGTCGGGGCCGCCTCTCTCGGTGGCGGCGCGCGCCGCAGTGAACCTGCATGTCTGAAAAAACCCGTGTAAAAGGTTGCCCGCCCAAATTTTCGCCGAGCCTCTGACCGCAGGCGAAGATGGAGAGTGTGATCACTGCACCCGCCGTTCTGCTTGCGCCGGTTGTTGAGAAGTCGATGTGGAACTTGTTCGTCGCATTGCTCAGCTCGGCCCAGAAGAGATCGGGCTCCGTTTCGCCCGAATGGGCGCACGCGGCATGCGCCAGCGCCGCCGTCATCCGAAATCCTCGCGCCGCGATGCGCGCGACCCGTTTCGGATTATGGGGCAGGCGCCAGGTCGCTGTTTGGAAGCTAGGGCCTGTCCACCCAGTTTTCCGCCGAATATGGCAAGGCCGTGTTGATTAGGATCGAACGCCCAAGATTGTGGTTGTCACATCCACTCGACATGGCGTGGAACACCAATCCGTGAGACATTGCCGCGCTGCCCCCTACCTGCGCGGGCTGGGTCCTGGAAGCTGCACGCGTTGCAGGTGGCCGTCGTGATGTCGGGACCTATATTCTTGCTATCCTCGACGTGGATGGTGCGAGGTGCTCAGGTGTCCTCGCTGTCGTTGTCGGGGTATCCCTTCTTCGTCTGTTCGCTGGCTAGGCGCAGCCAGTCCCATTGCCGCGGCCACTGGGCGTCGAAGGTATCAGCCCATTCAAGTTGCGGGCTGGGGTCGTCGCGTCTGCTTTGCCGATCGGCGACCGAGTCTGCGAGCTCACCCCATGCGTGGCCTGCGTGAGCGCAGACGCGGTTGGTGTGGAGGTCGGTGGATGTTGCTGCGGGGTTGTGAAATTTCTTGGCTACGCATGACGCGTCGTGGCCGGCTCGTGCTCTGCGTCGTCCTGCGGTAAGACTATCTGCCACCTTGGAGTCGGTGTGGGCAATTGTTGGAACATTGCAGCATGTAACCTTTCTGCGCGTCGCTTTAGGCGCAGGCCCATATGAGAGCTGCCAATTCTGACGCAGTGGGCGCAGCTGTGCCGTAGTCGCCAAGTTGCCTAGATACGTAGCACTTGATGGTCTGGCTGCCATTGCGAAGGTGTGCGCGGCCTACGTCGTCCTCGACGGTGGTGACGACGGCCCGCGCAAGCCTGGCAGAATCGGATTGGCGCGCCCCGTCGGCGTAGAGGTGAATTCGACTGCCTCGGACTGTCCGTCGTGAAGGCGCTAGCTCCAATGCCATGACAGCAGCTGGGTGGGATCTCTTTCTCTGGTGGGCATGGGAATTGGGCGGCAGGTCGCGGTGGGGAGGTGCGTCGCGGGACTTCGGCGATCGGCTCGTCACATCGAATGTCGATCGAACGGCGGGCGTCGATGGCCGACCGGCGGGGTGGGCCTCGCGCCAGGTTTCCCCTCGCATGTGGCAGGGTCGGTCGGCGGTAACGACCTGTCCGTTATGAGCCTGAACAGCTGCAGCCTGCCGTGCGCCGGATGATTGAGCGGTCGACCTTCATCCTGCGCCCCCTCTTGTCGGACTGATTGCTCTTGACTCCAGCTGAGTGCCATTTCGAGAAGTCGGGTGCTCGTTGGCTCCGCGGCAAATGGTGTGCTCGCGAATCGCCGTGCGTTCATCGCGTCGTCTCCGTTGCCGCCGCTCTGGACTCGCGCGCGGGCGGGTGGGTAGGTGGGGGGTGTTGGGCGGCGCAATCTGCCTGAATGGCGCCGAGCCAGGCCCTCTGGCGATGGCTGGGCCGTCGGGCGCCTCTCATTGTGCCGCTAGGTTCTGTCGGGAGAAACGTTTGAAAATTGCGCGCCGTTTTTGGCGAGGCGGACCGGTCCGGGGGCGCGCCCTCGTCGCGTGGCGCTCCAGCCATGCCATCGGCAGCGTGACCTTTGTGCAGCCTCACGATGCCTGGTGCCTCGTTCTCCAGTTGAGCATGCGGCCCCAGCTCGGCGGGCCCTTTTTTGTCCCGGCGCTCCAGCTTCTCGCGGCAGGTGCTGAGCGCGCCCTTCCTTGCGGTAGGGGCGCCCGCCTCCCCGGCGCGCCGATGAAGATCCCGTGAGGGGGGGGGGGCGCCTGCGAGATCATCTCCTCGGCGGTCGCCAGGCCGTCGCCCTCCTTCCTCGGCGGCGATGGCGCAACAAGGATCGCGGAGTCAGTGGCCGTCTTCCCCTGCCCTAGAAATAGCGCTACCTCATCAATCTCTATGTCGGTGCCTCGATGATCTGCCAGGACAACAAGATTATCTGGTTGGTCTGGAGGCAGTGGTCTCGCTATCCACGAACTGGGCGCGGCTGGCTGTGGCGGGCCACGCTCCTGGCTGCCGCGCAGCAGGTCGACGACTTGCCCGCCTTGGCTCTCGCCCAGTGGGCGCGCGCTGCGCGTCGAGGTCGACGAATGGAACGCGTGGTGGTCGTGCAGCAACTGCTCTGCTGGCAATGGCACGCGCTGCCGGTCGCGCCCCGTTGGGGAGGCCGCGATTGCTCTCGCGCTGGCGGCCGCGGCCACTCTGGGACTGCGTCGGTCGCGCAGCGCCCAGAGTCGCATCTCACGCGGGCCGTGGCCCCGCCAGTAGCGCGCGATGTCCCGACCCCATCGGCGTCGCTGGGGATCGCCAGTGGACTGCGCCTTCTCTAGTCTGTCAAGTACCTTCATGTGCGATCGGCGCTGTTGTGCCTGTGCGGCCACTTTCTGCGCGTGGATGAACTCCTGGGTGGCCTCCTCGGTGCGCTCCTGGTGGGTGGTGTTCCGTTCTCTCCACGTTGCCTCCTCCAGCTTGTGCAAATCAATCTCGCGCTGGCGGGCCTCGCCCTGCTGGTGCGATCCCGTCTCCGCTCCCGCAGGGACAATCCGGGAGTGTCCTCCTGCATGATCTGTTTTTTGCTGTGTCTGCTCCAGGTACTCATTCGCGCCTGCTGTCGTGATGTTCAGCAGTTGTTCATGGCGCTGCGCTGACTCGGCGCCTCAACCGCGCACCTGCCTCTCGACGCCGGTGAATCGTAGCTGGATGCGTCTTCCTCGGCGTAGTGTCTTGGCGTGGGCGTTTCGAGAAGGGTGGTCGGACCTTATCGCGCGTCTGCGTAGCTGTGCTCGCTCACTGGAGTCGCGTATTCACTGCGCTCCGATGAGGTGGCCGCGGCGCTCTATCTCCTTCATCTCGTTGCCGTAGGCATATCTTTCGGCGGTTGTCTTCTGCCCGTTGCATGTGTTGTTGCATGGCGTTGCGGTCCTGCTCGTGGCGCTCGAGAGGTTGTTGTGCGTTGTTCAATCTGTTCACGGCGTCCACGGCGCCTCTCCTGGGGTAGTGTTGTTTTTCTGTGAGTCAACATTGACGTTCTCGATGATTTCCAATTCCTCTTCAGCGCCGTGGAGCTTGGCTGTGGATCGTTATTATGCGCATGGTGCGCGGGCAACTTGTTGTGAGTAGTTATGGCGGCGGCGAGATCCTCGTTCGGCTTTTGCTGAGTTCGGCCGTCTTCGTTTGCGGTCTGCCTTTGATTCCTCCGCTCGTTCTCTACGTTGGCCCCGACGCCTCGCAGGTGCTGTCGCAACTCCTGTTGTCTGGCTGTCGAACTGCTCATTGGCCTCATTTCTGATGTTCCTGGCGTCATGGATGAGATGTTGGTTGTCTTCCTGCAGCGTTTTCAAGACGGCCCCAATGTTGCGTCTTCCAGTCGACTCCCCGGCCGCTCTCTACCTCCTAGGCGCCAGCGTTGCGGCCCTCCTCGATTGGCCTTCCCTGTGAGATGGTTCCGTCTCGTCATCGGCGGGCCCGGTGCTGGCGTAGGCCATGCCCCTTGCGGAATTGGATGTCCCTCCTGACATGTTGTAATTCTTGGTATTTCCCTGCACTGTTGCCATTTAGACCACCGGCTCCTCGTGGTGCGCCGTAGTGTGTGCTCGAGGTGGTCCTCCATGACATCCTTGGTGCGCTCGACTTCCCTGGCTTGCTGGGCGAGCGGCATGCTGCTGACGATCGTAGTTTTGACGAAGTCGATGTGTGTCTCGGCGTCAGTGGTTTGAAACCCGGCGATGCTGTCCTTCATAATGGCCGCAGCCTCCGTACGCTGTTTATTTGATACTATACCACTCCATGTTTGAAGGTGGGGTGGATTGACGGTGGTTCCCAGTCGGGCCTGCTTGCTGCGTAGACCTTGCAAATGGGAATAACGCTGTTGAAAGCCCCGGCGACGTGGTCGCTACAGTCTCGGGTTTGCCTCTCGCTGCTTCTTCTTAGCATGGGTCCCCTTGTCCTGTTGTGGTTGTTGGCTCACCTTGCCTTTCTTATCCTTCTGCTTGTCCTTCTGCGGGATGTCCTTGCTCTGGGTGTGGTCATCGTGCGGCTTAGGGAAAACTGCTTTTGCCCTTGCCGTTCGTGCCCTTGGTGTTCTTTCCCGCGCCCCTGTGCCATTACTCGTCAAGACGTCGAGCTGCCCATTTTGCAGTCCACCGGTCACTATTCCATTTTCCAATCCCGCACATACCGCAGGAGACATCTGTCGCGTAGGTGGACCCCTGCTCGGCGTTCGATTCGATGTTGATCGCCACAGTGACGCCATTGCTGGAGCTTGTTGTGGATGTCGTGGTGGCCGTTTCGCATTACGGTGTGCATCGAGTACTTGTCGTGCTTTAGCGTTCCGCTGCAGTACTCGGGCGACGGCTCGTTCTCGACGTAGTCGCCTGTGCCAGGCAGGTGATTTCGATCTTGCCACGAATGACGGCGTGGCCGCAAGCAGGGGGCGACAAGAAACGATCAGGTTGTCTGTGTGCGCGTATGTCGCGGGCCTGAGCTGGCCGCCGCCTCGGCCCCTCTGTGGGGAAAATGGGGCGGGATTGGGCGATAGCGGTTCTCCTGCTCCTTCTCCTCCTCCTCCTCCTCCTCACCTCCTCCTCACCTCCTCCTCCTCCTTCTCACCTCCACTTCCTCCTCCTACTCCTCCTCATCCTCCTCCTCCACCTCTCCTCCAACTCCCCTTCCTCCTCCTCCTCCTCCTGATGTTCCTCCTCATCCTCCTCTTCCTCTTCGTCGTCATCGTCTTCGTCGTCCTCCTCTTCGTCGCCCTCCTCTTCGTCGTCGTCCTCCTCCTCCCCCATCTCCTCCTCACCTCCTCTTCCTCTTCCTCCGCCTCCTCCTCCTCCGCATCTCCTCCTCCTCCTCCTCCTCCTCCTCCTCCTCCTCCCCTTCCTCATCCTCCAACTCCTCCTCCTCCTCCTCCTCCTCCTCCTCCTCCTCCTCCTCCTCCTCCTCCTCCTCCTCCTCCCCCCAAATCCCCGCGCCCCGTCCTCGCGCGTCCCCGCCTCGTTGCGTGCCCCTCCCGGCCTCTTCTGGCCACTCGAACGCCGCACCGCCTTCTGGACCCCTACGGGGCGACCTCTTCTGAGGTCAACTTCGCAACCCAACCAAACTGTGGATGCCCGACATGGGTACACTCGACCAGGATAGTAAGGATGCGCGGTAAGGATGCAAGGGCCTTGGAACGCCATGTTGACGTTTCCCGTGCGGAGCGCAGCAGACTGCCGAAGGATGCCGAATACCGAAGTGGCAAGGATGCAAGGGAAACCTTGGAAAGTTGCCCTATCCTTACTATCATGGTTGACTGTACCGAAAACTGGGCACGATGTCCAGCAACAAATCCCAAACCGACAGCGACCGCTGCTGGGCAGGCGGCCCTCTGTCTGAAATGGACAACGTCCGCGTCGACACCGACAACGAGTCCTGTTCAGAATGAACAACAACTGCTGTAGGTCCTCGTGTCCATTCTGTCCGTGCCCACATCGGTCCCTCAGACGAACGATGGTCCCCTCTCGCCGCACCCCGCCACGCTGCCCCAAAAACCACCCGGCCCCCCGCTGTCAGGCCTGCCGTGGGCGCCCGCGCCGGCGAACCAGGTGGGGGGCACCCCTGCGCGGCAGAGGGGGCAGGTCCTGGGCTGCGGGAGGCGTTGAGGCAGGTTTGCTTGCAGGGAGGGGGGGGGGGGAAAGGAATGGAAGAGGAGGAGGAGGAGGAGCAGGAGGAGGAGGAGGAGGAGGAGAAGGAGGGCAGGAGGGGATGGAGCAGAAACAGGATGGGGGTTCTGAGGTGGAGGAGGAAATTCGAGGATATCCATGGTTTCTTCCATTCCCTCCTCTTCCCCGCACTCCTCCATTCCCTGCATTGGGGTGAGGCGCGTGGCGAGGTCCGAAAGTGAATCTGCACTTCGCACAAGTCGGGACTCACTAGCACGCCTTTCCGGCCCAGCGCTGTTCGAAAACGCGGCGGGGGGAGGAAACGCCCAAACGCCATGCAAGCAAGCTTACCAATACCTACATCGAATACGCGCTGGGGGGGAGGCTTCAGGTTCGAGGCTTCCGCATGCATGTTACCCACCTCCCCTCCCATATGTTGTTGCACTGCGCAAGACCACGAGGACGAGAACGATTTGCAAGCGGCACCTCGCCGCGCAGACTGCCACCGGTGCCCCAGCGGGGGCAGGCGGACAACGAGTATGGGAGGGTGGCACAAGCGGTCCCGCCTGGTCTGAAATTGCTGCAGAGGCAGAAGGCAGGGAGAGAAGCGGAGGGCCAGAAGACACAGCGCATGCATGGGGCAAGCAGTGCTACCTTTGCTTCACTTTCGTGAATCAGCGTTCTCGTCTGAGTATCGTTTAACCGATCCCCATCCCCAGCGACGTGGCCTGGGCCCCACTGGCCGATTTACCCCCCTAGATGGGGATATAGGCCGTTCCCTTCGGGATTCGAGGGGTGTATCCTCAACTGGGGCGGTAATTTGGTGGGGGTCTCGAAAGGGATGTGGATGGGGATGGGGACCGGATAAACGATACTGATCGTCGATTCTCCGCGGTTCTCCGTCCTCGTCGGGATGCCCTCCAGGAGCTGCGCCTCGCCGAGAGCGCTCTGGGGGTGCCCGAACCGCCCCGGACGGCCGCCGGAGAGCCGAGAACCAGGGGGGCTCCGACAGAGGGACGACAGTAGAAGAGCGAGAGCTGTGCCCAAACACCGATCCTGAGCAGGCCCATCCTGAGCCCAGGATCGATGCTCACGCCCTCCTGGCTCGGGCCAGGGAGGCTCGTGCACTGAACCCTGTGCACAGGCTGGGCCTGGACAGGATCGGTGTTTGTGCACAGCTCTTCGCCCGAGACCAAGCGACTGCGACGCTGTGCACGCGGGCTCGTCTACATCACACGGGCATGTCCAGATGCGGTGGCAGCTCGGCGGAGGGGGCCTGGACCCCCAGCGTGCTAACACGGCGGCACGCTGCTCTTCGCAATGCTCGGCTTCTGGGAGCCATCGCGGGGCCCCGGGACCGTCACGAAACGGCTCAGGATGGAAGGCCCGCCCTGGGAAAGGGGTCGGGACTTCCGGAGGCCCTGCAGGAACACCATCAAGAGATCGGATGTGCGGGGAGCGCGCAGCGGCTCCAGGCGCCAGAGGGCACGGCCAGCGATGAGCCCTGCGGCGCTGGGTCGGCAGGCGTGGCCTGCCGCCCGAGACGCGCGGATGCCCTGTCAGGAGCCACCCGCGCTGCCTGGGGATAGACGAAGGGGATAGGGGTGAAGATGAGGATCCTCCTCCTCCTCCTCCTCCTCCTCCTCCTCCTCCTCCTCCTCATCCTTGGAGAGTATGGTGACGGGAGGGGGCGGGAAGCGAGCAGGGCCCGGGAGAAGGGGATGAGGGGGGTGCGCGCAGGCTGGGTGGAGCGGTGGACGGGGGGGGGGCCAGGGGGGAGCTGCCAAAGGGAGCTGAGGTGGCGGGCGCGGGGAGGGGAAGGTTGCCGGATTTGGGGAACCATCGAGCTCGCGGAGCAGTGGGCGAGGGGAGGGATTTGCTGGTTGCGCAAGGGAGATGGGCAAGGGGGGAGGACGATAGATAACTGGGAGGGCATCGTCGCCAAGTCCGCGGGCAGGCCATGTGTGTGCACAGGTGTTGCCGATCAGTTCACCATGACATTCACGTGTTCAATGCAATTTGTTGATTCGCTGAGCAGTCTCGTGCGGGTGCAGACGGTGAGGCACAATTTTTCCCCATATTTAAGGAAGGGTTTATTGTTACTCCCCATATCCAAAGGATGGGGTTCTTGCTATTCTCCGACCGCACAAGACCACCCGTCGCTGATGATGACGAGTATGATGTGAGTATGATGGTGATGGTGAGTGATGGATGAGTATGATAATGATCATTATAATCATGATGATGCTGATGACGATGACGATGACGATGACGATGACGATGACGATGACGATGATGATGATGATGATGATGATGATGATGATGATGATGATGATGATGATGATGATGATGACGATGAACAGATGATGAGGATGTCTCGAGCGGCTTGCTGGTTTTAGCACTCCGACGGGGGGAGGCCGCCAGGGGTATTGCACGGCCTCCGTCCGCGCCCAAATGGTGGGGATGTCTCAGGCGGTTTGCCTGTTTTGGTCCACAACATCCTCCGCTTTCGGAGCAGATTTGGAGGATGTCTCGTGCGAGGCGCCTCCTAAGGGGGGGCCGCCAGGGGTATTGCACGGCCTCCGTTCGCGCCCAAATGGCGGGGATGTCTCAGGCGGTTTGCCTGTTTTGGTCCCCACCTCCTCCGCTTTCGGAGCAGATTCGGAGGATGTCTCGAGCGAGGCGCTCATGTTTCCCCCCAGGGGGGCCAGGTTTTGAGGATGTCTCGATCGGTTTGCCTGTTTTGGTGGCCAGACTCGTGGGCACATATTCTCCCCAGGATGCCACCGGAGGCTCCAGCAGGCTTCAGGAGGCCCCAGGAGGCCACATGAGGTCCCAGGAGGCATCAGGAGGCCACAGGAAGATTCCAGAGGCCACGGGATGTCCCAAGAGGTTCCAGGAGGCCCCAGGAAGCTCCAGGAGGCCTCAGGAAGCCACAGGAGGCCCCAGGAGGCCACGGGAAGCGCCAGGAGGCCCAGGCAACAGGAGGCCCCAGGAGCAGGAGCCCTCAGAAGGCAACAGGAGACCATGTGATTGACGTATGCTCCTACAGATTGGGCCTCACCTGGCGCACGAATCCTCAATGGTATACGTATGTTTCTATAGATTGACCTTTTCCTGGGTATACAATCCTAAATGTTTTACGTCTGTTCCTATGTGGTGGGCCTCCCCTGGGGCACGAGTCCTTAGTGTTTTACGTGTGCTCCTACAGACTGCCCTTCTCCTGTGGCTCAAATCCGCAATGTTTGATGTACGGCTGTTCCTATAGATCGGGCTTCTCCTTGGGCACGAATCCTCCCTGGGAGGTCCCAGGAGGCTCCATGAGGCTCCAGGAGGCTACGCGAGGCTCCAGGAGGCCTCAGGAAGCTACTCGAGGCCCCAGGAGGCCCCAAGAGGCTCCTGGAGGCCCCAGGAAGGCCCAGGAGGTTTCTGGAGGCCCCAGGAGGCCCCAAGCTCATGCGCAGAGACGCGCTCGTACTAACGAGACTAATTCACGCTCCAATCCGTTCGAAATTAGATTCATGACCAGACCGTCACAACTCAAGCCCGCTTAGATTCGAAAACTCTTGCGCCTAGGCTCTCACGGCGGACAGGTCCATGCGAATAGATGCACATATGGGGGGCTCTATGCAGTAGATATTTATCCGACCGCGCCAGACCACCTCTCCCTGATGATGACCATGGTATGGTGAGAGCATGATGTGAGTATGATGGTGATTGTGGGTGGTGGATGGGTATGACGATGATGTTACTGATACTGGTAATGATAATTATAATGATAATGATAATGATGATGCTGGTAATGATGATGATGGTGATGATGCTGATGACGATGATGATGATGGTGATGATGATGATGGTGATGGTGGTGATGATAACAATAATGATGATGATGCTGCTGCTGCTGATGATGATGATGATGATGACGATGATGATGATGATGATGATGATGACGATGAGCAGATGATGAAGATGTCTCGAGCGGCTTGCTGGTTTTAGCACTCCTAAGGGGGGGGGGGGGCGCCAGGGGTATTGCACGGCCTCCGTTCGCGCCCAAATGGTGGGGATGTCTCAG
Organism: Prorocentrum cordatum; assembly: GCA_963575745.1. NCBI lineage: Eukaryota > Dinophyceae > Prorocentrales > Prorocentraceae > Prorocentrum > Prorocentrum cordatum. Next base: position 608,060 of record CAUYUJ010002014.1, read on the forward strand.
GCGGTTTGCCTGTTTTAGTCCCCAGCATCCTCCGCTTTCGGAGCAGATTTGGAGGATGTCTCGTGCGAGGCGCCTCCTAAGGGGGGCCGCCAGGGGTATTGCACGGCCTCCGTTCGCGCCCAAATGGCGGGGATGTCTCAAGCGGTTTGCCTGTCTTGGTCCCCACCTCCTCCGCTTTCGGAGCAGATTTGGAGGATGTCTCGAGCGAGGCGCCCATGTTCGCCCCCTGGGGGGGGGGGGCAGGTGTTGAGGATGTCTCGATAGGTTTGCCTGTTTTGATGGCCAGACTCGTGGGCACCACATGAGGTCCCAGGAGGCATCAGGAGGCCACAGGAAGATTCCAGAGGCCACAGGATGTCCCAAGAGGCGCCAGGAGGCCCCATGAAGCTCCAGGAGGCCTCAGGAAGCCACAGGAGGCCCCATGAGGCCACGGGAAGCGCCAGGTCCCAGGCAACAGGAGGCCCCGAGAGGCCCCAGGAGCAGGAGGCCTCAGAAGGCAACAGGAGTGGCTCCAATCCCATGTGTTTTACGTATGCTCCTATAGATTGGGCCTCACCTGGAGCACGAATCCTTGATGTTATACGCATGTTTCTGTATATAGAAATATATGTATATATGTATATATATATATATATATATATATATATACATATGCTGTCCTTCCCCTGTGCATGCAATCCTAATTGTGTTACGTCTGTTCCCATATGTTGGGCCTCCCCTGGGGCACGAGTCCTTGGTGTTTTATGTGTGCTCCTGTGGCTCCAATCCGCAATGTTTGATGTACGCCTGTTCCTATAGATCGGGCGTCTCCTGGGGCACGAATCCTCCCTAGGAGGTCCCAGGAGGCTCCATGAGACTCCAGGAGGCTACGCGAGGCTCCAGGAGGCTTCAGGAGGCCACTCGAAGCCCCAAGAGGCACCAGGAGGCCCCAAGAGGCTCCAGGAGGCCCCAGGAAGGCTCAGGAGGTTTCTGGAGGCCCAAGGAGGTCCCAAGCTCATGCGCAGAGACGCGCTCGTACTATGGAGACTCATTCACGCTCCAATCCACTCGAAGTTAGATTCATGACCAGACCGTCACAACTCAAGCCCGCTTAGATTCGAAAACTCATGCGCCTAGAATCTCACGGCGGACAGGTCCATGCGAATAGATGCACATATGGGGGGCTCCACGCAATGAAGACTTTAGTCTTCTACAAACGCGGATCCCGATACAGGTGCCATCACTTAACCTGGACAATCTGGAGTATCTGAACACATATATCCACATCGGGAAGCATCACCCGATGGGAACTGTACGACTGGTACCGTTGACACGGAAGTCATGCAGACGGACTTGGTAGCTCATAGGAAGCAACTCAAAGGTGATCTTCTCAGGAACGATCACGGCCTATTTCGTATGAAGGACCATTAAATCGGCATCAGACCAGATTAAATCCAAAACCAACCTGGATTAAGCAGAATGGGGGCGGACTAAGCAGGGCTAGGCAAGAGCAGAACTGCTTTCGACCTAGGATCTGCCAGCACCGATGCTGAATTGAGCCTTCCAGGAGCTGCCACCGAGGCTCCCGACACGACACAAAATGGAAGGTGGGAGGGGGATGACAACTCATACCCCTGATGCTGGCTTGGTTTGAGCTTGGCCCCAGGAGTCGGAGAGCCAAACCACTATCAATGACAAGCCGCCGATGAGAACCCATCTGCCTGTTACTGATTGAGAAACGCCTGACCTTCGGACACAAAGACGGATGAGTAACCCGCTCACGAACTCACAATGGCAGGACTCGTTGATGTTCTTTCCCCTCGTAGGAGGGAGAGTCATGATAATGCCCAGGCAGGCCTCCAGACGGAACCACACAGCCCGAACCGGACAGGAGAAACACCATACAGCCAGAGAAAACCACGCGGGACGCTGAGACCCAATTTAACACAACATATGCGCCATCGCGAGAAGTCACGAATGAAGCCCTGACGCCATCGTCCAGCGAAAGCGCCCAGTGTGAAACAATTGCAACATCCGGATCTCAGGTGCGGCCCAGGCGGCTCCTAAGGCCCAGGGACAACCCACAGCAACCCCAGAGCGTTGACCAGAGGGCCCCGATGTGGCCCAGAGATTGCCTCGGGCACATGCGATGCGAGCCCATCCCCCAGCCGTGTGCCATGGCCTGGAGAGCTGCGCTCTCACTCTCTAAATTCCGCTCGCTGCACAAACATTGAAGAAGCCTGCTTGGGTATTCGAAGCTCATGCCCAGCCTTTCCCTCACCTTCTTCACTCCACCTCCTCTTCCTCCTTCTCCTCCTCCTCCTCATCTCCTCCTCATTCTCCTCCTCCTGGTGCTCCTGTTCTTGCCCCTCTCCCCTGCATTTTCCTCCGCAACATATGCATTTCTTGCTCATCCTCCACCTCTTCACCCTCTGGGGCATCCGAAAGCTTAGGACACCGTCACGAATCAATTTGGTTTGCTGTTGGGTCGCAGAAATGGCGAACGCCTCAGGGATGCAATTAGGCAGCAGCGTCAACGTGAAACTGGGTCAATGGGCGTGCGAGTGGTTGGGAGCGTGGGAGCAGGTGGTCATAGTCTTCTGCTCCTCGACAGTTCCGTCGCATCGCCCGCCCAGTCCCGCCCGGGAGAAGGTCCCGTGGGAGGGGCATGGCTTTCTTCTGCTCTGCCCCCTCCCTGCCGAGAGCTTGTTTGCCTCATCCGCTCGTGACCGCCCGCGCATCGACCTGGGAGGGACCCCTCCCGGGCCGCTCCTGCACTCGGAGAGCCAGTGCAGGATGCACTGGGCGTGCCAGCAGTCGTGGCCGCAGGGGAGCGCCTGGCGCCGCGCGGCGCAACGGCACCGCACTGGCCCCGCCAGCTCCTCCGGCCAGGAACTCCTGCGCAGCGCGCTGCGTCGGCGGCCCCGGCGACACGCTGCACCCTGCGAGCTGATGGCACGTGGCTCCGTTTTGTGGGGCGGAAGGCCGGGAAAAACTCGGGGTCGGGCGTTCACTAATGGGGGGGGGGGGCGGTAGATGGTGGGGTAAGAAAGATACACCTTTCGTACCCTTTCGGGGCCCCAGGGGGCTCGTTTAGGGCCCCTTTCGGGCCCCTTTCGTGCAACCCTCGACGCCCCCCCCGTTGATCGCCCCCCCATTGCCGCACGCCCGACGGGGCGGCGACGCTCGGGGGCCGGGGGGGCGGTTCGCGTGTCGCGCGGGCGTGTGGTGGGCCAGCACCGGCAGCGCGACACGCTGAGCCCAAGTTCCGGCCGCACGCCCCTGCCGCAGGCAGCAGGCATGATAGGGGGCACTCCCCCCTCCCTCCTTCCCCCCCCCCCTCTCCTTAGGCCTGGTGAGGCCTGGGTGGTTTGCGTCCGCAGGGCGGGAGTTCAGCCCCACACGCTAATGCTTTTGAGCTTTCAGTTTCCACACGTCCAGCCCCTCCAACTGTGCAGGGACCCAAGGCGGCGCTGTGGAGCCTGACGTTTCCCCTTGCCGGGTCGACCCGATCCCCCTCCCCTCCCCTTCGAGGAGAGAGGGCGGCGCGCCCGAGCCCAGGAGCAGCCGTCGCCGACCTCCGGCTCGCCGCAGCAGAAGAGGCACGCCGCCTCGCGCGCCTCGGGCGTCGCCTCGGGGGGGCCCCAGCAGAGAGGAAAACACTGGATGGTGGCAATTGGCGCCTTCATAAAGAACCGAACTCTATACACCGACGCGTCTTCCGGGCCTGCTCTGAAACTTGCAAACACTATAACGAACCCTGGTGTATACTGGATCCTGGTGTATACATTTTTCGTTGTTTCCCACGTCGTCCTCGACCCTCAAAAAGTGCTGGGTTTAAAAAGCAGCCCACCACTAGTAATGTATAGGTTCCAATATCCGACTTCAGATGTTCAGGTCAGACTTGTGGAAGGAATTTGGCACCCATCCCTAAGGCCGTCTTCGTTGACTGGGGGACCGTAAGGACCGGTGCCAACCTGCCTCCACAACTCCAACCTTAGTACGAGGAGGCGGCATATTCGGGATCACAGGGATCTGGAAGGGGGGCAGACGACGACGACGACGATCTCCTGACGTGTCCTCGCCCAGCGCAACAACTTCACATTTTTGCCACCGCAGCGCCACGGCAAACCCGCGGCGAACGAGTTGAAAAATGTGACCCGCTGATCCGGGCTTCTGAATGCAGGCAGGGGCGCACCAAAGACCCGCCCAGAAGCAGACCAAACAAACGGCTGGAAGAGGGCCCCAAGACAGCCCATGGGGGCCCCCATAGGGCCAAAGAGAGCCCCAGACGCACAAGGAGGACCCCTGGATGTGGAGGAGGAGAAGGAGGAGGAGGAGAAGGAGGAGTAGGAGGAGGAGGATGGAGGAGGAGGAAATCTTCCCCTGCCACTGTAAGACGTCTGCTGTGGGCTGTGCCGTGGACCGCCGCGCACAACGGGCCTCTTGGTCAGCCTTGCATGTGTGTTGTGGTTCTCCTCAAAACCTCTTTGGCCGTCTTGTCTGAAGGGCCCCTGGGACACACAACTAAATGGACACAAATAACCGGATTCCCCATATGTTCCTAGATTTTCTTGGTTCTGGTCTTCCCCCCCACTTCCAATATTTTCATACATGTTCCTGGGAATCGACGATAATTTGTGTCTGTGTTTTTTCTCCGCCTGATTGGCTACCTCACGGAGCCAGTTTGGACTGTCTTGGGCTCTCTTCGGCTGCATTGGGGGTGCCTCGGGCGTCTTTAGGGTCGAGGTATCCCTGGGGCCCTCTCGGGTCGTCTCTGCCGTCGGCCAACGCCGAATCTTCAACCTGTTTTCAAACTTGGCCCGCCATATCAATGGCCACAGCAAACGCACGGCAAGCTTCTAGAGTTGAGAACCCCAACGCCGACGCCTGAATGGGAGACTGAGGCGGAACGGGGGTCTGGAACGGGAACCCCAGCGTGGGAGCTGAAGCAAATGATGAAGGTACTAGGCAAGCAGTCACATGACCTCACAGACGCACCCTGGCTCTCAGCGGTGCAGCCTGAGTTGCCCGCGAAGTTCGTCTACCAGCACATTTGTCCGACATGCGTTTGTTAAGAAAAAGCCACCATCGCTTGACGAGCAAGGCTTCTCCCATTGCCCCCATGTTGTTGAACCACGCTCTGTTGCGGCCAAGGACCCAGCGTAATGCGCACTGAGACACGCCGGGGAAACATGCGCATCGATCCACATCCAAAAAACCGTCCGCAACACGGTCGGAAATGAGCCGTGCATCTGCACGGGGCAATATCAATCAACATTGAATCAGGACATCGAATCAAATCGGAATGTGCGTCGCATAGGGCAGCATCGGCGAACGAACGAACGAAGCAGCCATACGCCCAACGCGCGTGGGCAGACAGGTGCAACTAGGCAAGCGTACGAGCAAAGCGCCAAATGCGCATGAGAACGAACATTTACACAGCACCCACACTCGAGAGCCAGGCTTGAATGTATGTTAACTCGGAGCGTGCCTATACCATAAAATCTTGATTTTAGAGTGCTGGGGGCAGGCGGGGGTAGAGCGACAACCCTAATCAAAAGAGGCCCCACAGAATATCCGACGCAGCAGCGGGAGAGAAACCCCACAGGACAGCGAGCGGCTCGAGAGGAGGGGGCACCCTCCGAAAGTATCTGTTCGCAGCGGCGGGGCCCCGTGTGAGGCCCGAAACATAAAAGGCCGAGAGGTACCTGACCGTGCCTCGGCCCACGGTCGGGCCAAAAAGCCTCGCGGCGAAACCCCCGAGCTCATACAAGCCCAAGGGTGGGCAGGGTTGGGAGCCGAAACTTTGCGCCAGGAGAGGAGGGACAAGCACGAGAGAGACTGCGCTACTCCTCCTCCTAATTTGCAGTTGAGGCGGCTATCTGAACGTTTACAGGGGGTGTGTAAAAGTGTGTTTAAAAACGCGTATTTACACAGCACCCACACTCGAGAGCCAGGCTTGAATGTATGTTAACTCGGAGCGTGCCTATACCATAAAATCTTGATTTTAGAGTGCTGGGGGCAGGCGGGGGTAGAGCGACAACCCTAATCAAAAGAGGCCCCACAGAATATCCGACGCAGCAGCGGGAGAGACAACCCCACAGGACAGCGAGCGGCTCGAGAGGAGGGGGCACCCTCCGAAAGTATCTGTTCGCAGCGGCGGGGCCCCGTGTGAGGCCCGAAACATAAAAGGCCGAGAGGTACCTGACCGTGCCTCGGCCCACGGTCGGGCCAAAAAGCCTCGCGGCGAAACCCCCAGTCCCGTCATCACTAGACTGGCACTTGTGCCTTCACGCTTCCAGCCACAGCTAGACACGAGCGCGGCACACATTCGGGAGGGGGGGGAAGGGAGATAATTTGTGTCGCTCTCACCCACCAAAAAACCTGCTTTATATTTTCTCCATATCTATCAAATGTTCAAGGAAGACAAGTGGAGGACAGGGTGCACGCGCCCAAATCTCGAGGCTCCTGCATTCATATCAAAAGATATGGCCCCCGCAAAAGGCGGGGCCTGAAATGAGAGTGGGGGCCGCAAAAGGCTGGCCTGCTCATTGCCGTCTGGCCCTGCTACGGCCAGCAGTGGATGGGCGGCTGGTGGGCTCCGCGCCTCCGTCCGCCATACTCTCCAGCTGCGGCAGCACGACCTCGTCTTTCTTTGCTGCCCCGAGCTCGTGCACCATGTCCCGCGCCAGCGGGGCCAGCACAGCGTCGGAACGGTAGATGGCCTCTGAGATCTGCTGGGCGGGCCTGCGCCAGAGGCCCTCCCCCGCTCAAGCTGCGCGGGGGTGAGCCGGCTCCGCTGCTCGATCAGCACGTGCACTTTCGTGTAGCGCTGAAGGGCCGACGTGGTCTGCCAGCGGCCCTTCCGGCGCGCCGCCTCCAGCGAGCCGCCAGCGGCGATGTAGGCCGCTGCCCCCGCGTGCCTCAGCGAGTGCGGGGGGCCGAAGTCCGCCAGGCCCGCCCTGTCGAAGGCCTGCCTCCACGCCTTCCTGTACTTGTCCTGCGAGATCGGGAAGAGGAGGTCCCGTGGTGCTGCGCCTTTGCCAATCGCCCGTAGGATGGCCTTCGTCACCTGCCACGAGACCACGACGCCCTGGTTCGCTCCCGTCTTCACCTTCTCGCCCCGCTCTCTGCGGCCCAAGGTGAGCCCGACCTCCCCGTCGGGGCCCACCGCCACGTCCGTCTTCCTGAGGAGGCCCCAGTCCTGCTCCCTCAGCCAGCCGTCCAGCTGCAGCAGCACCGCGGCCCCCTCGTACAGCTGGCCGTGCTCAAAGAGGTCGTAGAGCACGCACCCCACCGCCTCGAACGGCACCGGCGCCCCCTCCTTCTGGAAGCCCATCCTAGACCAGGACTTCAGCGCCCTGGCCGCGACGGGGAGCCGATTGCGGTGGTCCTCGAAGATGTGCATGAAACCATTGAACAACGCTGACGCCCTGCCGAAGGGCAACTGCATCACGTAGCACATGTCCGATATGCACCCGCCAAGCGCCGCATCCCTTTCCTCGTAAGTGGAGAAGGGGAGCCCGTGCCGCTTCACGTCCAGGAGGAAGGTCCTCACTTCCTTCTCGTAGATCTGATTCGTGGCGTCGTCCACTGCGTGCACCACGAGCCTCACATTGTGGTGCAGCTTGTCACTCGGGGCCTGCTCCCAGGCCCGAGCGCCCCTCTTGGCCAGAGGGGGGGGCTTTGCAGAGGTCGTAGCGGGGCCGTCCACCCCGCGCCGCGGCATCGCTTCGCACAGCGCCAGCCCGCTCATGGCCATCGCAAATGCGAAGCTCCAGGCGGTCCTCGTCGGGCCCGATCTTGCAGCCGCTGAAGTAGCTCCTTCGGCACCCCACGGCCCACGTGGCCCGCCACGGTGTCCTCCGCCGCGCCTATGCCTTGACCTCTCGAGGGGCCGTCTGCCAGGTTGAGCTCGCTCGGCACCCACCTGAAGTACCCGCGGATCCTGCAAACCATCTGGATGATGCCGCCGATCCTCGCCAGGTGCAAGAGGTCCTTGGCAGACGAGCGCCCCTTCTTGAGAAGGCCCAGGCTCACCAACGAGTCGGTGAAGAACAGCACGCGGTGGTTCCAGCTCTGGGACGTGCGACTGAGGTGTCGGAGCACCGCCACCACCGTACGCAGCTCCAAGACATTGTTGTGCTCTACGTGAGACCAACGTCCCTGAAACAGCACGTGCCACTTCTTCTCCAGCCAATGGCCCAGCAGAGGCAGGGCCGGCCCAGTCGCTCGCACGACGCGCCCGCGATCGCCCTGCAGGCGAAGCCGGGCCCCCGCTGGTATCGAGTCCCAGCGCGGCTCGAGCTCCTGCAGAGTGGACGCGTTTGCCCTGCACAACTCCAGCGGGTAAGCACATGCCACCTGAGTCCACCGTAGTCCACCTGGTGATCGTCCTCGTAGTTCTCGGTGAGCACGGCCAGTCCGACTGCATCGGCTCGCGGGGCACAAGCACACCCGCTGTAGCGTCGCCATCTTCTTCACGTTGGTGATGAACGTAGTTGGCTTCCTCCATTCTTCGCCATGCATGCAGTAATCCACCTCCACACGGAACACCCCCTCGAGATCCAAGAGCGCGGTCATTGGCGCGAACGCCCATATCATGCTGGTCCTGGGGTTCTCGAGGGCGAATCCAATGCCAAGGCGTAGGCAGATCTTGACCACCTCTACTGCTATCAAAGCCAAAGCGTTCCCTTCGTCTATCTTGGCCTGGTCCGTCTCCGTGCAGTCCGGCAGCCCCCACGGGTGATCGCTCGACCTCAGCGGCGGCTGCCTTGCTCTCGAAAACGTCGCGCACGGGGGGGCAACATGCACCCACCAGAACCAGCCAGTCCTCACTCTCCGTAACAACAGCTCCAAGTTCTCTGTGACCAGTACGTCGAACTCCACGCCCCGCTGGACGTCCCAGGCCTCGCCCCACGAGTCGGTCATCTCCCTGATCGACTCCAGCAAGCGAGAGCTCCCCGCGAAGAGCTCCAACACCCCAGGTCGCCCCGTAGTGGGAGCGGCCGGGAGGTCCTCCTCCTCGCCGATCGCCTCCTGCGCTCGCTCGATCTCGGTGTAGCTCTGCTCGGTCAGGGGCCCCCAAGCTCCCCCATCTCCACGGGCAGC